>OU974071.1:10201010-10725206 GCA_918843875.1 Diadumene lineata | reverse complement strand
CATTTATAACTAGCAATTGACACTTATAACTGGCAATTGACACTTATAACTGGCAATTGACACTTATAACTGGCAATTGACACTTATAACTGGCAATTGACACTTATAACTGGCAATTGACACTTATCTAAAAGGCTAGCCAAGGTAGATAGCTGAATATAAGAGATTTTAGTTGCTATATTACAGTGAAACAGTTATGCTAAATAAAATATACAAGAAAAATAACAGAAAAAGTGACACTACATTAATTTATCACACACAAAAATATATATATATATATATATGTAGATTGGGGAAAAAATGCACTATTTGCAATTGATTTACACAAATTTTGTTAGAGAGCTGCGTGCGAAACAAACATGAATTACCCTGAAGAATAGAGGCCAAGAAAGTGGTCTTTCACTGTTTAAAGTTTTCTCTAGAGTAAACATTTTAACTTTTCATCTAGATTATTACATAATCTAGATCCTGAAAATTTAATATTAAATTTGCCGTAGTTGGTTCTAGGTGCTGGTAAAGTATATGAAGATCGTGAAGCCAATCTAGTATTGTAATAATGTCTCTGATTTACTGGACTAAAAAAGTAGTCGAATGATTTTGGCAATTTTTTCAAAAAAAGTCATGCATAAAAGGGCAGTTTGAAATTCTACAATTTCCTTTATTTTTAATATTTTCAATTTAATAAAAATTGGGTTTGTGTGAGCTTTGAATTCTGCAAAAGTCATAAGCCGCACACACTTTTTTTGTAGAATGAGCAATGGATCGATAGTGCTTTGATAGGTGTTTCCCCATGCCACAACACCATATGTCAAGTAGGGATAAACCATTAAATAATAAAGGCTCATTAATATAGGAATATTTACATAATGACGAGCTTTTGATATCATGCCAATACTCCGCTTAATTTTGTTGGAAATATACGCAACATGTGGTTTCCAACACAAATAGTTATCCATGATAATTCCTAAATATTTAATTTCAGATGCTTGTTTTAGAGATATTTCATTTATCTTGATATCTACTTTAAAATTAACTTTCTTTTGGTTGGTACGAAACAAAACATAGCTAGATTTATCCACATTTAAAGAAAGTTTGTTGGAGCGCAACCAATTATATATATTTGTTAATTGCTCATTTAATGAGGATACCAATGTTTGCAAGTTCTTATTTGAGAGAAACAGATTTGAGTCGTCAGCAAATAAATTAAAAGTTAGAGTACCAGATGATCTATGGAAGTCATTAATGTACAGCAAGAATAGTATTGGGCCCATCCCGGCCGTGATGGTTTTTCTTTGGAATTCTCAAGTCTTTCCACACGGTGTCTCGTCGTGCCGTCAAGATGGCGTGCAGCAGTCAAAACGTGGAAGGCGTTGAAAAGGTGAGAATGTACTTTGTACTTTTTTGACCGTGAAATAAGAATGAATTTGTGAGAGCTAAAACGTATTTAAAGTAAAATGAAATGCTATTGACAGAGTTCATGTATTTAGACCTACGAATTGAATTTCAAAACAACTATGTGAACTTCGTTTATCCTTGATTTCAATTTTCATTTGCCTTCTGTATGTAAAACTATTGTATAAGCATAATTATTTTGTGCAAAAAGCCGGTAGTTTAAAGTAATTTTTGAACAATGAGATAATTTTCATTTCTGAATCTATTAAAAAGCGGTACTGTTCATGTAATTGTTTGCAGGTACTTAGAACAAAGGTGGATATTATAAGCGCTTTTTAAATGCTCATTTTTGTTGTTGTTATTGTTGTTGTTTCATGTTCGTTTTTTATTGATCTATTGAAAAACGAACCATGACGTCCAAATGTAACGTTGTCAGCTTTGAAAACCAGACAGAGAAAATTAATTGTATAAATGCTGACCGTACCTACGTTTCCTGCATAAAAAAAAATTCAATCGGGCAATCTTAGTTAAAGCACTTGACTACATATTTACCATAAAAACTAAACGTCCAGTTAAACGAATGTGGTGAAAATTTTACTTCATCTGGATCACTATAATAGCAACGTCTCCGTAGTTTTTTCTTGAACAGTAATCTTTTCAGTTGTGGTAGGCTGAGGTTGATTCCATGAATAAGGCAAAGAAATGCTAAAATTTCACAGTAATTCAATCCTAGATTAAAGTACTCTTCAATCAATATATCTCTGTCGTGGAAAGTATCTCGGAGTGCAGGTATGTAAGGAAATACACCATTTACAGATACTAAACAAGGGAAACTAAAAAAAACTCCCAACAATCTGAACGCCATTTTGAACTACAACTAGACGCATATATGCGTGAACTCGGGCTTGTCTTCGGTTAGATCTTTTTAAACGACATCCTTAAAAACACATGCGCGAGTGAAGGGGGCCGGGGGAGATAGCGACATTTCCTCGACTATATGGTGATGTTACTGTTTTGCTTGGAACCGATACTGGGACCAGGGTTCTCCGGCTATATCAGTATATATATATATGGTTTTGATTGTCAATAGTTTGTCACATGTGACTGAGTCATATAAAGAGAAACCAGTTTATTACAAGAAAATATTGACATACTTGGCCACAGGTAGCCCAAGCTTATTAACAGTGTTGTTTAGCAGCAGTGTTGTAGCTAGAAAGACAGACGAAAAATATATGGGTATTTGATGTGGATTGCATGGGTACTTTTAGGTCAACTTTTTTCTACTTTAAAATCAATAAACTTCAATAAAACTCTTATCTTGTGTCGCTGATATATTTAAGAGTGTCATGTATGAATTTGAGCTCATTTCGTTGGGTTTTGATAGGTATGGTAGGCGAAGTCTGACTACTTCGATACCAAATGTCATTAATGACGTAAGATTTATCGATCACGATCATTGATTTATCGATCGCTATTGTCCACGTGAACAGCGCGTGAACTGCTCTTTGTGACCGGAGAGAAACAGCGGCGAATTTATAACTCGGCTGGCTTCCACAGGAAGCCCGCCCGAGTAAATAGGGCCGCATGCGCAGAATGTCTTTAGCATTCCATTCCCTGTCGTCTTCAATTTCCGGTTTATATTAGTGTCAATTGCCAGTTATAAGTGTCAATTGCCAGTTATAAGTGTCAATTGCCAGGAATAAGTGTCAATTGCTAGTTATAAGTGTCAATTGCCAGTTATAAGTGTCAATTGCCAGTTATAAGTATCAATTGCCAGTTATAAGTGTCATTGCCAGTAATAAGTGTCAATTGCTAGTTATAAGTGTCAATTGCCAGTTATAAGTGTCAATTGCCAGTTATAAGTGTCAATTGCCAGTAATAAGTGTCAATTGCCAGTTATAAGTGTCAATTGCTAGTTATAAGTGTCAATTGCCAGTTATAAGTGTCAATTGCCAGTAATAAGTGTCAATTGCTAGTTATAAGTGTCAATTGCCAGTTATAAGTGTCAATTGCCAGTTATAAGTGTCAATTGCCAGTAATAAGTGTCAATTGCCAGTTATAAGTGTCAATTGCTAGTTATAAGTGTCAATTGCCAGTTATAAGTGTCAATTGCCAGTAATAAGTGTCAATTGCTAGTTATAAGTGTCAATTGCCAGTTATAAGTGTCAATTGCCAGTTATAAGTGTCAATTGCCAGTTATAAGTGTCAATTGCCAGTTATAAGTGTCAATTGCTAGTTATAAGTGTCAATTGCCAGTTATAAGTGTCAATTGCCAGTTATAAGTGTCAATTGCTAGTTATGAATGTTAACTGTCAAATATGTCGAAAAAGTGGAGTGCAATGACCCTTACGGGCCACCGTACACAAGACATTAAAATTGGTGTGTTTCTGACCAAAATTGTAACCAAATGAAACCATCTTTAATACTCATCAGTATCAATGCAGGCAGATAAAGAATTGCATGCAAGCCCATGTTTGTTATCTAATTTTTTTTTTTTAATTAAAAAAATTCGTGCACTTTCAGACAAAGGCGAAAAATTGCTTGCATGAACCAAATCACCCACCCTTCAAAAGTCAAATGATCTACCCCTCAAAAGTCAAATGATCTACCCCTCAAAAGCAAATGATCTGCCCCTCAAAAGCAAATGATCTACCCCTCAAAAGTCAAATGATCTACCCCTCAAAAGTCAAATGATCTACCCCTCAAAAGTCAAATGATCTACCCGTCAAAAGTCAAATGATCTACCCCTCAAAAGTCAAATGATCTACCCCTCAAAAGCAAATGATCAAACCCTAATCAACATCATTTACATGCACCTGTGTTCTGCCCAGATGGAAGTTTTCAGCCCGAACTGAAGATCTTTTGTGTTTTCCGGTTCTTTTTTTGGAGATAAAAAAGGCGTCTTCTTTCTTCAAACACGTGGTTTGAAAAGTTGAAAATGTTCATGCAGTCAGGGCATTAGATCTAGATTATTATTCGAATTTCACACGTTTCAAATTTGATTACATCAATTAATAAGGCCGCCTAATAATCCATTGTTTGAATTTCATTTAATTGACGCATGTAAAATTCGACATACAAACTACAGGCCTTAGTCCTCGCGTTCTTACCGCAATACGGCGACTGAATGTTGGTATAGAGGTACAAATCACTGCTACTAAAAAACCCTTGTATATTATCAGCATAGTGACCCATTTCAGGACAACCACTTGATGGACATGACATACACTGGCCATGGGTGAAAACGTCCCAGTTTGAACAAGGGTGAGCTTTAAACTTGCACGAATACAATATAGAGTCAATGTAGTATCTAGGAGCGCGGATGTGGTCACACGCTAGGGCACTACCACTAAAACCAACTGAAAATAGAAAAAAATCCAATTACATTAATCAATATACAAACCATGGACTGCAATATAGGAAAAAAGTCGTCAAGACGCTTGGGAAATGTAGGGGTTATATTATTATTCATTTTTACACATATTTGAGCTCTCTCGATCCACACCCATTTCACTCTATTGTTGTTCTTGCCGTTTATGTCTGTTTGTCTGTCTGCGTGCTAGTGTGTCTGTCTGTTAATCTTTCTGTCTGTCTGTACACGTAACTCACAGCTACATCCCCTTTGTTTTTTCCCATTGTTTGGATAGAAGTCCATATGGCCACTTTTAGAACTTGTCCCCGCAACACCACTATCAGTATGAATGACATCAACAAAGGCAGCATCACTAGAGTCCAGTCTCACGTCTACATGCTCTCCGGTATAGTAAGGACCAGCTGGGTCAAGACCTGGAACCGAGTTTAAAAAAAGTTGAACATCAGAAATCGAGCAAGGGGTCAGACATCGAGAATAATAATTAAAGAAAGTAGTCTTATTTTGTTCCACATTATGTTTAAAAGACTAAACCGATCTACTTTCTTAAATAATGATACCCACATACAAAAAAACTTTAGAGAATAAAATTATTGATGATAAATAATGATGACGGTGATAACAAATGATCAAATTGTGATGATGAATGTGGCTGATGATGATTACGGTGATGGTGACGATGACAATAATCATAATACTGGTGATGATGTTTCATAGATATCATGATGACGATATGAAATTGATAGTAATTACAATAATAATGCCATTGATTCTCGTGATTAAGTTAGGGCCTAAAAAGATGATGGTTACAATAATAATGACCATGATGGTGGTGAGGATGATGACGACGACGATGATGATGATGACGATAATGATGATGATGACGATGATCATAATGATGATGATGACGATGATCATAATGATGATGACGATGATCATGATGATGATGATGACGACGATGGTCGTGATGATGATGACGATGATCATAATGATGATGATGATGACGAAGAAGATGATGATGATGATTATCGCGATCCTATAACGTACCAGTGATACGTGCTATCTTGGTGGATTGCAATCGTCGTCCAACATAACCAGCAATTTGAGCCCCAAGACTGAATCCTATCACGTGGAATGATGATGGGTTATTGCCTTTGTTGAAGTTTATAAACTTGATCAGCTCTGCCACCTACATGCACCAATGATCACGATCAGAAACATGTATTTCATTGATCTACTTAAAGATCTGAGGCCTTATGCACCACCTAGGTGTGAAGTAGATAGGTGAAAGTGAACTTAAAGATCTAGGGCCGGTTATATGAAGCCTGAATAGCGCTATCCACTGGATAAATCCCTATCCAGCTGATCAATTCTAAAGAAATCCTATGTAGTGGATAACTTTATTAAGTGCTTCATTAATTATTAACTTTATTCATGTTTCGCATAACCAGACTAAAAAAAGTTATGTTTTCAAATTTAATTATCTGATTTGCTGTTGACATGCAAGCCTAACATGCATATCATCCCTACCCTCCCTTCCCTTCTACATTAAAATTGAACACAATTAAAAAAAGGTATCGCGATATTATTGCATATATTTTTGACGTTGATGCCATTATCACTTACTTCACAACTAGCTATTATCGCCATGGTAACGTTTTTGTTTATCTGATAATTGATTAACTCAAACTACATTATTCTGCCACGTATAGTTACTAGTTTCTAGCAAGCTGAGAACTGACGCGGCTAATTACATAAAATATAGCGGGCATTTGATTTACTTTTCATTTCTTGTCGTAATTTCCAACATACACACATATATATATTGGAAATTTAACAAAGTGAGAAAAACGATAATAAGTCGCGGTTATTGTTTAAACTATTATTATTATTATCATTATCATTGTTATCATTTGAAAAACTTGTCTAAGTTTTAACAAGAAAACTCTCGTACTTGCGATCCAACTAATCTTGTGTTTGCTACAGATTGAGTGTACAATTTCGCAGCTCCTTCCTTCCAGTCAACGATGATTAGATTGCCATCAATTTTGGCCAGAAACGCTGCCTTCATGTCGATCAGCCATTGCGATTCATCCACATTTTCTGGAAATATAAGAGAATAATATCAGGACAATACACCTCTATATAAACTTCAGGAATTCGTTCTATTTAACTTTTGTGTGATTCATTCGGGTAGATTAATTCCATGGATCACCCCCAGGTCGCCCTCTATCAGAAAAAAATGGAAAGATTTCTCCCACAGACCTTGGGAACAGGCTAAATCAGAGTTATGGAACCAGTATAGCTTACGTTTAAGCCCTTTGACTATCTGTCTGTCTGATTAAAAGGGACTTTTTTCGAGTATACATAAAAGACTTGATAATACATAAGACTACTATGTAAGGACACAAGCCAGGGGGGATCCAGGAGTGTTTCCAGGAGGGGGGACACTCATTGCAGCCCTCCCCTAGATCCGCCACTGCAAACTCGCAAACTATAGGAGTTTTTATTTTTCTTAAGAAATCTTATTGCCACTATTCTTTCATGTTCAAGACATCAAGAAAAGAGGTTCTATATGATGTCATCCCTCAACTACTTACCAGACCAGCCATGAATGATAATCACGGTCTTTTTTAAACTGTCATAGCCAGAGGCCTGGAGCTTAGCAACACTGCTATCATCGATCTCATTACTGGCGCTATTGGTTACAACATGGAACGTTGTTTGTACCTGTGCGGGGGACTGGGGTAAGGGAATACCAAATCGATTGAACGGAGCATTGCTGTTGAAACAACCGTATTTACCATAGCAAACCTCACCGGCCTCTGAAATTGGAAATGACGTTGAACGAATTTATCTTATCGAACTAATAATGGAAAGAAAGTACAGAACAAGAAAAGAAAAAAAAGGACAAAGAAGATCCTCGAGGATCCTGACATAAGAAGAATAAGGTAAAAGAAAAAAAGTAAAAAAATAAAGAGAAGGGAGAACAAAACAGAAATGAGAAAACAACAACAACAACAACAACAGCAAAGACACGCTGTTTAAAAATAATGATAAAAACGAAAAGAAAAAGAACATTACTACAGCTCCCCAAGAAATTAGCACTGTATCGATTTCTAAAACACAGAATAGCCTATTTCACATAGGGCAAATTTGTAGACTGTTAACAAATACTGCTAATGCTACACCTGTTCTGTGAGTGTGAATAGCAGCTGTCCGACAAAGGTGACTTGTACCGCTATTATCGATACTTTGATGATCGTCACCACCTTTTGATGAAACGTACTAGAATTGAAAAAGAGGAGCAAAAGAAGTCGAAAACGAAGGAAAAGGAGAAGGAATGAGAGAGGATGAAGAGGTTTACAATGACCGAGAACACGAAGAAATGCGCTGACAAGAAAAAAAAAATTATGAAAATGAAACAACAACAACAAACTATTGGCAAACAAACTAAAAAAAAGCAAGTGTCCAATTTTAAAGAACAAAATTTTGGGAACAACAACAACTGTGAAACAATATAGTGAACTATCCACAATATCGAGGTGTAACGTTTAACATCTACATCATTTAGTCAATAGAGTACAAAACATATATAGGCGATCAAAGGCTCTAGAACATCATCGATATACGAATTATAGAATTGCTTGCGACCTTTTTGTGTATTCGCGAGTATATTTCACCGGTCCTTTTTATTTTTAGGCGCAAAAGTCGCGAAAACTAAAAACCCAACATATACATGAAAACGCAGTTATTGAAAATAACAGAGCAATGAAGTATATATGCATTACGCACCTGAATGCGAAACCACAAGAACGAGTATCGTCCAGAGAAGCACGCAAGCAGCCATCTCAACACTTGAGGAGAATTAGCTGCAAATGGCGCAAAATAAGAGACAAGTTGTGATATTGTATGCGCTAATTCTACACCGTGCTGCTTTCAACCAATCAAAAAGCTTGTTAGTTATATTGTTGTCATAGTTGGAAATGGATTAATATTTGCAACATTGTATTAAAAATTGCAAAATTGTTAGAAGGGTAGTGTTGAGCCAATAGGAGAGGAGAATGAGGGCTGTCATAGTTACTGGTTTTAAGTTTCATACTAAGTTTAATTGGTAATTTGTCTTTAGATTTATACTAGTGAGTCATGACTTTTTTTCTATAGATTCTAAACTTTTCTGACTCTTTTTCAAGATTTTTCGTCTTGCTCTAGGGATACTGATCCAAATTAATGTATCCCTCTGCCAAAACTAAATGTACATTAATCTGAAACTTCCCTGCAAGTCTCTCTCGAGCAGGGAAATCCGAAACAGAATGTTCGTTAAAATTCAATTAGAAAATCAGTATTCAATGTTAATAAATAGTACTATATGAATTGCAATCATAATGTAGACCAATATTACAAAATAAAGTATGATTTATACCTGCTTGCTACCCTGGTTATAGTGAGGACATTCGAACCATGAACACTTGTCTTTATTTAGTATTTTATTTTGTGAAATTTTTACTGCTTCAAATCCTCTAAAAAAGTAGGACTGAACGGCTCAAATGCACTGAGTTATCAAAATGAAATTGATTTCTAATCGATTCACGCGCATGTTAAAAATAGTATGAAAAAAGCGCAAAGTGTCCACGGTTCGAGTGTGTTCACGGTAATACATGTTAATAGACGTACGATGTCAGTCTCCAATCGTTCGGCAGTATCTGACCATGTTATTTTTTTACTAGATGAGCGGCAGCTTTGTGTGTTGCTTCCATGTGTTTCAGATGTTACGATTGGATGACCTGACCTCAGCCAAGTCCTACTTTATCTATTTGTCGAGAAAGAATGATTCCTTTTGCTCATAGTCATAGTTGAAAAGATGTCGAACAAAAAAGACAATAAGCTCTCTATGGGATCATTTTTGTTCCTATATGATATAGCAGGTTTTCGCGAAAAAGATGTCTTATAGTTAAACTATATAATTTGGTTCGGCAATAACAAATTCATTTTCAGAAATATGGTGATTTTTTATATCTATATTTAAAAAGAATTGTAAACAACTGCTCCAAAATTGATTTGCATTTATTGATTTAATTAGTGTTTGCGCTCTCTTTTACAGTAGCAATTTGAATTCATTTCGCATGGATAAAGTATATCTTAAAAGCTCAATTCCAATTTTGTTTAATTTTATCTTATTGATATTGTTTTTTGCCCTCTAGTACGGTGGCCCATAAAGGCAATACAAAAATATTCAAATGAGTACAAAAATATTTATCTCAGCACAAAAATATTTATCTCAGTACAAAAATAATTATCACGCCCTGTAAAAAAAATATATCCCAGTATAAAAATAATTATCCCTGTACAAAAATATATCCCAGTATAAAAATAATTTTCACGCCCTGTACAAAAATATATGTCAGTACAAAAATATATCCCAGTACAAAAATAAATAATAATAATAATAATAATAATAATAATAATAATAATAATAATAATAATAATAATAATAATAACAAGACAAAGAAATTGTTTTCTGTACACCGCGAGGCAAAGAAGTTTCGAAGAGAGCTTAATCTACCAGTCGTAGAGAAAACTTCAGCAAACGAACCATCTACCAATTATGCTCGAAGAACAAAAGTGAAAGCGAAACAACAAGCTCGAGAACAACTAAAGAACAACTGGGAGGAAAAACCGCTACATGGAAAATACCCGCGACGCCTTAATGACAACGATGTGGATCAAACACAAACTAACAAATGCCTAAAAACATCTGGCCTTAAATCTGAAACAGAAGGATTCATCATTGCCGCTCAAGACCAGTGTATCAAAACAAACTACTACAGAAACAAGATTCTTAAAGATGGCTGTAACCCGATGTGCAGAATCTGCAGTCAACACCAAGAAACAATCGATCATGTTGTATCGGGATGTCCAGAACTTGCTAAAACAGAATATATACATAGACATAACAAAGCAGCGATGTATATTCATTGGAAACTTTGTAAATATTATGACATAGACGTTACAGAAAGATACTACAAACACGAACCAACGACAGTCACAGAGAACGATCAAGTAACAATCCTATGGGATATGCCGATACAAACTGACAGAGTGATCACAGCAAACCGCCCAGATATTGTAGTTAAGGACAAATTAAACAAAACATGTTTATTGATAGACATGTCTGTACCCACAGAAAGAAACATCTCTATTAAAACTATGGAAAAACTATCTAAATATAAAGACCTGGAAATTGAAATAGAAAGAATGTGGGGCCTGAAAGCTACAACTGTACCTGTGATTATAGGCGCCCTTGGACTAATAAAGAAGGGATTAGATACCTTTATTAATAGAATACCAGGAAACATCAAAGTTATTGAGTTGCAAAAGATAGTACTTCTTGGTACAGCCCATATACTAAGGAGGACATTATCATATAAATAATATCAAATCACAAAATGTAAATATAGATGCCTTATGCTCAAGGGATGAACATGGTTCTACATTGTTGTAAAATGATGAAAGGAAAAATAAATCTAGATAATAATAATAATCTTTGCTCTCAATCTTTTGTCTTTTCACAAAAACAATTTGATTTTGTTTTATTGATATAGTTTTTGCGCTCTATTTCAAAGTAGCAATTTGATATTTGATTTTATTGATATACTAGAATTTCACCAGTAACACTTTGATTAATGCCGTGCATTTTGCACCCATGCCATTGTCCACACTCTTGCTAGACATTCAGGAGCACCAACTTGATCTTCTTTCTTCTTCATGGACAATAGTGTTTGCGCTCTTTCAACAGTAAAAGTTACCTGTGTAGCGGCTCTTGGAAAGCTCTTCGTTTCCTCTCCTGGTACCCAATCTCCCTTCATTTCCAAATCCATTCCTCCACCCTTCCCCTCCCTAAGAGTTGCAGCGCAGGTGACTGTATTTTATTGATATAAAGTCGTTACACTTCACGCGCGTGAAACACTTAGTGTGTTAATACAGACAACCACATAGCAACAGAGTACCCACATTGGATTGTCTTTTATTTCCGGGGGGGACTCTCATGAATCAGAGGGAGGGGGTGCTCGCTATCAAAATCGCATATTTGGTACCTTTAAGGGTTTTCAAAATTGGTAGTTTTTCCTCCATCACGGATATTCAAAAACAAGGTTTCGATTTACAGTTATTGAGTTTAGATGTTACAATCAGGTATTGCCACGCCCTTCTGGAAAGAACTTTGGTGCTTATTAGAGGGGTCATTTTCAAACATTCCGACGAGCATCCCAGCCCTATTCCAGCTCCCCCCGGTTTTGTTTAAAGCTGGATGTTTTAGTTTATACATAACACAACAGTAGTCTACCTGATTGTATTATTTTGTTTTAATTTGTATTTCAGTTTTGTAGTTTCGGAATATTTACACTTTATTACGTATCATCACTTTTTAACTACAGTATTACAATTGTTTTCCCGTTTTCCGAGCATAGTTGTCATTATTAGGTGTAACCGGCTCCAGTATTCATGCACTATGCTACAATGGCACTTGTATTTCATTTATATAGAATCAATCCACTCTGTCATACAATGGCAATTTGATTATCTTTCATTTATAAAGTGTTTGTGCTCTATTTCACTGTTAGCTATCGACTCTATTCATTTTGCTCGCATTGTACTAACGGCGTGATATTTCCCATGTATGTTTTGTCAGCTGTGAGTTTAGGATATTCGCAGGTTATATTGACAAATGATTTATGTTTGAATAGAACGTGAGAGTGTGAGAAAGTCAATGTGGAACTAAAAATAGACAATCTCACTTTCCACATTAGGTATGCTTTATTTAGGGTACCACACTAAGTAGAAACACAACAATGACATAACAAATATCGCAATATCACGTTTCGGCCAATCTTTCTTAAAAAAACTAGACCCTGAATTCAGGGTTTACTCGTGCCCAAGAACGGAGGTTCTTAAAAACCGAAAACAAAACAAAACAAAAAACAAGAAACAAAACGACACAAAATATGCAATACGGTTTCTTTGCGACATCTCGAACTTGCCTTTAAGCTCTTATAATACCACAGGCAGCCCAAGCAATCTACTCGCTTCGCTCGCAGCAACTAGAAGGCAGGAAACTATCATCCATACCACATCTTCTTTAACGGCAAAAAATACTCCAAAATCAACAAGAATTACACAAAAACTACATCAGCATAAAAGCTCAATAAACAAGATTTCAATAAATTGCACTTTACTTCAATTTTTCACGAAAAAATACTGCACATTTTCGCTTTTTCTTTCAAAATTCGGCAGATTTTCCAATCAGTTGAAGAGTGGACCATAGCGAGTGGACATTATTCGTTGTTTGCCCTTTAATGTTATGTTTCTCTCAATTTCGCAAAGTTCAGCCAAAAAAGAGATCCTTTTAGACTTGAAAAGTGACCAAATAGTCTCCTTTGGGTAAGATACCAAAAGATCCTTTTGAAATATTTGTCTTTTTTCGCTTTTGTTAATACACATCGCTAAACAATCGTTCTTCAAGTCGAGTGAGCGAACTTCGATATGTATACGTCTACAAGCTCCAAAATTCTCACTTTCGCAATGAATTTCTTGCTACTTTTTGATCTTGTTCACTTCTAATAATTCTTCTTAACAATTCCACGAATTGTTTTTCCTTAAATTAAGTTTTATTTAGCTGTTTTGATGCGACATGGAAGCATTCGTTTTAATTATTTAAAAAATTGTTTATTAAAAAATAACTGATAAAATTGCAAAAGAAGGATTACTTGAGAACAAAAAAAAAGTGAAAAAAAAAAAAAGATTGGCCGTTCGGAGACTTGAACCCAACTACGTATATATAGCCTAATGGGTTTTATTAACAGCGTATTTGCACGATGGCAAAGTCGGCTAAGACGAAGTAACAATGATGCTAAGGGCACAGGTTCGAATCCTGGCGCTGTCGCATTAGAATTTATTTCTTTGTGAGTTAATATAATTCGGTCAGACCTGATGGAACATGTCTGAACTTGCCACAATTTCTAACAGCGAGAAAAAAAAAAAAAAAAAAACTGTCTGCAGAACTATACTCGTGCCCTCGGCCTAAGGGCCTGGGCACGAGTAATAACAATGCTGCGATGTAGAATGTGGTTTGAAGACTCGCATCAGTTATATTTAGCTTTGGCGCAGCCCCTCAAACATACCGCTTATCAAGAAGGAAAGTTGACCAAAACTTGCAAAATAGGCAAATAATCTGCTCATCACCCCACAAAATCGATCCTCAATATAAAATGAGCTTTGATTCTTAATCTGTGGAAAACGTTTTCTGCTATTTATTTTATTATGGCAACAGTCTGCATGCGAATGCAGTATGTTTATGTTTTTCTTCTTCGTTTCGCGGACTTTTGCGCAAAAATATTTTGAGATCAAAAACCTCTTCATTTACTTGACTTAGTCACAGCACCTTACAAAGTGATAGATTTTTTAAAAGTTAGACTTCTTAAAAGTATCCATTTATATTTTTCTAAACTGAAGATCACTAAGATTACGATTGGAGCTCAAAAGTTCCCCGGTCGTAGAAAAAATGTAAACATGACCGCGAGCTAAAATTTTCTGACATGCGCAGACAAATTCTCTATATGCTAAGTTGGGTCTTATTTGGGTTTGCTTTAGATGCTCCCTCCCCCACACTAATTTCCAGTAGCTCTCAGTCAGTATTGCTTGATACAGGGAACCCGGTCCAAAGGATCAAAAGGAGAAGAACATAGGAGAAACATAAAAGCTACACCTAAACTGAAATATTAAGTTATGGCATGATCCAATCCATTGATTTCTCGAGAGGTCATTGCGACAAGAAAAGATAATAAAAAGTAGAAACACGGAGACAAAAACAAATGTATAAACAGCAGTGCATTTGAATCGATTATACCTATTTTTGCGATCGTATAATAGGCATTTTCTGAGTTGGATAAAAAAGATGCATTGTGGTCTAGCTTCAGTACAAACAACACCACATACGGCATAATGAACAAAAGATGTTTGTACTGAAGCTAGACCATAATGCACCATGTTTGCTATTTCAGAAATGGTCTATGAACAATAACGTAAAGTACAGTAGCCTTATTTGAGGGTTTTAAAAAAAAAAATCCTTGAATTTTCCGCGAAGTAAAATCCGTTTTTTTTGCAGGTGTCCGGTGACAAATCAAAATGAATGACATAAAGTAATGAATGAAAATAAATAAAAATATTGATAAATTACAATAGAAAGTTATGAATATTAGGCAATATGAATACACAACTTTTGGAATGACTTTTTTAATTTCATCTTCATAGGTCATTGCTAACAGATTCACTCTCTCATTTGTGATCCCAACGAGAAAATGAATGATTCCTTGGCAATCGCCAACGAGAGACGCTCTGCTAGCAACGAATATTCTTTATAATTTAAAAGTTTTCACAATATAATGGTATACAGTTGATTAAAAAAAAACGTTTTGTAAGTAGTTTAAATAAAATGATATACAGACAAACAACAAATTGAAACATAATATATATTGAGTTAACTGTATAATTTCATTACGTCTGGTTAATTGTTTATGAAAAATTCCCAGTTGTGTTTATATGAAGTAATCTGGTAATTTAGTGTGTTTCGGAGAAATTTGGTTTTACTACAAACGTGAACCTTTTAAACATCAACTTGATCATAAACATCATCAATTTTGAAGAAAATATAATGTAGCGAGGCAATTGTCTTGAAATTTGTTGTTTGATCATTTTGCAACTTTTTAGAATCCAAAATAATTAGAAATGCCTTTGTCATACAGACACTATTTTGTCCAAGTTGTCTCGCATGAGAAATAAATTGTGCTTTCACATTAATGAACACGTTTTAATTACTCAATTTAAAAGGAATTAAAATGAAAAAAAAAAAGATATGTGTGATTTTCTATTTTTTGTATAAGGTCTTTAAATTCTTTTCACGATTTGAACGTATCTATAACAAATTTAATAATACATAGCATCGATATTTTTCGGGTCTACACTGATTTTATAATGATAATTCTAAATTCATTTTTTGGAAAATATATAATATATTACAATAATTACTACTCTACAATAGAATACAAACATTGAATCCATAAAACATCATTGTTTTTCGTTAATTCATAAAAGTAATTCATCTGACAGCTCCAAAACCGACCTACAGCGAATAATTTCCCTTCTCTTTCTATCAACTTTCATTTTTAAGCCGGGGAATTCGAATCTACACCAAGGGTTCATGCGTTTTACATATTAAATAGTTTTGCCAAATGGAAACCCATACAAGTATTAAGTGCAAGTCTCAAGCTCCAATTTAACATGAGCTCTCTGATCTGACATTCTTCCGGGTAATAAATGGCACGTTTATTTGTCAATTTTAAGCTAAATTTTGCTATTAGTATCAAACTTGAGTTGAGCACTCAATGCTTGTGTGGGCTAGCTGCCGTTCTGCGTCACCAGTAAATGGCAAACTTGTTATTTCATCATATATTAATAACTCTAATCTACTAAGAATTCTCTTGTATCAATAAAGGTGTAATATCAGGCGTATCGTCTGTGTTATTCATGTCAGAATTTGCTCCTGAGTAGATGTACTCTTTTCGTGAGGGTGATCTAGAGTTTCCGCTAAGACTGGCATTGTCGGGAATGAAGAATGCTAATAGTAGCGCTAGTATTACAGATCCTGCTCCAAACAGGAATGGTGCCCCCATTACCATGTTCTAGGACAGAAATGGCAGCATTAGTGAATGAATGAATGAATGAATGAATGAATGAATACATGAATTTATTTTGCCATTTTGAATCGAAAAAGTACAAAATTTATAGAGACCTCCTTTTATAGACATGTACACATGAGACAGCTAGGTGAGAAATGGTTGGGTAAGATTTGATACGGGAACGAAGAAAGGTAGAAAAGATGGAAGGAAAGACGGTAGAGAAGATGGAAGGAAAGGGAGTAAATGAGGGAAGGAATAAAGGAATGAAGAAAGTGCAATGGGAGTGAGGGAGGGAGGTGGGAGGGAAGAGGGAAGAGAGAGGAAAAAGGAAGAAATGAGAAAGAAACTAGGAGTGAGGAAGGAAGGAGGCAGGGAGAAAGGGAAGAAGAAAAGATGAAGGGAGGATAAAAGGAAAGAAAGGTTAGAAAAACGTGAAAAAGGAAGGAGGAAGAGAAAGACATTGTGTTACCTTGTTAAATGGGTCCTCCATGGTAGTATGGTTGGCTTGTGATGTGGGTGAAGATGTTGGCAAGTCTTCTAAGTTAACATGAAATAAATAGAACGTAAAGCCAAAAACCGCCGGCCCTATTCCATTACACAGACCTCTGATGCCAGTTATTATACCTTGGACCACACCTAGTGTATAGAAAAAATAATTATATATGATTATTGTTGTAAGTTTGAAATTTGTTTGGCCTTATTACCATGCAATTATTATACTTTGCACAGAGGCCTTATGCACCACTAGGTATGCAGACGACAAGTGAAGAATAACATTATATTATGCTTTGTGCACAAGCATCTCCATATCTTTTCCAGTTTATTATATTTTTTGTGTGATATTGTTTTACTTATAGTGTTGAACAGAGGCGAGGGGGGGGGGGGGGGCAATAATTAAAAAAAATGATCTGGAAATTTTGAAGGGAGGGGCACAAATAAAAAAATTACTGATTATCAATTAAAAATGAAAAAAAATTATCTATAAAAATAAATCAAAAAAGGGGTGCATCATCACCCCCCCCCCCCCAACCCCCCCAGGGCCCTCCCTCAGGCCCACCCCTTAGATCCGCCTCTGTTGAGCTGTCATTAAACAGAATTAAACAGAACACATTCAAGTAAAACTGTGAAGCCTAAAAGTCATCAATGGAATTCTACATACATGTACGTATCAAGTAAATGTAAATACAATCAAGTGGTGCTTACCTTGCTGATCTGAATCAGCATTACATGATACTAAAGCACTTATTGCAGGATAGGTTATCATGGCAACAGAGGCCAGCGACCCTGCAGCCCACATCATCCTAAATTTGAATGTTTTCTTAGAAATGATGACATGACTCAATACTATTTCTCAGTCATATGAAAATGACTCTATTAGACTGCCATCGTGATCATTATCATTACTATCAACTGTTTTGTGTAGGAGGTATTGATTGATTATTTACATATTTTGACTAATATTTAGTCACTGATTGATTATTGATTAATTGATAAATGTGTTGACAGTCTCAGTCAATTAATGGATTGATTGATCAATTGATTCATTGAGTGATTGATTTACTGATTGATTGAATATTCGTTTGCTTAATGATTGGTTGATTGACTGATTAAATATTCAATTGATTGACTGATTGATTGATTGATTGATTGATTGATTCATTCATTGACTGACTGACTGATTGATTGATTGACTGACTGACTGATCATGACTGATTGACTGACTGATTGATTGATTGATTGATTGATTGAATGACTCCATGACAGACTGACTGATTGTACTCACCATCTCTGTGTACCTAGTCCATACCAGGATAGTTGTAACAATTGAAATATCAATCCTACTATTACAGAGTTTTTAAGTCCTATAGATTTCTTTAAACATGTAAGAACTAACGTCTGGAACAAAAATAAATATCATCACCAATCATTTTTATTTAGTACTTGAATAGAATAACATATTTATGATTGCATATATGAAACTTAAACTGTGCTTAAAAGTACAGGGTACCTAAGTATAATTATAACTAAAATAAGTTATTTTATTTATTACTTTATTAGATTTTCCTCCAAAGGAAGGCAGGGACACAACACAACAGCTTTCACTTTATTGTTCGATTATCCAAAAAGACATGAAATTCTAACCATTTGAAGATGCAATTACAAAGGCAGTAATTTCCCCTCAATTATTTTGAGACCGTGAATGTTGACCGGCAACGGGGATTGAACCCAAAACCTCCAAGACAATAGACAGACTATTTTAGACAACGAAGCTATAAGGATGTATTGTTTCCTTTGTATTTTAATTGCCTTTTCTTTGACTATTCTGGTTGAGTAATACCACCTAAAATTTAGTGTCCTATAATTTATTAGTCACTAAATAAGAGCTATTAGGTAGGCTCTGTTTATATTTTATTTCAAGGACATATTGTAAGCACCGTATATGTAATTGTGTCATTCCTTACTTGTGCAATAACAGATAATATTCCTAAGACAGCTATGAATGTTGCTACATCTTCTGATGAGAAGTGGATAACCTGACAACAATGAATCAAATAAATAAGTGTATATCTAGCCAATTAGATAAATTATTGACAAACAAAAAGATTAAATTAACAAATGAATGGAAGCATGAATTCATGAGAGAGAAAAAACGTAGATGGATGAATGAGAGAATAAACAAACAAACAAACAAACAAATAAATTCATAAATTAGCAAGTTAGTGAATGACAGAGTAAATAAATGAATGTATAATTTAAGTGAATAACTATTTGAATAAATGAATGTATTAATTAACTAATTAATTAATTAATTAATGCATGTCTAAATGAATGGGTGGGTGGATGAATGAATGAGTGAATGAATAAATGAATGAATGGATAAATGAATGAATGAATAAATGGTTGTATGAATGAATGCGTGAATTACTGACTGACTGACTGAATGGATAAATGAATGAATGAATCTGTTCATCTCACCTGTTTCAAGTAAAGGAACATACAAGAATACTGTCCTGCTTCAGGTAGATATGATAAGAACACTGTCAATGATAGAAGTAATACAGTAGGGTCTTGGCCAACTTTACGTAACGACTGAAACGCACAACAAAACATTGGAGTTAGAACAGACTTTCAAAATTTTAAAACTAAAATAGTAGCATTAATCTAGAAATTTGATAAGTAATAATTATATTAATTCACATCTGATCAGCTGTGTAGGGTTTAAAACAGCTTGCTTGCAGCTTGATGTCTTAAATCCTCATGCAGATCTCCCGCTTATAGTGTACACAGTACTAATAAAATGATTAATTATTTTAATTATTACTCACAGCAAAAGGATCAGCCTGTTCCCATGATATTGGAGCACCCCAAGAGGCAGGTCTTATTCTCTCAGGCAATGACTCTGGCACAGCCACCAATATAAACAATATATCTAAAGACGCTACCGCTGTTGCTAAGGCGACAACAAAGTTATCATTGTATCGGCTACCTAAATAGGCACCTAACGCTGGACTGATGATGAGACTAGCAGCAAATGTGGCTGACACCTAAAAGATAGACAGTATAAGGGTCATCATTTATTAACTTATTAGTAAGGTAACATAGATAAACATCAGGGGCTGGTTGAACTAAGCCTGAATAGTGCTATCCACTGGATAAATTGCGATTCAGTGGATAAATTCTGAGGAAAAACTATGCACTGGATAGCTTTATCCAGTCTGATAAGGCCCTGCGCACGATGTTGGTGTACACAGCTAAAAACGCTCAAAATGAAATAAAATTTGTTTTAGATTTTGAGCTACATCAAAACTAATGAATAGTTCTGAAAAAAAATTATATCAAATTAAAGTAAATTTCATACTCTTTCAAACAGATGCTTAACTGCTTTTCTATCAATAGTAAAAGTCATAGAACTTGCAAAAAATGTTAACGGTGTCCAGAAAAAAATCGAGAAATGTGCGTTACAAAACGTTTTCAAAACTGCGTATTTTTGCATTTTTTCCTTTTGCATTTTTTGCCTTTTTTGCCTAACTTGCAAATCTTTGCCTATTTTACAATTTTTGCGTTTTTTGCGTATTTCCATTTTTTGCCTTCATCATTGATGATTTTTTCCCTTTTTTCCTTTTTTTGCACATTTGCTTTTTTGCAAATTTTGCCCTTTTTGCCTTTTCTGCCGTTTTTTGCCATGTCACGCTGAGATCAAGATCGAGTATAAACGGTGAGTATTTTCAAATGTTGTAATATATGATTAATGAGAAATTAAAATATATAACCATAACATCCACAAAGTAATCATGCCCAACATGAATTTATCTACTTTCTCGAATAAGCTTTACAAATTTTTGATAAACTTTGAACAACGAACTTTACACAAAAGAAATTATTATATGCTTGTCTATTTTTGATTAAAATTGACTTACGATAAGTTTACATTTCCATGCTCCGAATCAACTAAAAATTTATTGAATTTGATCAACAAAGCACCTAATTTTACAGCAATACCGCTTCACTATTTATGTTAATAACAAATGTAATGAAAAACATAAAGCCAGCAGGTCCGATGTACAAAAGATGGCGATCACTAAGTAAAAAAAGCGTTTTGATTCAAAGCTATAACCTTAGATATGTACAACTAATGAAATAAAAATATTTTACCCTTCATTATTGCGATGTGATTGTTATTCTATTTAGTTTGTTTTTATTATTTTACTGATCAAGATTTTTGATGAACCAGGCAGCAAGGATTTTTCCTAAACAACAACAAATCTTTTTCGATCTCACTTGAAATTAAGTAATCGACTAAAATCCATCCGATAGAATTGTTGACAACGCTAGGGCTTCACGTCAAATTTCCACTCTAGAAGTAGAATAAACAATTCTCAAATTTACAACCGTCGCATGTGTTTTGCCCACGTCATCCCCAACACATTCTTTTCCTGTGGCTGGTTGGTGACTCGACTATGAACAAAACTTTATTCGTGAATGTGAGACGGGAGTTTACTGACACGTTCCGAAAACAAAATAGCGTGAAAAAATATTTACAAAAATTTGTTTAATTTGCCGATAACATCCATTGTTTTTTTCAAAAAACTACTTACCCATTATCACTTCTGAACCATTAACTTACATCTTCCACGCGAAAATTTCATTTTGTCTCTAGAATAGTACAACTAGACGCTCATTGAGAGTCTGGCTAGCTGGCGGATTTGTCTGATTTGCGTTTCGTAAATAAGAGCGAGACTGTACCGCTCATTTTCCTGCCAAATCCATTTGTAATTTTTTTACAAAAAACAATCTTTCTTTTTCGCAAATTCCCGTCAAAAAACGCAGCACGTGCCGTTCTGTCACTCAGCGACGCCAGATATGTAAACAAACTTTTCCGACACAAAAGTATTCTTATAAGTTTTGGAATAAAATTTATTATTAAACGTTACTCTGACAAATTTCGTGAAAAATTTAACTCTTTCTTCTTTTTTTTCCTATTGGATGACAGTATTTGAAGAAGTTATGAAACAATTTTTGAAGTTCAAAATGCAAATTTTTAAAAGCATTCGAATGGTTTCTCACAAGTATGCACTTTTCCAGACAATCAGTCATCTTGTCTTGAATTTTGTGAAAGAGCTTTTGTTTTTCAGAAAACGTTGACTTTTGGAAAGTTCGATTTGACTGGTATTGTGAACGTCCCAAGAAATACTGAAACCAAGAGAAAACTTGGCCATCTATAGTTGTTGTCTTTAGTAGAATCTAACGGGAAAATCCAAAATAGCGAATATAGAAGAGTCGGTGAACACCATAAACATTAATATTATATGAAATTATACCACCTAAAATCTGTAAAAAAAATCATGGTGCAAAAGTCTTCTATAAAGTATGTTATGAAAGGTTAGTATAATAATCTCATGTATAGGTCATATAGCTTGGAAGGAAATAATAATCGTTGACTTTGAGTTTGTATTTTTTTGGTTCTTTTTTTTTTTATTTTGGATTTTATCTTTGATATGGTATAAGAAAATTAGTTTCCGTTGATTCCGCGATTAAGTAATGCCGCTGAACTAGAGCATATTGTATTTGGTGTTTTCTTGTTTATTTATTTAATATAAAATGTTCGGGTTTAGCGATAACGACAAAATAACGCGGGACAATAATGACAATTTTTTTAGGTACAAGTAAAAACAAACAAAATCCTGATCCTAAAAATAATGTTAATGATCTGATAATTTCGACAAATGCTACCACAACCAGAATTTAGTCAATTCTTTTGAATTAATTACTGTGTGAATTGAAAGTAAAGGCCAAAAATAAAAAAACGTAACCAGCATGTTCATCCGTAAATGATTTACAACGATTGCGTGACAGGCAAAAAAAGCAAAAAAAGCAAAAAAAGGCAAGCAAAAAAGGCAAATAAAAAATGCAAAACAAAAACAAAAAGGCAAAAAATGCAAAATTTGAAACAAGTCAACAGAGGCGTTGGGCAAAAAATGCACAGCAATTATAGGAAAAAATGCAAAAAAAGCAAAAAATGCAACTGTTTGTTCAATTTTTTGAGTAACAAAATTTCGTGTAATGCTAGTTTTTGCATAACCATTTCTTACAATTAACGTATGGACAAACAATAAAGACGTGGTTTTAAAGATATTTTTATGGACAACGCAAAAGACTAAAAATTGTGAAAGAAAACTAGAACTTTCAAAAGATATTTGATGAAATGCAGCAGTGGTTGCATGGCAAAAAAATGCAAAAAGTCGCACTTTTTTAACATACCCGTAAAAAAATCGTTTTTCTTAAGAAAGTATTTAACAGATCATGAAAAAATTATAGTTTACAGATTGTCCTTAAGTTGAAGAATAATTCTGTGAAATTTCAAGCTGAAAGATACTTTTATAACAAAAATGCAGCAAGAAAATTAGCATTACAAGTTTTGTAACGCTCTTGTACACCAACATCGTGCGCAGGGCCATAACTATATCCATGCTTTGTACAATGGCCCCAGTGCCATACAGAGACAGTATGTTATTTGCATGACATGGTCACAGTTTCCTTCAAATTATCAGAACCAAGGCTTTAGCTAAACAAACAAAAAAAACATAAAAAGCAAACAAACAACATTTCAGTTATGCCGTGGCAGCACTTTGTCCAACAGTTTCAATTCATAAAATTTCGAATATTTCATATCACAAAATTCTCAAAACTACTAATAGAGTAAAGTAAAAAATATTCAAGCTGTGACCTACCAGTCCGTAAGCTGTACTTCTTTCATTTTCTTCGGTACAATCAGCCACATAGGCGAAAACTATAGAGAATGTGACTGAGAAAATTCCAGACACAGATATCATAGCAAAAAACCACCTGAAACAAACAAACAAAAGATAACTTTCACCAGTAGAGTACAAACACTTAATGTGTACAATAAGTTCTCAGACTATTCAGTAGTGAATAGAACTATCTAAACAAAAGAACACAATCAATAGAATTAGCATAAAATTAAAATAGCACTATTTAGCATTTTGTAATTTGGTACATAGTGTACTATAAAGGCAGTTGTCTCGCTCCAAAGTCATTTTACTCCATGTCAATTCAATACCTATATATATGATCATCAACATTAACTTGTGAGGATAATCTTACCATGGGTTAAATCGTAGTAGAGGTATCGGTGAACATGTAAAAAATACTGTTAATAGTAGGAAAGACTTTCTGCCCCAGACATCAGACAGTGCACCAAGTAAAGGAGCACTTAGAAATGATAAAATACCCTGGAAAACAGAAAACATAGACTGAGAATTACAGAGCCATTTGAAGGCTTGGAGAAAAAAAGAATGGCATCAGTGGTCTTCAATATTTTTTGTTTTAATGTATACCTATTATTTTGAAACCCAATGGTTGCTACAATTTAAAACCCATAAAACATTCATTGTACCATTCAAATTTTTGAATTTTTGAAAACGATTGTGTGACAGATGTATATTATCAAAGCTTAAGCAATCAAACACATGCAGTAGCCAAGAAATTTCTTGTCATTGTATTTCTAAAGTTTGGGAAATTCTTAGGGGTAGTGGGATCAGGAAAAACTCTCATTTGTGGTGAGGGTATAGATATTTTCTAGACTGAATAATCAGAAATGGTATGTGTTTTGAATATTTTCATTTAGAGAAACGAGCAATATTAAATAACAACTGCAACAACAATAATTATAATAATTAAATTATTATTATTATTATTATTATTATTATTATTATTATTATTATTATTATTATTATTATTATTATTATTATTATTATTATTATTATTTTCTTCTTCATTAATGTCACCAAATACTCCCTATCAAAATTAAATGGCTTATGGTCATCTATGCAATCTAACCTTCCCAAGAATATCTACAACTTTACCATTCGCTACATAAATAACACTCTTCCAACAAGAAAAAACCTTGCAAAATGGGGTATCTCTTCTTCCCCCGATTGTTCATTTTGTCTTTCTCCTGAATCTCTTCTCCACGTTGTCAGTGGATGTCAACACTACCTTGATCGCTTTACATGGCGCCACAATTCCGTCCTAAACCTCATCGCATCATCACTAAAGCCTCTTGACAACATTGCACTATATGTCGACCTTGATGATTATAATAGCCCCTCAATTATAACTGGAGAAAGTTATCGTCCTGATTTGATTTTGAAAACGCCTGAAACACTTTATGTACTGGAACTTACAGTTGGATTTGAATCTAACCTTAAAAACAATGCTGAACGAAAAAGGAAAAAATATAGAAATCTAATGAATGATTTAAGTAGTGATTACCAACAAGCTAAATTTATTAATCTTTCAATTAGCTCCCTTGGAGTATTTTCTGATGATTGTTCTACATTTGTTGATTTTCTAGAAAGTTTAGATTTTGATAGTAAACAACAAAAATATGTAATAAGGAAAATGATGAGTATTGCAATTCGATCAACCTATTACATTTTTTTGCTGCCGTAATAAAGTCTGGGATAACCCTGACTTAATGAGATTTTAACTTCTAAATGTTTTTGTTGTAAATAATGATGTTTATTAGTGTTGTGTTTTTTATTGTGTATTTGTAAGCGATTCAAGTAGCAAATTGTAAATTACCTTTAACAAGTGAGATTTACAATTGTAAATGGAAAAACAAAATAAAGTTTTCATTATTATTATTATTATTATTATTATTATTATTATTATTATTATTATTATTATTATTATTATTATTATTATTATTATTATTATTATCATCAATGTTACCTTAATTCCATGTATCAATCCATTCATTAAAAATGTGTGATCTGGAAAAGCTTCATTTAAAACCTAGGGAAAAAACAATATGCAGTCAATGTATGACATTAGGGAATTATCTTCCTTGCAATCTAGAGTGGGAATAACAAAAACAGACAATAAGCCTGAAGAGTGATGACGTTTTATCCCTGTCTCTAGACTGGTCAGAAGCCTTTTCACATTGCTTTTGTTCACTAATTATGGCTATTGTTCCTGTATTCTCAAGGAAATACGGAATTTGAATATATTTTTAAAGACTATTAATGGTAGAGTGCACTCACTAAAATTGTGCAACAGTTGTCACTATTTAGTGGTAAACAGCACTAATTAAACAAAAGAAAACAATAGAATTAGCATAAAATAGCACTATTTAGTGGCATTTATATTACACACGTTTAGTGTGTGCACTCTATAGAAAGGGCCGGGGTAAAACATCATCACCCTTCAAGGCTATTTATGAGTTTTTCTGCATAAACTTACAGCTAACATTGGCGAGGTAAGAAGACCCCAGGCAAAGAATTCTAAAAAGATGACTACTGTTGCATGGTAGACGTTGGGCTTGCCAAATCCCTGAAAAACATTCAACACAATAAAATCAAAACAATAAATGAAGAAAGAATGAATGAACAAGGGAGTTCAACTCATCCACGAGTCAAAGATTTCATATATGTTGGAAGGAATGAAACACATTGGTGAAACAATCCAAACTATTAATAAATAACTGTTTTCATTAAGAGTTCTTTGAAGATTAGAAAAAGTTTTTTTGTTTAAACAACAACTCACACATTGTAATATCCAGAAACTGTTGAAAAAAAATTGTTATTATAATGCCCAACATTTTGCAGCTGTTTAAAGCTCTAGTAAGTTCACAGCAAAAGTTTATCATTCAAATAAACTTACTCACTTAAATAGAACAACTTGTATTCTTTTATTTGCTAAAATCATTATTGAGCTTCACATGAAGCAATGTACTTATCTATTTAGCACTAAAATTTGCAATTGTACAAAATTTGAATAGGCTAATTATGGTCTAGAATTGGATTGATAAAAAACAATTGAAGTGACTTTTCAGACATGCAAATACACAAACACAATTATCATATATCGATCGTCCGTCTATCAATTTAGTATCGCTTGAAAAATAAACACAATGAAATATATTCAACATTTATCCCAGAAAATTGAAATGTTTAGTCACAGTGAAATAACACTTAATGCATTGACGTAAAGCTCATTGATGTCACTGTAATCACGTTCAATTCCATTAAAAATGCTTTTATAGCATTAAAACTGATTTAGTATATATTTTTTTAAATAGAAGAATACACGCACGGACGCATTGCTTTTGGCAATTGTTCAAAAAATCGTCTATTCAAACAAACGAAACCACTGAAAAATCAAGTATTATGTGAAATATATATAAAGACGTTTATCCGAGAAGGAGAATACCTCTAAGATACATAACAATTGAAATATAGCTCTCAATCTTCTTCACTTACTGATTTTCCTTCGCGATTCGCAGTTCGCCATTTTCTAGCACTAGAAGCTGGAAAAGTGACCAATTTTTTGAGTCTTTTCTTTCCTATCATGACCTGATGCATAGCATCTGGATATTTTGATATCTTTTCCCAGTAAAAGCCGTTGTTAGGCTTATTGTTTCATGTTTTTGTGACACTAATGTTCACTTTCCTAAATCATTTTCTATCAAAATAATCAGGTTATTACACTACGTTTTTTGCGCATGACTGAATCGCGATGCACCACTGACCAGAGACCAAGTGTATTTAAATTTCTCCAAATGCTTCAATCTCTTTTGAAACATATGTTATATTCAAATTATTAGAAAATTCCCCAAAGAATACTTCAACGATATAGTTTAATTTTTATTTGTTTGTATGCTATATTTCCAGCTAATTTTATGGTGCAAGCATTTCAACCTACCTTCGCGAAGAATTCGGAAATTTATCGGATGTATTCGGAAGCCATCTCGACCTAGGCTCTCTCCTTAATTATTTGCCTAGAAACACTTGGAAGAACAACAAAACTCTAACAGATCTCACGTTTGTAGCAACTTTAACATGTAATTGAAGGAAAAAAAACACATTATTATGTCTTGTACTTGGGTGAATAGAGAAACATACGGACCTGTTCCAGCTCCACGGTAAAAACATTTTTGTTGTGTTGTATACGTGTAATTATATAAATGGATTTTTTTCTCAAGAACTCATTGAAATTAAACATGCACTTTTTGAGCACTTCACTTTTAGCTTTGAATTTTTTTTGCTGAAAAATTCTACAATTTAATAAACCTATTTGTAGTAAAGAGTTTCTTAGCTCTTTTGACAATAAAATTATTCATAATTGTTATTTTTTTTAATTTAGACAATGATAAATTGTAATTGCATTTTAATTCATCATTAAATCAATTATACCAATTAATTGTCATTAATATTTTTACGATATTTAATAGAGTGCACGCACTAAAAGTATGCAACATAAATACCACTAAATAGTGCTATTTTATGCTAATTCTATTGTTTTCTTTTGTTTAACTAGTGCTATTTACCACTAAATAGTGACAACTGTTGCACATTTTAAGTGTGTGCACTCTACCATTATCATGATAAACAATCTTATATCAAGTCTAGCTGTATATACTCTACCTCCACAGTCAGGGTCATGCCGTTACCCTAGTAGGTAAAAGTGCATATATCTTTGGTGGAAGTAGTGGAAGTGGATATGGTGAGCATGATGTGGCAAGTGCAGACCCAGTCTACTTAAATGATCTATTTCATCTTAAAGGTAATTTTGCCCATGAATATTTTGATATGTTTGATATCTTTCCATCTGTCAGGCATGTCACACAAAGCATTGTGACACATTTGAGGGATTCAAGGGAGACGGGTCTATAAAGGCTGATTTACATTACGCAATTACCTAATTTTTTACATTTCACAAATGGTAGGTTCTGAAAATGATCTTAGGGAAGTTATAGCAGGCATGAATGTACACCACATTTTTTTTGTTATTTGGTCTGAATTGTCCAGTTTCTTGTTCTTCATTGCTCAGGCTGAGCCTCGATAGTATGTGTAATATTCTTTTGTACAAGGTACATCAAATGAGAATGCCCCAATTCAAAAGCAATATAAATACCAATGGTTTTGTCTTGACACTAGTAAGTAAGTAAGTAAGTAAGTATTTAAGTAAACTCTTTATTTCAAGAGGGTAACAATACTGGGAGCCATTCTTTTTTTATTGTATATCAATGATATCACCGATGATATCACATCTACCACCAAACTTTACGCAGACGACACCAAGATTTATAGAGCAATCATCGATGAGATCTCTGACATACCAGCATTACAGTCTGATTTAAACAGTCTTAACCGATGGGCCAATGATTGGCAATTGAGATTCAACGCCGATAAGTGTGAATGCATGCGAATTACTCACTCCAGAGATAAATCCACAACTAACTACACTTTAGGATCTAATCAGCTGAAGGATGTTGATCACTTTAAAGACCTTGGGGTTATCATGACACGTGACCTTTCCTGGGGGACACATATCAACTCCATAGTCAGAAAGGCTAATCAAGTATTGGGAGTCATCAAGCGCTCAATTGGTACAGCCAACAGGGACATTTTCAAAATGTTGTATACATCCTTAGTCAGGCCGATCTTGGAGTATGCTGCACCCGTATGGAGCCCTCACCTCGTAAAAGACATTCATGCATTGGAAAAAGTCCAGCGTAGAGCATCTAGACTTGCCTTAAATCAAAAACAGGGAGAAATGTCTTACGAAGAACGTTGTGAAATTCTGGACTGGCCTACACTCGCCATTAGAAGAGACTACTTATCCTTAATCGAATGTTACAAAATTGTCTTCGGCCTAAACCATCTTGATTTTGATAACTATTTTAGCTTTTCTAAATATAAATCAACGAGAGCCAATCACCCATATAAACTGTATTTGAATGCTGCTAAAGTAAACAGTTACAAATTCTCCTTTTTTATCAGAATAATTAAACACTGGAACTCACTACCGGCTCATATTGTACAAGCAAATAGCCTTTCAGACTTTAAGAAGAAATTGAAAAATCATTTAGGCATTTAACTTATTTTATTTCATCACTATTACTATTTATTTATCTTTTGTTATTAAGCTATTACACCTAGCTTTTATATATTTACACAATTTTTCAATTAGTCGTTTTATGTCGCTTAGCTTAAAGTCGTTTATCTGTTAGTAGTTTTTTAGGGAGTTTTCACATAGGGCTAACCTCTTAACTTCCTTTTCATGATGCCACTTTTGTTATTAATGTTCTGTATTGCTTTGCTACGCTTAATTTATCTTGTAACTGTCACCTTTAATTTGCATCTTGAATAAACCTTTATTGTATTGTATTGTATTGTATTGTATTGTAACACTAAATAGTCCAAAGACTAACAAACCTGTGGCCCTCACACACTTAATATATTAATTTACCTGCAATTGAGGCTTAGATTGAGCAATGAAGAACTTGAAACTGGTCTATAGCAGGCCAAGTCATCACAATCCTTATTTGAAACTTGTCTTTACAACTTTTTTCCAGTCAATCTTCAAGTAACTTGGGAACGTATGAGACAGCTAGGTGATTTGCCATGTGCAAGAGATGGACATACCTTAAGGTTATAAAATAATTACTCTCACAATATAGACATTCAATGTCAAACACACAAATAAAATAGAACCAGTTCCAGAATGCTTTAGGCTACTTCGCCACACTAACCCAGATAAATTTCAAAATGAAACTTTATTTATCCGGTTAGGCCTTCCATCCACACTAGAAGGCATGAATCCAAAAGAATTTTAGGCTAATTACATTGTTTAGGGAGCAGTTTTTGTCAGGGTATTGGACCAAAAGTTGCGTTTTCAAATATTTATCTGGCATAGTGTAGGCAGGGTCTTAATTACCATCTTCTGTTTAAAAAATCATTAATCCTAAACAATGTTTTACAGTATTCTTAAGAAAGAAAGGAAATCTAAAATGACAAAGTGATATAATATCTGCCTGGGTATTTATCTTCAATATAATGATGAACTGCAGACATTCCTTTACTCAGTGATGAATCGTCCATAAGGCGGGTTGCTTTTAGTCAGACCATCAATTTTCTGATATTTTTTTAAATTTGGTTAAATCACAGCTCAGTTGGATCAGTGTTGTATCTTCTTGGTGGGTCTAATTACCCTGAAGCAGAGGAATGCCTTGATGGACTCTATGCATATGATATTGGTAAGGCCACGTGCACCTTAAGTTCATATTTTAGATAAATCACAGGTAACCCAGGATCATTACTTGTGTCCATTTATAAGAGAATGTATGGGACACTATCAAGTCAGTCTATTTTCGGTACAACACTAATACAAAATAATACTTAAACTTACTGTACTCATGTGTTGGTTTACTTCAGTCTTGAAAACCCCAGAAATAATTTCAATAAGTAAAGCAATGGACACATTGAATAAAGTTGAATTTTATTTTGTATTTGTACTGAAAAACGTTATTTTGATTTATTTATTTATTAAAACAATGATTAGGTCACAGACATTCATTCAATTTTGTTTATAAATTAGATAGTTACTGACAGCATTTCACAACTTGTTAGAAGTTGGTAGTAATGGTAGTATATTGATGAACTTTCTAATCAAATTAGGGACTTTATCTTGGGAGCTGTGTCCTACACAGGGATACCAACCAAGAGCACTTGGTCATTCCACAGCAGCTGTAGGTGACACATTGTATGTGTTTGGCGGCATACATCGTGGTGAAGCAAAGAACTCACTACACATGCTGAATACTGGTAAATAGATCTACAACACAGGGCGGTGAGGGGGAATTCCTTTGAATAATGACTTTGCATCTCTAAGAGAATTTCCAACAAGCATTTCCAGTACTTTCATATAGGAGCCCTTCTGCCCAGGAAATAAATCAAATCAATTTCAATCAAATCAAATCAAATCAATTTATTTGCACTAAAATGACAGTTACATAGTGACAAAGTTGTCTTGCACCTAAGCTATCAAATTATTAGATAGATATGTAGACTGTGATTAATTAAGTAATTATATATAACATAGATTAACTGATATAAAAAAAAATAATTGTATAGTTGTCAACTATTAATGAATATTCTTATAAATAATTTTAATTTAGAGAAATTGAGAAATTGTCATTCTAGTGCTGGTGAACCAGAGTAACTTACGTTTTCGAGCTGGTTTACCAGTTTTCAATTAGTTAACAATAAAAACAGAATGATTGAATGTTGACAGAGCATGTCTGATCGTTACACATGATTTGAGAGGTTAAGATTGATTTCAGTGAAAAATCTATAGGTAAGTAGAAAAACACTGTTCTTTAAGGGCCTTCTTGAATTTAAAGCGATTGAGATTTTTCAGTGAATTGTCTATAGCGGACCAAACTTTTGTGCCAAGGTACTTTAGGGATGATTTACCATAGTTAGTAGAGACAGTCGGAAGATAGTAGTTTTGCAAGGAATGGCGAGTGAAGTGAGAATGGGTTTCATTGATCTTTTTGAAATAACGATGAAATGGTTTAGGCAGTAAATTATTATAAAAGTCAAACATAAATAAAGCAGTTTGGATAATGACTACATCATTGAATTGGAGGATTTTTAAGGACTTGTAAAGCGGTGGAGCGTGTGACCTGTAGTCTGAAAAAGTCATAATTCTAACGGCTTTATTGTTCAGAACATTTATTGGATTTAGTCTTGATTTATAAGTGTTGCCCCAGATCAATGCACCGTACTGCAAGTAAGGATAAACTAGAGAGTAGTATACTATACGCAGAGTATCAAGATCGACATAATGTCTTAGCTTTGACATGGCCCCAATATGTTTTGAAATTTTTTTGCAAATAATGTTAATATGCTCTCTCCAAGCGAGATTATTATCGATATAAACCCCTAGAAACTTTATAACAGTCATACGATCAAGAGTGTTATTTTCAATTTTAACTGAAAAGGTTTGGTCTGTTCCTTGCCTTTTATTAGATGTTATTAACATAAACTTTGATTTTTTAACATTAAGCGATAGCTTATTGGCTTTAATCCAGTCAGATAGTTGTTCAAGTTCGCGATTCATTACATGTTCCAAATGATTTAAATTCTTATGTTCAGCAAAAACATTAGTATCGTCAGCAAAAAGACGAAACGAAAGAACAGGACTGCAATTGTTAATGTCATTAATGTACATTAAAAACAACAGAGGACCTAAAACCGAGCCTTGAGGTACTCCACTATATATAGTTAAGGAATTTGATTTGACACCATTAAATTCAACAAATTGCTTACGATTATTTAGATAGCTGAAGAACCAACTCTTAGATGTTCCTCGGGAACCATAGTGTTCTAGTTTGGATAGCAAAATTGTGTGATCTACAGTGTCGAATGCTTTAGAGAAATCAATAAAAAGCCCGCATGTATAAAGACCATTATCAATAGCAGAGAGTAGATTATCTACGGCTTCAGTAATTGCTAGAATTGTTGAATGACCTTTCCTAAAGCCAAATTGGTATTCAAAAAAAGTGTCATTATTTTCAAGAAACGAAATCATTCTTTTGTTCATAAGTTGTTCTAGAATTTTCGAGAAGGGTGACAATAAGGAAATAGGGCGGTAGTTAGATAACATATTTATCAAATCACATTTGTATAACGGAATAACCTTAGCTAGTTTTAATTTATCAGGAAATACCCCTGATGTAAATGAAAGGTTAAATATATGACATAAGGGTATAGAAATCACAGTTTTACACAGCTGAATAAGATATATTGGCATGCAATAAGGACCTTGAGCCTTTTTCGGATCAAGTTTGCTAATGAGATCTTCTACTTCAATAGGATAAGTAGGAGAAATAAAAAAGCTAGAGTATGATTGTCTTGGAGAGAGATATTCCGAATAATTCTTTGACGGGGTTGAAATTGATTTGGCTAAGTTGGGACCAATGTCTCTAAAAAAGGTATTGAACTCTCTAGCAATGTCTTCGTTAGAATGAAACTCAACGTCGTTTTTTTATGATTTTACTGGGAACAATGGATTTTTTACTTTTAAGTTTTATTATGTTTCCTATCAGTTTCCAAGTTTCTTTTGCATTTCCTTTGATGGAAGACATTTTATCTTTGTAATAAAGACGTTTGCTAAGCTCTTTAACGTGGGTGAGATTATTTGAATATGTTTTATACTGGCGACGTTTTTCTGCATTGCCTTTAACAAAGTATTTATAATATAGTTGTCTTTTGTGTTTAATAGAATTTAAAATACCACGCGTTATCCACGGCTTTTGAGATCACGCCTGGAAAGTCGCTCAAGTGGAACATGTTTGTCAATTAACGAGCTAAAATCATTTAAGAAATTATCAAACGACTCATTCACGATATCATTTATCCTCCACTGAATATTGTTTAGATCTTCAATAAATTTATCTTTATCAAGTTTCTTAAAATTTCTTTTTAGAGTACTTCTTTGGCAACGAGATGACAAGATGTCATCAAGTGCCATGAAGATCGGAAAATGATCTGATATATCTGAAACCAAAATACCACTAGTGATATTTTTGTCAAGTGCGTTGGTATAAATATGATCAATTAAAGTCTCGCTATGTTCCGTTACTCTTGTAGGTTGTGTGATAATTGGAAAGCAAAAATATGAATACAACATATCTAAATAATCTGATATTGATTGATGAGTTTCGAATTTGATTAAGTCGATATTGATATCGCCAAATATAATAATCTGCTTGTTTGATTTTGAAATGTCATTAAGAGTATTGTTAGTATTGTTAATAAAGATGTTGTTGTATTAACTCTTTTTTTATGCTAAAATGCCAGCATTGGCAGTTTTGTAGATTGGATGTAACTCTGAAAAAAGCACATATTTCATAAAGAAGTTATGTCATGCACTAAATAAATATAACCTTTGACTGCAATAATATAATAACCTATTTTGATTTAAATGAAACCCCTCTATACTGGACCCTCAATATACCAACATTCCCTTTAAATTGAACAACTTTTTTGGTCTCAAATCTAACTTAAAGTTAAATAATCGATTTAAAGCTATATCCTTTGTAAAATGAGCCTTAGAAATCTGGAATAGAGGAGTTCCACTGTATCAGATATTATCAATTTTAATGCTATGACTCAATTTTTCCAGGTAATCTGACATGGACACTTCTAAAGACGTCTGGACAACAGCCATCACCCAGGTAACTGTCAATCAACTGACAGCCTTACCAGTTGTCTTTCTCCAGGAGTGGATCCAGAAATGTTGAAATGAGGGGGAGGGGGGTGGGGAGGCACTAATAAAAAATACTGATTATCAATCAACAATTAAAATGACTACCTAGTATAAATCAAAAAATCAAAAGGGGGACACTAGCCCCCCATGTCACCTCCTTGGATCTGCATTTGTTCTCAATACTCCATACACATGCTGTGCAGTATGTTTAGTATACCCAACAATAATTTGCACGTGTTAACTGGGTTTCCTGTGTGTAGGTGTGACCATGGCTGCACTGTGATTGGAGAAAGGTTCTACGTCTTTGGGGGTAGTGGTGGGGAGTCTTTGTGGTTCAATGATTTGTACTGCTTTGACACAGGTACTAAGTTTTATAATTAATATTATATATTCACTGGAAACAAATATCAAAAACCCAAGTGTGTTTATTTACCTGATTTTGCAATACCCAGATAGTTTACCTAAACCTAAAAAAAAGCATTTTTTGGAAAATCTTTGAAAAATGACTGTGTTTTTTCCACGTTGAGATATTTGGATATTGCAAAATCAGGTAAATAAACACTCTTGTTTTTTTGTTATTTTGTCCAGTAATTTACACTACAGTTAGGATGCTATTCACACATTGATTGGTCAAAAGCATGGATTGGGTTAGTTGTTAGAAGTGTAGATGCATGGGTTAGTTGTTAGGAGTGTAGATGCATGGGTTAGTTGTTAGGAGTGTAGATGCATGGGTTAGTTGTTAGGAGTGTAGATGCATGGGTTAGTTGTTAGGAGTGTAGATGCATGGGTTAGTTGTTAGGAGTGTAGATGCATGGGTTAGTTGTTAGGAGTGTAGATGCATGGGTTAGTTGTTAGGAGTGTAGATGCATGGGTTAGTTGTTAGGAGTGTAGATGCATGGGTTAGTTGTTAGGAGTGTAGATGCATGAAGCACATATCACAGTAAGTTATTTCAGGTGTACACACATGCTCAGTGGCCAAGATAAAACAACACACCTGACCAAATAACTCGATTTTTTCATTTAAATTATTATATAAAAGAAATAGATTCCATTTTGTGTGAGTCTGTACTCTTACAGATGTACATTTAAAGGCATATTAAAGTGGTGAAAGCAACAGTCACACACTTGACTGCTATTAATTTAATTTTGAAAATAAATATCTAAGTGAATTTTTCATGTTGTTTTTATACAAAATTTGAGATCAAATGTATGAGAAATTTCAAGTTTGGTTGTTTTGCTGCTAATACCATGTCTAGAAGCACCTTAGGGATAGGGGAGGGGAACCCCCATACCTTACCCCTAAAGCATCCTACTAGTAAAGGGACCATCGCTAATCAAGCTAAATGTTACTTTTTTCATTGTTTGTTTTGTTCCAGTAACTCTAGTTTGGTATTACATTGATGCTCAAGGTCATCTACCCTATCCCAGAAGTCTACATTCCATTTGTGCCCATCACGATAAGGTACATTACTTGATCCCTGTTTACAGAGATTTCTATTGTGGGCTTCCTTTTGAGAGGTGATTGAGAAGGGGAAATCAGGGAGTATGGCAAAAGAGAAGAATGAAAATAACTGTCCTGTTAGAGTCATTCATAAATTCACACACTTGCTCAGCAGCTAATTCATTCAATTCATTCACTCATTCATTTATACATTCATCCATCCATCCTTTCATTCATTCATTCATTCATTCATTCACTCATTCATTCATTCATTCATTCATTCATTAATTCATTCATTCACTCATTGATCCATTCATTGATTCATTCATTGATTCATTGATTCATTGATTCATTGATTCATTCATTCATTCATTCATTCATTCATTCATTGTTTCCATAATATGTCATTTAGTCGGAGTGATATTTATAACAAGGACCAGGAGCTAGCTTTGATTCAAGTTAACCAACCAACAACTCCCCCCCCCCCCCCCCACCGTTCCCTGCTCTTGCGTTCATGTAACCATTGTTTGGTCAATCAGATTGCACCACTACATCTGTGTCCCTTGACTCTAGATTGGTTAAAAACCATCCGAATTAATTGACTAATTAATTGAATTGTTCATTCGTTCATTTGCTCTTTTAAATGCTCATTCGTCCATCCATTCATTTTGCTCATTTACTTTGCGATCAGCAGGTTTATCGCGTTTCGATACTTTCATTTTGATTTCTTCTGATTTCTATCCTGTTTTAGGATATCTATATATTTGGAGGAGCTAATGATTCTCCATCTTGCAAAATAAAATCCCCATTTGGCGATGTCTTCAAATTTAGCCTATGTGAGTACACCCATCTTTTCTAACATCACATATCTCTCTTTTGTTTATGAAAAAACGATTGAGATCACTGAAGAAAACTAGCAAATAAACAAATACGCTAACAACAAAACTGCAAGAAACGAAAAATTCCCGCCAAATGTAACAATCCAAAAAAAATGTTGCTCTATTTAAACAAACAAACAGAAAGACAGACAGACAAACAAATAAACACATTGATAGCCATGTAAAGTAAAATAAAATGCATAACATACCAAAAATACTAAAATACCTCGCAATCTTGAATTCATTGTTCAGCTAAGATGAGATGGAAAAAACTACACTGTGAAGGGACAAACCCCGATCGAAGGCTTGGTCACACAGCATGTATAGTATACGGACAGGTAAAATTATCAACACACAAAAGGCGTTGATCAGCAAAATATCATCATCATAATCACCACTGTCATCATCATCATCACCATTCTATCATCATAATGACTATGACTATCAGCATTATTGCAATCATAAATTATCATCATCATAATCATCACGTTTGTATGTATACTGGCTTTGAGCTATCTAAAACAAAGCGACACGAAACGTCTTTTTTTAGTGAGTGGATTAAAAAGTATGCTTATATTTATATATTTAACATTTTATCACTGTAATATAAATCGTATTTCTCTGCCAAAGATTATAATAAAGATTATTATTATTGACAGACTAGCATCTATCGATCATCATCGTCTTCACAATGACATCATCATCATCATCATCATAATGGTTATAATCATAATCATCATGTTTGTGCTGGCTTTGGGACAGCCCAGCGTCTGTTACACCACATCATTCATCGTCAACATCGTGGTCATCATCATTGAACATAGTGACAACCGTCATCTTCATAATGACATCATCATCATCATCATAATGGTTATAATCATAATCTTCATGTTTGTGCTGGCTTTGGGACAGGCCAGCGTCTGTTACACCACATCATTCATCGTCAACATCTTGGTCATCATCATTGATCATAGTGACCATCGTCATTATCATAATTATCATCATCATCATCATAATTATCATGTTTTTATCATTCTGTTTGTACTAGCTTTTGGAAGGGCTAACATCTATTGCAATACTACTAAGAAATTTCTCAAGAGAAACCTCTGCAAAGACGTGTTTATCTTTCTGTCGACTCGAGCATAACGTCACCTCCGAAATGACTTTGGCGCGAAAATGTTTGGCGTACACGCGCGTTTTATACATGGCCCTATTTTTTGAATAAATTAACTCACATACCGATTTGAAACAGGGTAATAACCGCTATACGAGTTAATCTATTCGTTCAAACGTTTGTACGGCGCGAAACATGTCCTTTCAGAGTTTTCGTTGGAGAAATCTCTCCCAAGCAGGGTATTGCATTACATGATCATCACCATATCGTCCAATCTTGATTGATTGATTCATGATCTTCTAGATGCTTGTGTTTGGTGGAATGAATGACGAGAAGGATTACAACGACTTGGCGATTCTACAGACAAGGGCTGCTGCAAAACAACTACCCCCTCCCATGACAGGTACGTACACCGAACTCAACAATATGTATTAAAATTACCTTGGTTTGTCCTCGTGGTTATGGACTGGTTTACTCACCGGAATTGAAAACCGAAGACCCACTTGATAGTCTTCGCTAATCTTCATCACTATTCTAGTGTAGCATCACCATAATCATCATAATCATAACAACCATCATCATAATCATCACAACTACCATCATAATCATCACCACCATCATCATCATCATCACCACCATCATCATCATCATCACCACCATCATCATAATCATCACTACCATCATCATAATCAATACCACCATTTTTATCATAACCATCACAAACACCATCATAATCATCACCACCATCATCATAATCATCACAACTACCACCATCATAATCATCCATAATAGTCCGTTGTCATCACAATCATCCTAAAACTAGCTGAATATACCAGTTTCATCATCATTATTACCATTGACATCATTCTCATCATGATCATCAGCCGATTTTAATGTTTTATTTGCACTTTTAGATGCATTAAATACATCGGCTTCTTCTGTTTCAAGGTGTGTAGATACTCAACAAGTTATTTGAGAATGGCGCATAAACCTCTTTTCCTTGTGGAGAGACTATATATAAGAGGGTGGGGTTGATCTTAGTAAAATTTAACACGTCTTATCTAGCTGGGCGTGACAATACGTTTTTACTCAAAAAGTGACACTTTCAAAAGAATGAATTTATCAATTGGCATATTTTGATGATATTAAAGACAAAGTGTTCGACTGGCTTCCACTTACAAAGTTTCTGAGCCATATAACAGTAACAATAAAAACTCATAAGGGATCGAAACGTGTGACTGCCGTGCATTTCTTTGGTTTCATGCTCCAAACTATTCGATTTTTCCGTTGAATATTCAAATACATCACATCTTTATGCTTCCAAAACCTGACAAACTAAGCAAAAGACACATATCAAGCACGGAATAATCGATTGATAATCAGTATTATTTTTTCGTTTGTGCCCCCTTCCCCCCCCCCCCCCCCCCCCCTCCCACTCAAAATTTCCGGATAATTTTTTGATTAGTGCCCCCTTTCAATATTTCTGGATGCGCTTCTGAAATAGTCCAGTTTCATCATTGCTAAGGCTAAGCCTCGATAGTATGTGATATATTCTTTTGTACGAGGTACATCCCGTGGGAATGCACCAATCCAAAAACAATATAAATACCACTGGTTTTGACTGGACTGTTTTGTTGATTTACTTACAATTGAGGCTGAGCCTGAGCAATGACGAATTTGAATATGGTCTATTATGAAAGCTAATGAACTTTAAAGGTCTCTATAATTGTCCAATATATGTTCTGTTATAGTATGTCTAGTTCGTCAGAACCTCAAACAAGCTATGATACCAAAGTCCTTATACCAGCAAAGTACAAAACTATGATGCACTCTTTGGACCAGGTGAGTACTGCAACATTGATTGTTACTTTAATTGTGGAATATTCATATTATATTATTAATAAACAATTTATGAGACGCTTATTCAAGTCTGCACGATCTAGCAAGGGGAAAAAAGCCTAGGCGGTGCAGAACAATCAATGCCAGAACAGTGGTTGTTTCTTAGCCATTACAAACAGAAAGAATACAAACTTTCGAGGTCATTTACCGAAACACTTTATATTGTTAACATTCACAAACAATCTATTCACTCAAGCTAACAACGTTTAACAATTTTTTCAAAAAAATTCCCCCCTCCCCACCCCCCCTCCCAGGTAATTCAAATGGTTCCGCTGCCTCTGAAAAGGAGGCATCGTTTTTGCTGCAGCTGTGGGCTCCCTGTGTTTCTGTATTAACGCTAATCTTTGTCAATTTCAGTCCGTGACAGCTCCCGACTTTACAAGCGTTAAAGCGACTTTTGTAGCGAGAATTGATGAAATCTTTACCGATCTGACAGCCAAATACACGGAACTAGAAATGTAAGTGTGCAAATTTATTTACAATTCTTTTGAGTTGAATGGATCAGAAGGCATCGAGTGAATATCTCATACTCTCTTCTATTCTGGATTTTATTTTCAGTTGGACTGTGAGATTCACAATTTAGTTAGAACAATGCGCATTTTCAATTGGAATATTATTTAGATTGACTATTTTGGTTTACATTTAATGTTTTTGTTTGTAACTAGTTGCACGTTTTCATCGGTAGGCAAAGGGCAGCTTTGCGGACGTCTGTGGAAAGTTTCCATGAAGAAAGAGAAGCGAACATAGAACAATATGAAAAACAACAAAAGGTATTTTTTCTGTTTTGTTGGTTCTTCTTTTTTGAAGGTACCAGGCCACGAGACTTGGTATGCGTTGCCCTTTACATTTGGTAGCTCGCCGGATTGGATTTAGTTGGCCTGGGGCTGGTTACACGAAGCCATGATAGCGCTATTCACCGGATAAATCGCTATACACCGGATAAATCGCTATACACCGGATAAATCGCTATACACCGGATAAATCGCTATACACCGGATAAATCGCTATTCACCGGATAAATCGCTATCCACCGGATAAATTGCTATCCACCGGATAAATTACTATCCACCGGATAAATTACTTTCCACCGGATAAATTACTATCCACCGGATAAATTGCTATCCACCGGATAAATTACTATCCACCGGATAAATTACTATCCACCGGATAAATTACTATCCACCGGATAAATTACTATCCACCGGATAAATTACTATCCACCGGATAAATTACTAGCCACCGGATAAATTACTATCCACCGGATAAATTACTATACACCGGATAAATTACTATCCACCGAATAAATTACTATCCACCGGATAAATTACTATCCACCGGATAAATTACTATCCACCGGATAAATTACTATCCACCGGATAAATTACTATCCACCGGATAAATTACTATCCACCGGATAAATTACTATCCACCGAATAAATTGCTATCCACCGGATAAATTGCTATCCACCGGATAAATCGCTATTCACCGGATAAATCGCTATACACCGGATAAATCGCTATACACCGGATAAATCGCTATTCACCGGATAAATTACTATCCACCGGATAAATTACTATCCACCGAATAAATCGCTATACACCGGATAAATCGCTATACACCGGATAAATCGCTATACACCGGATAAATCGCTATTCACCGGATAAATCGCTATACACCGGATAAATCGCTATACACCGGATAAATCGCTATACACCGGATAAATCGCTATTCACCGGATAAATCGCTATTCACCGGATAAATTCTAAAGAAAATTTATCGAGTGGATAACTTTATCAGACCTCGTGCAATCGGTCCCAGTTGTCTTAAAGAGTTCAGGCCAGTAGCTGTAGTAATATTTTATGGAGCCCAACAATATTTTTTGCAGTTCAAATGTAAAATGTTGTACGATCGAAACAGCTTCAATTAGGGTTGTGACAGCAGTGGCGTATCTAGGGCAATGGTGGAGGGGGTGCGCTCTCCCTCCTGGAAGGATTTCACGTCATTGCATTCTTAAATATTTCTACAAAATATCCTCGTTATTTCATGCTTACTGGTTAGTGCACCCCCCTCCTGAAGATGGTGCACCCCTCCTGGAAACAATCCTGGATCCACCACTGGACAGCTACTCAATCATTAAATTACTCTAACATAAATTTAACATAATATAGTCGAGAAAATTATTTGCCAGGCAAGATTCCCGTGAACCTCCGTTCCTCCGCCACGGTCCTTTGGTTCCATATCGCAATTTGCGTATATTGTATATGCAAGGATGACGACTATGGTTCCATTTCATAATTTGCGTATATTGTATATGCAAGGATGACGACTATGGTTCCATTTCATAATTTGCGTATATTGTATATGCAAGGATGACGACTATGGTTCCATTTCATAATTTGCGTATATTGTATATGCAAGGATGACGACTATGGTTCCATTTCATAATTTGCGTATATTGTATATGCAAGGATGACGACTATGGTTCCATTTCATAATTTGCGTATATTACATATGAAAGGATGACGACTATGGGTCTTTTTTCAGGAACTGCAAGAAATGCTTCTTCGTCACAAAGAAGAAAATGAAGAATGGCTTCAAGCTAAGAAACGAGAACTAGACGAGGAACGAAAACAGCTAGAACAAGAAAAGGTTTTTATTTGAATCATTTGTTTGTTTGCTTTTTCTTTTTTGCTTGTCGTCGATTGCTTGTTTTGGTTTGTTGGATTGCTTGTTTATTTGTTAGTTCATTCGTTTGTTTGCTTGTTCGTTTGTTTGTTTGTTTGTTTGTTTGTTTGTTTGTTTTTTGTTTTGTTTTTTTGTTTGTTTGTTCGTTTGTTTGTTGGATTGTTTGTTTGTTTGTTCTTTAATTGTGTTCTTTTGATTCTAGTGTTTGTTTGTTAACTTTATTGGTCAATGTTTTTTCATTGTAAATCAAATAATTGTGTTGTACTCGGGATTGCTTTATTTGTCAGTGCTTTTGCCTTTTTGCTTGAGTATTTATTTGTTTTCGTTTGCTTTTTGTCATTTTTTTTAGTTCAGTGTGGGTTCGCGAGTTTGGTATTATTCCGCCGGATCCATCTTTATTTGATTCATTTATTCCAAGCTTTTTATCTTCAGATGAAAATAAAGGAGGAAAAAGAAGAACTGGCAAGACAAAAAGAAGAATTACAAAAAAGCTAAAATAAAAGAGCATGTAGGTGAATAGCTATTTCAAAAAAACGTTGTCATCACCATAAAGCAATAGGTCATTCCAAGACCACTAGGAATGATGGGTAAACGTCATGACAGAATGTAGAATGGCATGTTGGACAGTCAAAAAGTTAAATGTTGCCCTTTTAATTTATGGAGCGATCAGAAAGCAAATCAAGTCGTAATTAAATGACGTTAATTTTTTGTCAACTGATGCAATAAATATGACAGTAATATCTATATCCATAGTTCCTATCAGCGTTGGAATGACCTATTATTGTGATTTGGTGATGACAACGTTATTTGAAATAGCTATATATGAGGCCATGCCTACACTAACTGGGATAAATGGGAGATATTATGAAAAAATCCTTTTGTTTCAATCATCATTGAGTGCAAACAAAGAAAACCATAGAATTTGCATGAAATTGCACTATTTAGTATTACTAAAGTTTCATGGATAAATTGTTTGTACTCTACAAATGAAGCATTTGTCTGAATATTATTGAATTGACGCAAGTGCTTCACTTGGATGACTTTTGTAACTAAATATGTTTCCACTGCGGGTTCAGCTCTAATATCACTCATTTAAAAACGCAATTTTACTTATCGGGTTAGACCTTCTGTCCACACTAAAACACGTGAATCAGAAACAATTTTATGCAAATGCAATTGTTTAATGAGAATTTTTTTTCATGGTTTCGAAACAAAAGTTGCGTTTTAGAATTTATCCGGCATAGAGAAGCCGTGGCCTGAGATATACCGTTAAATTAATCCAAATCCTGTATATGTAATTTGAATGGATTAAAACAATGTCCAAAGCATAAGTAATGCGAAGGAGACTTTATTTTTATGGGCCACATTAGAAAATTGACATTCAGGGCTTTATTTGCTTACAATGGGGATTTTTTTCTGACGGTTTCAAGTTTGGATGTGAATAAGCCATGTCTAAATTCGCCTATTTCAAAAAACGATGTCTAAGAGATGAATAACTGATAAAAAATGCTGACAGTGTGTTTTATTAAACAATTTTAGCGTGGAAAAGATAAGAAAAATACTTACATTTAATCTGAACGGCAAAGAGCTCCTCTTACGTTAAAACGACGCACGGCGAACGGTGGACGGCGCGATATGTTGCCACGTGATCTCCCTGTCGTTTGTCGTTTTAAAAAAAGGGATGCTTAAGCCCTATAATGTGAAAATGTGGCGTGACGGGACCTCCAATTTACCGTCCACATCCGAGAAGACGCGAAACATAAATATAAATTGAAGAACATTTGCAATTATTTAAAGACCATGAGTGATGGTCCGCTGAGGGTTCGAACCCGCAGACTCCCGGTTGACAGACCATTGCTCTACAACTTGAACTAACATGCCAATTAATTGCGCGCAATAGTCCATTTCCATAAACCTCCATACCTATATCAATATTACAATCACATCGATCTGGACAATCCTCTTCAACACTGGTTCGGCGGAAAACTAAAGGAAGTCATTGCGCGATTTTTTGTTGCATTATTACAATTTGATTTCTTTACAATTTAATCTTTTTTGTGTGAATTATTTTTTGGGGAATGCTTGCTGTACTGTCAAACTAAATACACGGTCCTGGAGTTTCGGCACTAAGGTCTTCAACATATCCAGTCAAATACGCTGGCTTCGGTAACGCTCGGGTCATGTCCGGTGGGTAATCAGCGCTGGCGAGTATCGCCCGAACCTTCATCGCAACTTTCCGATCACTTATCCAACCTCCTAGTAAAATGCAGCTAAACCCATATGTATGCCATGTATACGTATGTCCATCAAATGCATTTTTACCGATTTTGAATTTCGGTAAAGAGAAGGAGAGTTCGTAGACGGTTCTTGCTGTGACGATGAAGACAGCGTCCGCTTGAGTTAAACGTTGTTGAAATACAATGCTTGGTGACGTATGTATGTCGTGGTTATGGCTGGAAAGTGGAGGTTCGGGGTTTTCTAGCAGTAGAACGGGCTTGTCGTGAAAATGGGCTGAAAGAAAATATTGAGTAATATGTAATGGATAATTGCGTGACTGACAGACAGACAGACCGACTGACTTAAGCCTGGTTTCCATATAAACAAAACGATTGATAACGGTCGCAAGCGATCAAAAAAATATTCGATTATAGGGAAACCAACTTTTTTTGATCCTACGACCGTTTTCGGTCGTAGGATTGAAAAACTTTTGTTTACCCAAAATCGAAGTTGTACAATTTGACTCATTATTTCTTAAAAAATAAAAATCATGGGATATGCAAATGACTTTGCTATTTGCTAAATCAGTATTTCAACTGGACAACCATTTCAAGAATAGCTGTATTATATAGTTACACTGTATTGTTATTTTGTACATTTTGAGTCACTCATTGCCGAGTCTCCCTTTTGGTCGAGGGTCGAGGGTACCATATGTCGAGGGTCGAAAAAAGTTTTTTCTGAAACTGAGCACGTATAATAAACAATATTTGGTCCAAATTGAGTAAATTTACGCACTGATTCACCACAGAATTTACCTATTTTACTTTCTATTTATGTTTTGGCGCGCAAAACAAAGGGACTGGGCATACAAAGACCATGGCCGAGAGAGCAAAAGTGGCCTTACCATGGCTTTATGGCTTCTTAAACCGTTTTAAACTTATCAAAAATTCCTTTACGTAATTCAAGTGTGTATAGAAAGCAAATATCATTCAATCAGAATGATATGAATTAAAAAAACACACTACTTACATCACAGGTAGACCAAGCTTATTAACAGTGTTGTTTAGCAGCAGTGTTGTAGCTAGACAGACAGACGAAAAATATATGGGTATTTGATGTGGATTGCATGGGTACTTTTAGGTCAACGTTTTTCTACTTTAAAATCAATAAACTTCAATAAAACTCTTATCTTGTGTCGCTGATATATTTAAGAGTGTCATGTATGAATTTGAGCTCATTTCGTTGGGTTTTGATAGTATTCGCCTACCATACACTAAAAGACTAAAGTAGGCGAATACTATCCCCTCTACTAACTATGGTGCGCGCACTCTAAGATTTGTACTTATGCATATTCACTCGGGAATTATCGTCCTTATACAAATTTGTGCTTTTCACGCAAGAGTGAACGGTTGTCAAGCAAAGCGAAATCGTAACTACGGGCCGAATTTCACCTTTTTCGGACAATTTCTTCGGAAAAAAATAGATGTTTATTTTTAGACCAAAATAAATCGTCAGATGCCTTTTTTGATTGATTTGGTGAAAATTCGAAAATTCGAAAAAATTATCCTAAAATGCACTTAGGCCGTTTTCGCTTTGAACCCTTCAAATGGAATACTTTATTCTGATTATATTCCTTATAATGTTTACACTGGCAGTCCTAGTTACAATTCCCACTCTGGACAGAGAAATTGTGTTTGTCTGAATCCCGGCTTGGTCAGAAAATAATTTATTGGCCATGCTTAGTTTATAGCCAACTGGCATGGCTTGTCTCACAGCCAATTGCAATTCTTAACAATGTTACATTATTTGAAATAATTTCTCAGTATTGAAATTTCTGATTTATCTCCACTATTAGGTGACTCTGAGAGCTAAACACGTAGGAATGTGCATGGACACTCGAACCATGAACACTTGGTGCTTTTTTGTGGCCTTGTAGAGGCATAGCCATTATGCCATCAATTCATGTCCATACTAAGTCCGTTAAACTCCTTTTAAGGAATTCTCAATGATATGTCACTGGTGTCGTGGGTGACTGAGTGGTTAAACCTCTTGCCTCTTACTGCTATTGTCCAGGTTTGAGTCCCAGCTCTGGCGTTGGAATATAAATTCAAAACTCAACAATCTTTTTCTTTTTTTATGACTTTCATTACATCTTTTAGTGTATGAACTATAGATCCGAAAAAAGCAACAACAAAAAAAAAAACACATCACATTTGTTGAAACTAACTTTTCTTTAAAAAAATACTGTTGCTATCCACAACTGTTTCTCGCTAGGCCGTAGACACATGCCCTTTTTGGGCGCCTATTTTTTTTAAAGTGCATCCTTCAAGTGAATCAATTTCAAAACATGTTAATTTTGACATCTCTATTTGAACTACACATTATATTGAGTGAATGAATATTGTTAAGTGCTTGGGAAACATTAAACATCTCTATACTTGACACCCAGCACTATTGAATCCGATGGTGCAAGTATGGGCTTGGATGTCAGTTGAGGCTCCTTTGTGTCTTCAGTAGCTACAATTGTGAACTTCTTCAGCAGCCTGACAAGAACAAGCTTGATCTCCATTTGTGCGAATCTCATTCCAATACAGTTGCGAGGACCAGTCCCAAAAGGTAAGTATTGATAGGGGTCACGTGTCTGCTTTGCATCACTTGTGAATCGCTCTGGATCAAACTTGTCAGGTTCAGGGTAGATGATGTTGGGGTCCATGTGTATACTATAGGTTGGTATGGTGACAAGGCAGCCTTTGGGAATCTGGATTCCTTCAACAGTGCATTCTTTATTGCATTCACGTATTAGGTTATTCCCTGAGATTACAAGGAACAATATTACTAAAGTAAAACATATGACATGCATAATGACTTGGCGCTGCCTTGTTAATTTGTGGTAACAAATGAAAGAAAAAAGCCCCCCAAACAGCTCATGTGAAATGGTTCAGTTAGATGTTAGAGAGTATTTGCTACTAATAAACATAACCTGTGATCAGATCTATCTTTCTACTGATTCACTGACAACCAAAATAATATACAACAAATGTTGATGGTATTATTTAGTTATACCTGGAGGGCAAAGTCTCAGTGTTTCTGAGATCACCATGTCCAAGTATGGCAGCTCATGGACTGTTTCATATGAAGGCATCTTGTCCTCATCTGTCCATATCTCATCTATCTCTTGTTGTAGCTTTGCCTGGACCTCAGGGTTAGTTGCTAGGTGATAGCATGTCATTGATAGTGTGATACTTGAAGTCTCATAACCAGCCAATAAGAATAACCAACACTGGACAACAACTTCTGCATCTTTCAGCCTCTTGTTCTCAGGGACAGCTGGGCCTGAGGAACTCAACATCAGATCAAGAAAATCCTGAAACACAAAAAAGAGTCTAAATAATAATATTAAATAATAATCTTAAAACCTATGGTCATCAGTCTTGAAAAAGTTACACCTGAATTCTGGAACTCTCTGCCTTTGTCTTTAAGATCCTATCCACCTATCTCAGTCTGAATTCAAGTCTCAATACAAGACTTTTAATACCTATTTATAACTTTTTTTATAGTTAATATACCGGTATATGCTTTAGAGGATAGAGAATTTATATGTGGATATATGCTAATACAAATATGTTATCATGAATTATTGCAGTTATTATCCATTCATTTAGCCCTTGTTAAACATTGTTGTAGGCAAAAAATATGTTTCTGATTTGTTTCATTTTTTTGTGTGGCAACAAAGTTTCCACAGGTGGCAAAACTAGACAACATCAGAGACAAGTGCATGCGAGCGATGTTACTGCAAAAAGATTGTTCCCTCTATTTCGTCAGGGCTTTAGATATGCTCCTGAAAAAAACAATTATTTACCTTGCGAGTTGAGGTTTGTTTTCTTTTCAAGTCTACAACTCCCTGGGCATATTCCAGCAAATCAAAGGTGTCTTTAAAAACAAACTTTGCCAATGTCTCAGTAGCCAGAATGTATTCACCAAAAGGCATCATTGATATGAACAGTAACACAGCTTGCATAAATGGGCTCATATTCAAGGCCCGCTTAACTACACCCATGATGGGGTCGTTAGGATTTCGCTGATAATCGGTCTGTACACCAAACGCTGTGGAAAGGATTGTATCCAATGTCAAGGTTTGCTGGTATCTAAAAGATAGATTTTGATCCTGTTTATCATACTTTTTTCCTGCTCATTTGCTGGATTCACATCTAAACATTTACTTTTAGTTATTTTTTAACATAACTGTTGTCTGGGGTGGCCGTTGTTATATTACATGTAATCCAATTGCAAACATTGAACAATAGACTTATTGATATTAAGTTACCATCATGTAATCTTAGCACAGGTAAGCCACACAATATTTTAGTGAAATTCGACCACCTCTCCCCTCCCCCTAAATTGTGTCGCCATTTTGAATATTTTTTTAGCTGTTAGTATTCTCGCTCATTGTACAAGGAATAGAATAAAAATTAAAACTTTGCCTTCATAAATGAGAAATTTCAGGTGATTTTGTCAATTTTTTTTTTTTTTTTCACTCTTCAGAAATCTCTCTCACTCCTGTTATATTATTTATAAAATTCATTTATTGTTATTTTTTTTTTTTAATTATTCATTTTGTGTACTGCTATACACGTTTATGACTCCTATTAGAAGTAAATGCTTAATGCAACATGGTGATAGCGGTGGGAGAACAATTGCAAAAGGCAGCAGCTACCTGTTATTAAGTGATTATGCATACTTGACAATATCAAAGCTATCTCCAGTCTTGGCGCAGTGCTCAACTTTCTCCAACAAAGTATCACAACTTATATTCATCAGTGGAATCATAGATTTGAGTTTAAGTGCGCTGAATGATGGCGACAGTATTGTACGTATCCGGTGCCATGTTTCATCAACAGATACATCTAGTGATGTATTCAATGGCGGTGGAAGATTGATGATCTAAAATATGTAAATAAAAAAAATAATTACACGGTAAAGAAAGCCAAATTGAAAATTTGTAATATGGAATTTTTTAGGAATTCCATGTTGCAATTTTTTTGGAAAAAAGATTCACACCTCCTCATGCCTTCTATTTGTAACTTGAAATTTCTAGGAAAGGATCACATTCTCATTATTAGCTTTTTCAAATAGTCTCATGGTCAAGGTGCAATGGTGTGTGGGTGGCAGGGTGTGTGTGGGGGGGTAGGGGGGAGGTTGTTGGGGTTGATAATAATGGCAGCCCTATAATCTGGATCATATATATTAGATTCACATGGCGAGCAAGATTTACATAATTTGCAAAGGTTCCAATGCGACTAACAACCGCTAAAAAGGCTTAAAATTAAGTATAATTATGCATAAAACACTCACCGGAGGACGATTGTGGAAGCTATCGAAATGTTTAAGCAAGACTTCTTTAATCATCTTTGGATCGCTGACGACAAGAACTGGATCGTTTAAGAACGTCATCGAAAACAGACTGCCATACTTGCGATACTGTGTATCCAGATATACATGCAATTCACCTTTATCTCGAATAAACCCTGGTAAATTACCGAGGAAAGGCCATGGTCTTGGTCCTGGGATACCTGGGAATGTTGCTTCGATCATATACGTCTTGTTTTTGTCCCGTACCAATACAGTACTATCACAACCAATGCACAGATTACATAGCTACTGTAGCTGCTTATGAAGTTTGTAACTGATGCAGGAATCGAATCCATATCGGGCTTGGAAATTCTTTCTCTTCAGTTTAATAACCACGACTCGTTTTATACTGTATAAGTCTCTTTGAAAGACTTTATTGGCGTGTTTGTTTTTTAAAAGTCTGTCTGTTCACGTGACTTGCATTCTATTTTGAGCTGACTATGTCATTACTCGTGACGTAATATATGCAACGTGTCACATCAGCCGTCATTGAACGTGACGGGGTTTAAAATGATCGAATAAAAACCGTTATCCTTTTTATGTAGTATTTAAAAAAGGAACAACGGTGTTCTATAAATTGCAAGTATCAAGACCCAAACAAAGAGATGTAAGTTTTTGGGAAAAAAAATTATATGGCTAAAACCTCCACCAAGTAAACTAAAAAATCCACCGTGATGTCCGATGTGTTTACAACTTGCGTCCCATTTTTGAAACAAGTATTGAAAGTTCAAGGGCAATTCAACAACATTTTGGTGTTGAATAGATTCAGTGTCTTTGATACCCGTATATATAGTCAAATATAAGGGAGTAACCTCCAGGGTAGTGCTCCAAAACTCCCTCTTTAAAGACATCCCTTTATTTAGTTTTTTATTTATTTGTTTATTTTTATTGATTGATTGATTTATTTTTTTGATCGAATGTTTGTCCGATTACACTGTTTATCATTTTAAGAACCTGGGGAGGGAGTAAGGGAACTCCGGTCGGGATAGAGCGGGGATAATCGTCGGAATCTTTGAAAATGACCCCTAAAAGTACCAAAGATCTATACAGAAGGGCGTTGCAAAATAATCGATTTTGGCCCCTAAAAGGTACGACGGGCATCCTCACCCTTCGATATATGGGAGTTTCCTCCGTGGTAAGAAATCGAAGTAGGCTATTTCCAAGTGTATTTTCTTGCTTGCTTGACATAGACGAGCATAAATAAAGCCCAAATCGACTTATCTTCCCAAGGATACGCTACATATACGTAAGAAAATTACCCTGTCATCCAAGGGGATGTACGCAGTAAATGAAAGTTGTATACTATAATAATATTGTTATTACATCATTAATTTAATAATAATAATAATAATGAGTCTTCCCTAAGCGGGAACTGCATGATCTGAGAACAAACGTCTCAGATTTACAATTTTTTGCAGTGGAGGACTTGTCGGACTGCTATCAAGTCGGCGCGAATCGCAGCCAAGCAGTTTATAATCTTGAGTATTGTTAGTGATATGTGCCTCCGAGACCAGACTGTTGTACCGGGAGACGATCCCCTAGTCTCAGATACAACAGGATCTTTTATGTCCACTTTATGACAAGGTTAGAGTGAAAGCAGACAGGACCTCCGGCTTTACGTCCTTATCCGAGAAGACGAGGCACTGAGAGAGTAAAGCACCTTGCCCAAGGACACAACGTGATCGCCCTGTCTGGGAAATTTGGATACTATGTCATTGAATATTAATATTCTGCCGCGATTATAATCATTAATAGCATTCCCACGCTCTCTACGGTCACTGGGAAATTGTAAGGGATCGCTGATTGGCTGGGAGCTGATATATAAGTAAAGGACGCTCACTTAGGCGGGGTTGAACAAGATAGCCGAACTACTCACAGGTAGCCCAAGCTTATTAACAGTGTTGTTTAGCAGCAGTGTTGTAGCTAGACAGACAGACGAAAAATATATGGGTATTTGATGTGGATTGCATGGGTACTTTTAGGCCCGGGGAGGGGGGGGGGGGGGGACACCGAGGATAAACGATCGGGGATGCTCGTCGGAATTTTTCAAAAAGATACCAAACGTTTTTCAAAAGGGCGCGGCTTCACAATTTTTTCATCCCTAAAAGATACTAAAATCATGAGTTTTAGTGGCTTTCAACCCCTAAAAGATACCAAAAAGTGAAAATTTGGCAAATTTTATATTTTTAAACCCTAAAAGATACCAAATCGTCGATTTTTACCCCTAAAATAAAAGATACGAGCATCCCCGATCGTTTACCCTCGGAGTCCCCCCCCCCCCCGGGCTTTTAGGTCAACTTTTTTCTACTTTAAAATCAATAAACTTCAATAAAACTCTTATCTTGTGTCGCTGATATATTTAAGAGTGTCATGTATGAATTTGAGCTCATTTCGTTGGGTTTTGATAGTATTCGCCTACCATACACTAAAAGACGAAATTTTAGTGAATGCTGCCTTTCATTAGTTTAATATTTGGCCTAAAGGTGTTTGGAAAAAGGAATTTAAACTCATTTTACGTAGCTATTTATCTGCATGACTGAGGCATGCAAAAATCACAGAACACGACGACAAAAGCTGCAAATTAGTTGTATTTCTGGATTGAATTTCACTTTAATGATAAAATTCAACATCTAAGAAGCTTCATTGTTATCATTAAGAGCTAGTTTTTAAAGTATGAGCCTTCTATCACTTTTCTTCAAGTAATCTTCAGCCAGAAATGAAAAGATACGAAAAATTATATAAAATCGAGCGGTGAAAGTTAAGAGCTCACGTTTCACAGTCACGCTAAGATGACCTTTGACCAGATCAAAATAGTTCATAAAATATGAAGCATGAACCTTGTTGTATCTATAAGAAGTTTCTGCAAATGATCTTCAGCCAAAATTGATTTAATAGAAACAAAAAGATACGAAGAATCAGTATGTACGCTCGCTCATGCTCGCTTTGCGGCGGTAGCAAGATCGTGGGACTCGAATACAATCCCTCAAGTTCATGTGCATGACCACAATACAATCCCTCACTAACTCATCACTAAGTATCCTGGAGGCCCGGGGGGGGGGGGGGGGTACTACACTATATCGACTATACGGGGATGATCCGCTGAACAGGGTATGGTTTTTCGACCTTGGTGTCATGAACAGGGTATCTAATTCTACTCTATTTCCGATTTAATCCAAATTTTCTGTCATAATCAGGGCCCAAAAAAATGAGAGAAATTAGTTTGCATTCAGAAAATCGGCAGGAATGAGATCGTTGACTTTAAAGAAAGATAAGAGCAGCACGTGTGTCTGAATTGATATACTTGTACAAATCATACAATGTTCGTAAGCAATTGTAATTTGTCATAAACAGGGTATGGAAGTTTCGCATTTTTTGTCATAAACAGGGTAACCCCTACAAGATCCCAGCGGAACACCGCTACCCAGATCTGAAGGGAGTACCCCCCCCCCCCCCCGGGCCTGGAGGACCCAAAATTTTGATTTCAGCTCCCTAACTACTCAATTATAATGCTGCCTTGCTACGCTCGCTCAGGCACGCTTCGCTGCGGCAGCAAAAACAGTGCGGCGAACAACATCCGGATATTTTTGGCGAGGAAACTTTTCGCGCAAGATTTCGGATACCTTACCCAGTCGATCCCTTCGTGATGCGCGCAGAAAGACAACAAATGGGTAAATTCTGTGGTGAATCTGTGCTTAATTTTCCTCAATTTGGACCAAATTAATATTGTTTATTATACGTGCTCTGTTTCAGAAAAAAAACTTTTTTCGACCCTTCACATGTTACCCTCGACCCTCGACATGGTACCCTCGACTCTCGACATGATACCCTCGACCAAAAGGGAAACTCCTCATTGCCTTAAAAAAGAACATGAGATAAGCAAATGACTTTGCTATTAACTAAATTGTCTGTCAACTGGACAACTATTTAAAGAATAGCTGTATGATGATTTTAAGTATGTTGTCGTTGTATCGCGACCCGCCGTTTAAAAACTTTTTCTTTTTGGTCTTTTCTGAACCGTCAACAAACAAACTCCGCCCTTGAAATTGATTGACGGTTCAGAAAAGACAAAAACAACACAAAGTTCTAAAAAAGGCGGATCGCGATACAACGAATTTGGCTGTAAAGTTGACTTACTAAAAAGAGCAATGTGGTGTCCGTGGTCGAGAAGTCGTGTCACTACGCATGTGTAGAAGGGATAGCTATTTTGAACATCAGCATCTACAAATACTACCACTTTCAAAGGCTGGTCGTGTGATTGAGTCTCCATACCAACTAGCTCGTCCTAAATGAAACCGAATGAAGAGAAAAATAGTTAATGAAAAAGGTTGAAAGAATTAGAATTATTTTCCGGCTCTGGTCAATCTGACCAATTACGTCCCGTTCTGAAAATAACTCGGCGGCAATAAATAGACTTAGCGGAGCTTATGATGTGTGCAAAGCCCCATGGATATGGGGGATAGCTCATTTTCTCTTGGTACGAGTCTGAAGTGTATATATACCACAGCTGGAATTGTGTTCCTCGACCTAATTTGCATATCAGATAGACACAACAATTGCCATTTCCACGAAGTCGTCGATGTTCAGCAGATTGTCGTTTTTGAGAAGTTTTCAATACTCTCAACATGGACCTCTACTTAGATAGAAATCTAGCTCAATTCAATTCCTCAACAGAATTCTTGGGTTTCAGACTTACTCATTATATATCAGGTCTTGACGAGGATGTTTTCGATCAGATCAAAGATTGGGAAAATACATTGACCCGTCGACTCGAAAACGATTCATCAACCACTATTGAAGACAAAGTATCAAATCTCATAACATACCAACATATGGAAACAGAAAATCATTGGGATGGCTTTCATTGCTTTATTGGAATACGAAATAAGCATGCTATTTTGTATTTTATCCCGATTGAAAGTCGAGAAACTGTTTATCGCACCACGGGTTGGCATCAATTCACTTCCTCTTTTGAAGTGGAAGTTTTAAGAGTTCATTTGGCATTTTCTAGAGAAGATTCAGAACGATACGCTGTATATATAAACAAAATGGAAAAACAGTTCGAAAATGTGCAGTTATTCCTGTGCTGCAATATCCTTACAAGCTTCAAGGCATTGCAAGTGCTAGCGTACGCCACAGCAATTCGAATAGGCAACTACAGAGAGCTTGATACAGATTGCCTAGAATTCTGCAAAATAGCTGCTAAGCTAGCGAAAAAGCATTTTGCCACAACGAGAGAGTTTCAAAAGTCTAGAGTTGACCTCAGAGTAAAAGAAGCGATGGATTTGAATGACCTGGCAGTGACGCGTTTTAAAAGTGAAGCGCTTTCTCGTCGTTACCCTGCCTCGAGGTATTCAGGGTTATCCTTGGTTGCTACGTCGCAGTCATCATTGCTTCAAACAGTTCTTGTTGTCATGGTCGCCCTGGCAATATATCATTTTCTGGTACGCTAGTTTGCCAGTAGTTTTCAAAATGAAAAAGTATTCTGCATGTTTATCGGATTCATATACTCTTACAAGAGAAAATAAGCTAAGAGAACCTATCCCCAGTATTGGGCTTTGCACACATCATAAGCCCCGTTAAGTCTATTTAATTATGTATTGCCGCAGAATTATTTTTTAAGAACAGGACGTGATTGATCAGATTGACCAGAGAGGAAATAGACGAATTTTGTGCTGACGTCGAAAATAAAAAAAAAAGAAGATCAGAGCTCTTCAACTTTGCAAAAGAAAAACTGGATGCTGGATATATTTACAAGTACCAACAAAATAATGCTGGATATATTTACGTGTACCCCAGTCGTCTTTTTTAAATGTTGCTTTAAGGTGACTAAGGTGATGACTAAAGATAACTTACTTTATATTTTTCCGCCATGAACATTAATGTTAATTGATATTTTTGTAGAAGGAGACCTCATACCACTAAGCCATAAGCAAGCTTCTAGAGGCCCCCTTGCATTTTGTAATATTATTTGTTATATAAATTGTAACTTGGTCTATTCTTCGTTTTCAAGTAAAGTCATCAAAAGTATGACAAATTCATTTTTAATCAAATTGAAACATACCCGCTATATGTTATAGCTAACGATTATTAAAATACTTTGTAGAAATATGGGTCCAAAAATGTTGTTCATTTGCGAGATATTTAGGTAAAAATTGTGTCACGCAACGCTATCGCGTAATTCGAATCGAAGGATAAATATCGCGATAAATTCATCTTTGTTATGAGACTTTGTCTTAAATAGACTCCTGGAGATTCAATTTAACTGCACAATTCAAAAGCCTGATCTAAAATACTGAATTTTTCTTCTTTTGAGACCACTAAAGTTCTTGTTGGATGATATAAGTACATGTAAGTACATACATTTTTACCAAATAACAATAATCTTTGATCGTCAATAGTTCGGTAACTATTTGCTCTAGAAGCTTCAAATTTGGCCGAATTACATTGTTTTGAGTGGATATAAATGTAGTTTTTCAGTAGGATTTAAAATAAAACATTTTGCCTGAATTATCACGTGGTTGCAAACGAAGAATTATAAGGCGAATATAAAATAAATAAATAATTACATACTTACATACATACACACATAAATAAATAAATAAATAAATAAATAAATAAAATAAAGAAGGGGCTACTTGGTTGGATTTTGTTAATTAAACTTCGACAAGCATCGCCTCCTCAGGAAGCGAATGTACTTGGGTCAGATTTTTTTTAGTTCTTGTAATAAATATATTCAGGATATAACATAGACAGAGCCGTCTTTTGGATTCCTTCTAAAGTATTGGAAAAATACTGGTATATTCAAAGGTGGCTGAGCCATATTCAAGACTGGAGCGAATTAATGAGCAATAAATAGCAACTAAATCTTTTTACAATATAAGAGTACTTTTTGTCTTTGTCAATAAGTGTCGCCCAGGAAATATTTATCTAGCTTTGCCAAAGCTTCTAAAGGCTGATTTACACGGTACGATTTGTCGCATGCGATTTGTAGTATACGACTAGTCGTGAGGTTCAAAACGTTCTAAAACTAGTCGTATGACATTCTAAAACACGTTTTAGAGCGCGTGCGACTAGTATTAGAAGTTACGACTAGTCGTATACTACAAATCGCATGTGACAAATCGCACCGTGTAAATCGGGCTTAAGAGTTCGTTCGGGCTGACGATCCTATGAAGATTAACATGAAAAATACCGAGTTTCTATACCAGCCAGCCACTGGCAGCATAGAGATTGGCCAGAATATTATATTAGATGGTGAATGTCTTGACAACGTCGCAAGATCACAATATCTCTGCTCCACTGTAACGTCAAGCAACAGAACGCGGAACTTGAAATCCGCATGGCTAACGCTTCACCTTCTTTTGGCAGATTTAAATTGGTGGTAGCCCTTTATAGAAAGAAATGTTCTGAGTGGATTTCGAATGAAAAAAAACACGGCCAAGTCATTCAACGCGAAATTTTTAAAGAAGGCCGTCAGAGTTTTTTTTGGGGGGGACCTGCGCTGATATGACGTCAATCCATACACGGGATATGCGCAATAACCTATTTACATATTTCCGGTTTGTGCTGAAAATGGAAACTTCTTAATATTCATACGAGCACCCCGCTTTGTTATTTGTGGCAGTTTCCCCGGGATTAGTACATATCCTTGACTTTGCATCATCAGGAGCATTTTAAAAATAAACATTCGATCAGATTGATTACCGTAAAAACGAGCAAGAAGTATTTCGTTTAGACTTTTATGACTCTTATTTTAAACTTGTTTTGTTTGTTTATTTGAATTTGTTTGTTTGTTTATCAGTTTGTTTGTTTGTTTTCTGTTTGTTTGTTTTGTTTTTTGGTTGGTTGCATTAATTGGTTGGTTAGTTGGTTGGTTTTGTCTTCAGTATTGCTTCTTTGCTAGTTTGTTTTGACTTGTTTGTCTAGATGGGTTTTGTATTCCTCGTATTCAAGTGTGAAGTGATATTTTTTATCGATCACATGCGATCAGATTGCACGACGATCTTCCGTCACGTTTACTTTGCCCTCTCTCTTTACGTTGGTTGGTACGGTTGTGCAAAAAGAGACGTCTTGCATATCAAGGGGCGTGCTCGAACCAAGCTTCGCCCAAATATGTAAGGAAAGTTTACAACTAGAAAAATACATATATTTTCTCGCTCTCATTTCGTAATTAAATTGCTCTCAAATTAAATGCTTCAGTGAAACAGATTTAAACTGAGAAATAATGGGAAACACGGAAACTACGTATACCTACATGCAATAAATAATTGGAGAGTTACAACTTTTCTGATATAAATAGATAATTCGCAGATCACTAAAGCTCACCATATCAGATGCAACCGCTATAGTTGAAATTTGTCAAACGTTCTCAAAAATGTAAAGTATATAATTTAAAACCAGAAATCCTATATATATATATAATATCCATCTGCCAACAATAGCACCTCGGATCACGAACAGAATTTCTTACCGTATTTTCCTCAAAATCTTGTTATTTTCACTTACTGGCCTTCTTCCATGGGATTTGAAAGTGGACAAATGTAGATTTCGATGATCCAGTTGCATCGAATGCCTTCTAGTGCAGAGTTGGAGAGTTGGCCCTTTCAACGCTCGCTTGCTGCGAAGATGCAAACAACGTAACGTGATACCTCTGATACCTGAGCGGATGTAACACAGGCGGACCAGGCCAATTCCCTGTGGCTTATTAATCGAAGGGTCGCGAGATCGAGCCCCATAGAAATCACTAAAAAATATTTTAAGTCTATTTCTTTCTTTTCTTTTTCTTCTTTAGATAAAAAAACCCCTGTGTTGTAAATAAGTTTTTTTCTGAAAACAAAACATTTTTTAAACATGTTTTTATATTTTTATCCCCCCACGGAATTATTCCGTGGGGGGATAAAAATATAAAAACATGTTTAAAAAATGTTTTGTTTTCAGAAAAAAGTTGTTTACAACACAGGGATTTTTTTTTTATATAAAGAAGAAGAAGAAAAGAAAGTAATAGACTTAAAATATTTTTTAGTGATTTCTATGGGGCTCGATCTCGCGACCCTTCGATTAATAAGCCACAGGGAAATGGCCTGGTCCGCCTGTGGATGTAATTGTCCTCATCTTGAACTTTAGCATGCATAATAAAAACAAGTATGCTGTAGCAAGTGACTTACCATTACCCTCCTTGAGAGGGTAAGTTTTCCTAGAGAGTAGCGGAGAGCTATTTCAATCGTTATTAAACATTTTTACGAGTTGCCCCACATCGAGATATATAATAAAACACTAAAAGTTTGTGAATTTTTTGTTTGTTTATCGTTGCTATGGAAACATTTCAAATACTAATGATAGCTTTACTCAATTATAAAAGGCTATGTTCAATTGAGGTCCCCGGAAAATTGAGACATATTTTACGAAATCCTCATATTCTCCTCGGTGCAATAAATGTTCTTTCTCTGATGCCTAGCCTTACTTGTTTTATTTTTGCTTTTAAATTTTAAATTGTCAGACTTTGCAGTTGTGGTATTGATGGTCGCGTGACACAAGACGTCACACAACACGTCACTCCAATTTGATGGTGCTCGCTAGCTTGCTGGTAGCCTGTGTACATTTGTTCTCACCTCTCCCCCCCACGGGGCAAAATCTTCGGGATTTTTCCACGTAGTGGGGTAGGGGTGAGAACAGATGTACACAGGCTAGTTGGTGGGTTTTGGGTCCAGGTCGCGTGCAAACAGCCTAGAAAAGCTTGCGGTGTTTGTCGCAGTGCTGAATTTGCCCAACTAAAAAACTTAAAGCCCATTACGCCTTTGGACAAAAGCATTTGATATTTTTCTCTTATTCTTTATTTGAAGAGCAAACAAGTTCAGATGAACGAATGCATAGTGGATCAGTGAATGGATGGACGAGTAAATAAATGAACTGAAATATTGATTAAGAAATGAATGAATTAGCAAATGAATAAACGAAATAGTCATGAATGAATCAAACAAACGATCCGAAATGAATAAACGAAAAAGAGAAGAATGGATGGACGAGTGAAGGAATGAACGAAAGCATAAACGCAAGTAGAAATGATTAAATGAATGAGCGAAGGATTGAATAAGTGAGAAAAAAAAGAAAAAAACACTAGTTTGAGGCTCTTGACAGCCATGTAGTTGCGTGCGGCGAGTATCTAGATCAGACGCTTCTATATACTAGGGACCGCTGTCTCTCCTTACCGTACTACAATTCGTGAGACTGATTACACCTCGGTACAACCTTGGCCTTGAAGGGAGCTCCCGGAAGAGATCAAGCATTATGACATGTAATCCATTGTAAAATATATAATCATGGCCTTGACAGTGAATAATCCAATTTCTGCTCGTCACTTAATGTCTGCTAGAAAAAATACACACGAAAAAATACTTACTTTGTAGTTTGGTTGCTTAGTGATATTAGATGTAGAGAATGGAAGTTGGTTGATGTATTCTTTGTTCAAAGTAATGTACAATATGCGTGTACATGGCCGACAGATATACAGCACTTTCTAGTATTTATATTATTATCAGAAAAATAGGTCAATTAGCCAGGCTGAAGGATGGATGTGATTGGTATCCTCTACCGCAATTAGATCTCTATCTTCGTTTTTACTGTGTTATAGCTTACTGCTTTAAGGTGATAACCGATTTCCGAAACGCAGAGCCTGTATTAAATACTTTGCCTTAAACAATGGCTATATACATACAGTAAAAGTCCTCTATAAAACACTGGTTGACTCTATCTACACGTGGTGTTGATGTATATGACGACCAAATACTATCTACACGTGGTGCATTACATTACTTTTCTCGACCGTGATTAAACTTGTTCCTTTTTATTATTATTATTAGCCGAATACAATTAACCCTAACCCTAAATTACCATTTGTTCGTTTCAAACCAGTCTCAGTACCAGGCCTTCCGGGGGCCAGGAGGAAGAGAGGGAGGAATGAGGACTTGGGAGAGCCCCCGATTGATCCACACGCTTCGTAGTAAGCACTCGAAAACGAAAAAATTCTGGCCCGTCTGGCCCGAGTCCTTCAATGGTCTTTCCAAGTTAACGACATTATTTACATAACCTTGACCGTGACCTCGATGGAGAATTCTGCGCGCCTTTGAACTATCCGGCCGTCGGTGCTATAGGTATCGATTCCCGCCCTGACCACAGAAATTGTGTTAGTCGATAGTGTCCCGACTCGGTCAAAACATTATTTCTCGGTCATGCTTTGTATTTAGCCAACTGGTTTGTCTCGTAGGTTGAAAAACACCTAAACACATTGAGACTTAATTTAATAAAATGAATAATCATTAATCATTCGAAACCAGTTCAGAAACATGAATGAATGTAGGCTCGCGTGTTCTGCTAAAATGTTGTGAAAAACTGATATTATCTTGATATTATCGTCCTCCTGTGCATCCGTTTCAGGTACTTCGTTCAACAAAGAACGGATGCATCGGAGGCCAGATATTATCAAACATTTTTAGCTAGTTTCATTATTATTATTATTATATTTCTTAATTGGATCGCACGCACGTTCAACTAGAGACGGACAAGTGCAGGCGGCGAGAAATTCAGTCTACGTTTGCCTTATTACAGAATCATATCTTATTCTTTTACTATCTGAATCCAGAATGTGCGTATAGTAGAAGATGGGTCGTATACGACGAGTTGATTATCAAAAAGAGCTATTATAATTTTTTTAAAACATGAAATTTGCCGTTTAACGAACGGTAACTGAATATTGTCGTTCCAAAGCCGGCGTCCACTGGTCCAGTTCACGGAACGACACTGGTAACCTTGACCCTAACTGGTGAATTGCCATTAAAAACTGTTAAGTAAAACAAATCAAATCGTGTCGATCAATTAATAAACGCAGGTCGTTGTAGAAAATCAACACCGTGGCATGTAAAAATCGATGTCATATTCGATTATTTCCAACACATGAAAAAATGAAAAAAGCAGCTATTAAATCAATCAGCTAATCATTGTAGTGATCCCGGGAAAATTGAATTCCAATCATATTAATTGAATTAAGCCAGATATGTGTTACATTTGATACGACAGCTATTTTTAACCTGCTGTCCTTGCCCTTGGCCTCTACTGCTGTATCCCAGACAGATAGGAGAATCATTATTCGCCGTCATTCAGTCAAACGTATGAATTGACGTAGTTAGCCTTGCATTGTGTTTAATATTTCCTTTAAGCTTTTTCAGCACAACCTGACGTAAAAATTGGTTTCAGTTCAGATTAGGGTTATTTGGTTTTGATGTCACGCTAGCTGCATCATTCGCTGTCTTTCACCTCAGCGTGACGCATTATATATCGTGAATCTTCTCTAAATAGCTCATGCAGTTTGTCACCGATATTCTTTCTACCCTTGCACAATAAAAAATTCAATGTGCTCCGCTGTGTGGTTGTCAAAATAAAATAATTTGATTTTAGAAATATAAATGCTTTCTTACGGCATGAATTTTAATCTGAAACTCATGATCTATCAATCTATCTACCGTCTTATGTGGACGGTTGCAAAGGAGGCTACATAATTAACCCTACACACGAATTGACTCCTAAATCATTTTTTGTTCCATCAAATTTTTATTTCATTCAGGTCACGCCAAAAGAAGAGTTCGGGCGTTGTGTTACGTAGCGTGACGTGAAACATTGAAGATCAGACTGCACTGAAAAGGAGTGTGTACCGGATAATTTTTAGCGTAAACTTGAATTATTGGCAAATTACTCATATTAAAAAAAAAACTCTATAGGCTTGAATCAACTTACGAGCTGATCCATAGAACGTTTAGGGATTTTTTCCAAAGCAGTCACGATACACTCAAATGCCAAGGTTCTTAAAACATTTTCCCCGTCTTATCCTAGTGGTAAAGAATGTTACGCATCAAAGCTGACGTGTTTCAAAGCTTCATTAACAAACCCCACCTTCAGCAAAGGGATTTTTCGATTTTCGTATCAGTTATGAGAAATCACCCCATTCATGTTATTGCGTTACACCTCAGCGTAACAATGTACAGACCGACGTTAGACAGTCGTCAGATGTCATAACACACCAATATATCCGGGAACAAAGTAAATGATAAGTGCCGATTAGAGAGGAGGAAGGAAGGGGCTTGGCGATCTGGGTGAGGACGACAATAAATAGAAACCAAAAGTACATTGATACTTCACTGTCACGCAATCTCACACAATTTTAAAAAAGAGAGAGAGACTTGTTCTTACTGGAAGAGAAGAGAAGAGAAGAGAAGAGAAGAGAAGAGAAGAGAATAGAAGAGAAGAGAAGAGAAGAGAAGAGAAGAGAAGAGAAGAGAAGAGAAGAGAAGAGAAGAGAAGAGAAGAGAAGAGAAGAGAAGAGAAGAGAAGAGAAGAGAAGAGAAGAGAAGAGAAGAGAAGAGAAGAGAAGAGAAGACTAAGAAGAGAAGACCTGTTTAATTTGAATCAAATACAACATAAACAGATTTGACTGACAGTGTGCGTCAAGACAGGTTTGCGGGCTGATATTGCAAGTAGATTTTGCAATGTTGGAAACTTCTCATTGACCTGTTTCATATTTGTAAATGCATTTCAAAACTTTAAAACACCGAAATCAAACGATACAGTTCATCTTTGACGCGTGTCAGCTTATTCTGCAAATCAGCTGCTTATGTAAATACTCCTGTTCAGTTCATCGAAAATTAATCTTGCTTTTTTAGCCTGTATATTTTCTCGCTCTGATTCAGTAGAAATATTTTAACAGCTTGATCTAACGTACATTCCCAGCAAGCTCGAAAAAGATATTTTGGACGACTGTAGTCGTGCACGACCTGGTGAAGAAGATTGTAAACATATGAGCTTTTGTCAGTCACGTACGCATGTCTTGCTTGAATATTAAATTTTTAATTATCTCTCTGGATCTTATTGAAATACCATGTGTACGTATGTTAAAAAACACTCAAAATTATAAATTCTTAGCATTACCTATATCTCAATATAGATTGTAATGGGGATATTGAAAACAAAGCTAACATATTTTGTGCAGAATCGAAGTTTTATGATAGAATTTCCCGAGTCCTACTGAGCGCTTTTGGGGTTGGAATCTGCACGTGACGAATTGTGACCCTTCACGTGCAGGCTGCAAACGCACTATTTTGTATTTATGTTTGAAAAATCACTTTGAATGTATATGAAACGCCTATACCAGGTCTTAATGCCAGGAAAAACAGCTCCTTTCAAATTCGATCATCCATAACATCTGTCCAGGATTTATTTTTGTCCAGTTAATTTATGGTTATGACGTCAATTGTAATCCAAACTTCAGTATCAAAATACAGCGTTTTGCTCTGGAAAGTTCCAGTACTACAGGAAATTAAAAATGGTATCATCTGATATGATTGCCTGGAAAATTGGAAGAGATATGTAAATTTTGTGAAACCCTACATTTGTGATTGCTCTTTGGACAAACAAGGAATTATCTTAATCCACTTGCATCACTCCCCTTAAAAAAAACTTTTGGCACTGGTTTATTTTTATAAATCATTTCAATTTTCAAATTTCAGTAGCAGCTTGTTAACTCATCTTTTCCAACAACTATAAGGCTTCTTAACATCGATCCCCCTTGAAAATGAACCACAAAATAAAGACAAAATTATTCAATGTTGAATTTTTTTATTTACAATAAAAGTTCTTTTCTATTCTTCTTATATATACACAAAATATTCCTATATTTACAACCTTATAAACAATAACTGTACAAATACTCTTATTTCGATGATAATTTTTTGAATTTGTTTTTTGGATAGGTTGGGTTTGGTCAGGTATTCAGTATTTTTATAAGCGAAAAATGCTCTTACAATACCAAAAAAAAAAAAACGAAAAAAACTGTATTTTTAACTGGGCTTAACAAGTTATTTTTTATCATTATATTATTTATAAAACTAACTGAACAGAAACCAAACGAACGAGATTATTAAATTTTAGAAGTCCTTGGAAGTGAATGCATAAATATGGGCTGCTAAAACACAGCTATTTTATGTCCATGTTGGTGTAGCGTTGTCCTGTCACAAAACACAAGGTCCAGGAGTCTCCATACTGTAGTCAATAGCATACAAGTTTGTCCAGGAACACCGTCTTGGCAGACATCCTGACATGTAGTCGGAACCTTCCAATAGACTGTGAAGAACCATGGCAACTTTACGACTGTGAACTGAACCACCAATTAATATGCAATTTATACCATATGGTCTCCACACGTAGTTGCCTCCACGGAAATATTTTTTTACAGTTGCTAGGGATGATGGTGTTTCGAATGTTGGTCTGTCAGTAACTAACAAGATGGCATCAGCATCACAGACTTTTCTTTCAAGTAGTCGGAGAGGGTCCTCATACACTCCTTTGATGGCTGTACTCGGTTCTTCATAGATTAGAACAGGAATACTGACGTCTGAACATTCTGTTGAACAAGAGAAAAACATGTTTGAGCAAACAGATTAAAGGGGCTTGTCATGCATAGCTAAATTGTTTTTTCAACTTTAGATGAAATCACCCCAACAAAGATTGTTTTTCGTTTTAAAACAAAGCTGGACATCAGCCCATAATCCTTCTTTTTATCGCCAAACAAACGTCAAGCCTCAATTTGCAATTCAAATGTTCACTTTGTTGTTGATGACGACGAAAAATGGACAGCACTCGTGACAGCAATTTACAAAACAACACTTGGTTCTCGAAAACACTTCAACAAAAACAACAGTTTCAATAACAACATTGGTACCATATCAGCGAACAAAACGTAACCCATGCATTTGAAAGTGATTTAAAAATTCGAAAGTGAAAACAAAGCGAGCTAGCAATTGTTTTGGATTTCGGCCAAAAGTAGGGGGTTCCCCGGGGAATGGATGATTTCGACAATTGCACAGTTGCACATTTCAGAAGAAGTGACTTGTATTCAAAAAAAGATATAAATAGCCAGATGAAAGATTTAACATAGATTGTTAGATTTCCAACTTACCGAATAATGAAATATGGTGTCCTTGCTCACAGAGCTGTTTCAGTACGTACTGAGCCTGGTTAAGACCATGGTTTGTAGCGATAAAGTCAGCAAATAATACAATCTTCATTTTCTTTCCTTGGGTGCGTTTCAAACTCTGCGAAAATAACAAATGAACAGAAATTTACAAACTTGTGCAAACATGAAGCAAACGCGAAAAATATTTCATCATTTTCTACACGTCGACATATCAACATATTTGCAATGCTAAACACACTCACATGACTTTTCTATAAATAAAAAAATACCCGAGTTGAAAAGTGCTGTGATGCAGTGTTTCAAATTAGCCAAACTTGGCTTTTTTCGGGCGAAGAAAATGAACGAAAACACTTCACAATTTTTTTTTCTTGAACGGAATCGATTTCTTTCTTATTTTGGGTTGAAAACAAGCTATCAATTATTCAGTATTTTGAACGAGATTCTCACGTTCATCCACTGCCACAATATCGGTCAAATTAGCAAGTATCAACGATAGTCTGCACAAAAACCTCCGACTTAACGAAATTGCAAAGAAAACTTTCATCGAGCTAAAAAAAAAAAAATAATAATAATCTAGGGCTCTTTGGCAAAACGACACAATAGCATTAATTTCTTTGCATGCAAAAATAGATCGCTCGTTATTGAAAAACAGAAGAAATAAGCAAAAATAAATTTGCTGAACATTCTTCTCAGGAGGATTTCAGTTTTCCTTGGTATAAATAGATAATGCTTAGGATTTTTTTGGACGAACAATAGGAGTCCATCTGTCAACATCAGTGTTCTCTTCTAATGGCCGAGAGTGTCATAATACACTGCCGTACGTGCTTCATGTAAAAAGCAAATTTTCTGCAACTCTCGAGCAAATTGCAAGCAGAAAAGCATTCAAAATTACAAGTTACATACAACAAAAAGCATATGATTAGATGATTTTCAAACTGAACACTTCTGAATGGAAAGCTTTATTGTTGAGCGGATTTTTTTACCGTTGATTGTTGATCACTGAAGAAGACACCGCACTTTCAAAGAAAAGATCGGCAAAAATTGTCCAATTGATTGCATTAAGCGGTAGAAAAGAAATAAATATAACATTTTGCTCATCTCTGATATCAAAAAACTACGGATGAAGGAATATAAACGAAGCGAAAGAGCCTTGAACGCGACCAAACTTCAGCCAAAACAAAAGCGAAAAATTTTTTTCTTCTTCGACGAACGGCTTTGAAAACCTAGCCAAAAACCATCTCGAAACTCGTCGAAATTTTCGGAAAAGCTTATAAAACTGTACTTACCAAGATATTTAACAGTTTCTTTCCTTCTCTGACCAGCAAAACAAAGATTTTTGACCGTTTTTGCAGCGAGTTTCTTTGTTCAAAGTCTCAACTACAAAATCCTTCTTTCTCCAGGGAAAAGCTCGCAACAGATGTGAGTTGACAGCGAAGAGGCTTTTATTCACCTGGTGACGTCACCAGTCAATCAAACGACTTTCGTGTGATTGGTCGACAAAAATAAACACTCAGTCACACAAGCATCATGTTTACAATGATTTTGCTTATTTTGCCCTTTTATTATTTCACACAAATGTGATTTTGGTTGCAATTGTATTACTTAAGCCGATAGGATGGTTTATTTCTATAGGTGAAATACCCAGCGGAGTTTTCGTCAGCTTTCCTTTTGTTTCATACAGAACAATAGACTCGCACGTTTAGAACAACTGAACGTCACAAATGATTAGATTTGACCTCTCGCCTGCTTTTCTTTTTAATTATTATAAGATTTATGAAAACACTAGAGTTAAGTTTCCAAAATCTGTAAAGAAAATACATATCCTGAAAAATACAGCATCTTAAAATACATCAGCGATTTTTTTCAGTAAATTAAAGTAGTTGATAATTGCAAGATTAGTAAGTGTGTTTAGGACGTGACTGACAAAAAATCCCGTATAGGGAGGTGAGGAGAAGTGGATTGTTACTATCCTGTTTTATCAACCAAAAATTAAGAGTTGCTCATGATTTTAGGAATTCTTGATTATTCTGAATTTTTCGGGCGAAGAAAATGTTGTAATTTGCAGCAGAAATTTCACATCACTTCCGTGGCGTCCGAGCGGAGAAGAACGTCACGCAGCGGTCATGGGGTCACACAACAACACGTAGCCATAAAATGGTGTGACATCTAACACGCGCAGAATATGGCTGAATTATCTCGAGAAAAATAGCCCAATTTACCTCAAAAGAACAGAAATTATGCTGAAATCTGCATATATTGGAATGTTATAATGTCTGTGCGTCGTTTAAGTGTATTTTCGTTGCGTATTTTCGATGTTTGTTATTCTGGTTTATTTGGTCTTTTGCCAGCGAGTCAAGATGCGATGCGTCTATGGCTCGGCTATAAAAAGTCATCCGGATTATCCCAAAATCAACTTTTTAGACACAATAACAAAAGTAATACCGCGTTTGATTTGAATTTTTACCATAAATTTTATCTCAACTCCATTTTAAACATCACTTTTTTTCAAGTTTCTCGAAGAAATGAACTGACAGTCTATATGACATATATATTAAATTTTGGCATTGTTTATTTGTGATGAAGTGTGTCTTTCAAAACACAATGGTAATTATATAGCGTTTCTTTTGTTTCATCAATATTGGCCTAGACTTGCCTGGATGCTCTTTTGCCCTAGATAAGCGAAAAACAAAATAATGCATATTTAACGAAAAGTGTAAATTTTGATTATGATGCAAGAATCGAGTTCAATTGAGCCTGCGGGTCACCTGTTCTCATTTTCCAGACTTTTCGAGCAAAATCTATATATATATTTACTTAAAAGACTTTGCTGACACATGCTCTTGTTTTGTTAAAAAAAAACGCAGAATAGCACTATTTTGGTACTTATTAATATCCAAAGACAAGTCGTAAGAGAGCCATTGAAAGTCAAAAATAAAATAGCAGATACTGGCTGCGTGAAAAGACGGTGAGGCTTTGCTTGCTCAGTGCTTTTTACGTCACACACTGCAAAATAGTGCAAACTATGGAACTTGGAATTTAATATGATTCAACGTTAGAACAAATAAATAAAAGCACGCGATAAGGACCTTTCTCAAGAGAAAAACCGATCGACGTCATAGTGTTAGTAGTAAACAAGTATTTTTTATTCGAATTATGTTTAATTTTAGACTTTTATTGCTATTTTTTCCCTCTAGGCCTTTGTTGATCGAGCCGTTGGTTGGAGTTAAAATCAACAACAAAAAACAAGCCTAGTATCGCAGCTGCTAAACCACAAAACAAGACTCAAGTTCATTGTGATGAACTGATAAACGGTTTCCTCTGAATTTTTGTTTATTTCCTTCCAGCTGAAAATATCTGTAAAACTGGTTAGTCAGTGATTGCACATTTGATTATAACGTTGATATCACGGCAATCAGCGACTGCTACTTTTGAGACCGATGAACAAGGGCAATGAAATAATTAAATAACTGAGTAAAAATTGCACCTGACTTGCGAAAAACAAATCTGAGAAAGACTGTTGGTATGGCCAGCCATCGTTTGCCAGATCATTGTATAGCCCGGAGGTGAAATTAGACACTGGCTCCCGTCCCGCTTCGCAAAATTTCCCACTTGATAGTCTGCTTTGATTTCTACTTGAAATCACGTGAAAATTAAAGAGCTGGAAAAGTGCATGGTTTTAAACTTTTGTTGACACGTTTTAAGAATGCAATGCTTCATGCCGAAAGTCGAAATTCAACTGAGAAATAAATAAAAAAAGACCGCAATTTAATTTAATTTAATTACAATAGGCATTGTTCTATTGTGAAGTTGAGAGAAAGCTTTTAGGTGCAAAGTCGGAGTAAATTCCGTATAGATTAATTACAAGCAAAACTCGGGCTCACATTCTAGCTCATTATTTTTCAGACCCCGAGTGTTGGTAAAGGTCTCCCAACTGAACAAACCTGTCAATCGGTTCGGAGTGTGTTGAAAAGTTACTGTTTGAAAATGACTACTCCTGAGCCTAAAACTGGTTTGTATACAAGAATGTATGACTCTCATTGACAAGATGACGACTACAGCACACTGCCAGTTGAAATGTCAGTCGAAAAAAAAAAGAAAAGAAAAAAGAAACAGTCCATTTAATGGCTACAAAAGATAGATACTACAAACTACAAAAGATAGATTTTTATTTAGCTCTTAATGATACATGTAATAAATATAAACAATACTTCCATTCAGACGATGATGATAATTTTGTTATAAGGCCTTATAACTTCCACAAAAAAATATTACAGTAAACTTCGTTAAACACTGATTGGCGTGGCTTCAATTGTAAATGTAATGATAAGTTAGGCAGCTAGCGTTTACACGAAGCCGGCTATTTTTTTAGCCGGCTAAAAATATAGTCGTTTACATAGAGTTTCCGTATAAACGCTTATCGTTTTCGCATCGTTTTCGGTAGCTTGAAGAGCGTCTGTAAGCATTTTGGTGAATAAAAGTTTGAATAACTCTCTCATTACGACTGAGCCAAAGTGATGACTTCAGCGTTTTCGAAAATAGCCGGCTAAAGCGCATAGCCGTCGTTTTCGAAAATATCCACTCTGAGAGGCGTTTTCGAAAATAGCCGGCTAAGTAGCGTTTTCGTGTAAACGGTAGGCCTAAACGGATAAAAAAATGTGCGTTTACGAAAATATATAGGTTGCTTCGTGTAAACGCTGCCAGTAGAATGATAATAGAGAAAACTAACGTTTCAGACGTCCGTTAGTCCTTCGTTAAGTTATAATATCAAACATTTATCTAAGCATGCAGAACTGATTACCATTTGTTGAAACATAATGATAAGCATCCCATATATTTAAAAAAAATCTTAGGTCTCCTCCTCTCTACTCTGCGTGCAGAAAAGTGAGAGAAAAGTGGCTCTGCACGCAGAGTACCTCCTCTCTCACCCAATCTCTCAACCTGATAAATTTGAAAACGCAACTTAATGCCTTTAGTAGACCTTAGTATAAATAGCATAAAAAATATCTTCTCAAAATAATTTTCTTCCAATAAGAATAGGGGCTTTGTCTTTGAAATTATAAATGTATAGCAGTGTCAAGATTGCTTTTGACGGTAGTAAAAAGAACGGAACTCAGGATTCGTCAAGTTAACTCTGTAAAATTTAATCACTTGCAATGAGCTTTAAAAAAAATAATATACTCTGTTTAGCGCACCAACTGATAATGCTACAGATGTGGATAACTGCTTCAATATTTTGAGCTAAGAGCACAGAGTTCATTGTGTGCAATAAAAGCCAACTGTGTTTTGCACAAGGTGGAGACAAACGGAACTGCATGACAACGAATTCAGTAAAGAAAACAAAGAGCGGGAAAACCAGGGGCTTTTTCTGTCGCTTATTCCTTGCTTCAAGACATGAGGGTTTCTCGAGGCTGAGATCCAGAGTGAAGAAGGAAAAGAAGAATTTGCCCAAGAGCACGCACCTACAGGTGGAGACGTGAAAGATTGACAAGATGATGAGAAAGTATTGAAGAAAAATGTTAACTGATGAGAAGACAACGAAGAACAATAGCTTTAAAAAATGCTGATCAGTCTAAGGAAACGAGAAATTGGACGAATTAGGAAAGGAAGATATTGAAGCAGTCGATACAGGGAACGTTTTACATACACCGCATTTAAACTACATCAAAATTTTAACGGGAGAGAGATGCGATGATTGATTGATTGATCGAGTTAATTTTACTCTTTGAGTAATAAAATAGTGACTAGAATAAACCGCAGATATAACGCTCATATAGGTGGTAAATAACACGCTGGGAGGAGTTTTATCTCATCGGACAATTTTAGTTTTTCATGTATTTTTCTATACGCATAATTCTAAGAATAGCTGATATTTGGTTAAAGTTGCCAGCATTTTCAAGCTCAGCCCCAAGCTTCTGATCAGTAAAACCAAACCCATAGTTTTGCGAAACTTTCCAATGAGTCCGTAAAAAAACCTCAGCCTTGTAGGCGGAATCGGATAAATTGTGTGATGAATACACCATGAAAATTCCCGGAATGTTTCGGTGCATACTTATTCATACTTCATTGAAACCGTATAGTGTATAAGGGGCCCTGTGTGATTTACGGACTTGCTAGAAAAAGCTGCCGGAGACGGAGTGAACAGCCATCTCTCTATGAAATCCAGGCTAATAAAAGGGTCAGACAAAAAAAATATTTGATCTCATGCGGTGGCTTTGTGTGTTTAAATTTAACCCGTGGTTATAAACTGTAGGATAGGACGAATGAGTTACGAAACTGGTCGACCTTCAACTTGGACCAATGAAATATTCATCTCAGTTTTTCTTTTTTTAACAATATCCTTTTATGAATATTTTCTATTTTTTTCTTCGATTCTTCTCGTTCTTTCCTTTTTTATTCTTTTTTTTTCCTAGCTTCCATAAAGAAAAAAACGAAATAATGCGGTAATCTTTTCAATCGTCTATATTTTGGATTTTTTCCATAAGTATATGCAATTAGTCGATCTGACATTTCTCCTATCTCATAGATATATGCTCTATCTCTTTGCGTATCTTCTTTGTTCTTCTTTTAATTTTTTATCGTGCTTTTTCTTCTCTTTTTCATCATCACGTTGTTATTCTTATTCATTTATTGATAAGGCTTTACACATGCATATGTGTCCACAACAACAGAGCTAGGCAATAACAGTGTGGCTCTTCACTACTATAACTATAGTATAATTTCTGGAAAACTGGTTGTACAAATCGTCCTTGTTCCAGTTTATTCTAGGGCCCTTTTGCAATTAGCAATGATAAAAAAGCCCTGCAAACAAGGGGCTTTCGCTCTTTTAGAAAAAAATTAAAAATAATTCCAAACTTTGGAAAAGTTAACCGAAAAATACGGGCGTATAACGTTTTGGCAAATTTCGAATTGCACTGTTTAGCAAAGTTATCATGTGTTGAAATCAAATATATCGATCATTTCAGTTTCCCGCCAAAAAACAGCATGAAATAATAGGTTTTTAGATACTGCTACACAATATTTTATATATTATGTATTCTTTAGAATTTTATTGTTGTTATAGCAGCCAAAAAAACCCAGCTCATTTCTAACAGTTTGAAAGACAAATGTCTGTCTCTGATATAAAGAGAGCCAATTAATATAACGCAGTGACTTTTTTTTTTCAACATTTTAGTATGCACTAAATCAACGGCTGAGTTACGATACACATGTATTGTTTTCATTTCGGTCTGCGCTGGTACTGGTCTAGCTGACTATCTTGGAGACTAAATGGAGTTTATATGTACAACATTTTTAAGAAGAAAAAAATGATTCTAGTCCGCAAATTGAAAAATTGTGTTTGAAAGAATGTTAATTGCGCGTGTTCCTTAATTGATTGGCTGATTGATCGACTCGTTAATTCATCTGCCGATTCGTTTACTTATTCTCATTCATTCCTTCATTTACTCATTCATTAATTTACTTATTTAATCATTCATTCACTAATTCATTCTGTCATTTAACTATTCATTCCGAATCATTTACTGATTCATTCATTCCTTCCTTCATTTATTTATTCATTTAAACATTCTTTCATTCACTTGCTCATTCATTCATTCATTCATTCATTCATTCATTCATTCATTCATTCATATATTTGTCATAATCCAACAAACCTCACAAAAAATACAAAACACGTCACTTACATGATGGACATTTATCATGTTAGACACGTACACACTCGATCAACCTATCAATATCGATCCGGATCAGTGCATGCGCAGATTAATTAAAAAAATAATAATAAAAAATAAAAAAGTAAAGAAAAACAAAGATATGGTTAACCAGTTTGCTTTAATCAAAATGATCTTTGTACGTGCTGAGATTCGATTAAATATATCCTGTCTTAATGATAGATAATTGCAAGAAAAACAATTTCATTTCTGTAAAAGTACGCCCTCTAAAAATGACAAATTTGCAGATAGAAAATCACAAGCAGAACTGCATGATTAGACCTTGCGTTAGAATACCCTTGTTTTTTCTACAGTTTGAATCTTTGTGCATTAAAAGTAAAGTGTTTCTTAAAATAGGGCGGGTATATCATGATCTAGAATCATGTATATATAAGCTAGCGAAGAAAATAATAAAATGAGATACCCAATCAGGGACCGCGGATGTATGTTTTTCTTAGGACACAAAGAACAAGACATCCACGGCATGCATCCATATTTAAAAAAAATGATATTAACAAGAAAAAAAAAAAAACTTTTGAGGATGATTTTTATTTGGATTATTTGTATTTCTATTCTTTAGCTCTAAAAGTGGGGGGCTGCAGCCCCTCCCTCTGTGCCCTCTCCGCGGTCCCTGACCAAGGCTTGAGGGGGGAAATTTGGTTGAAACTGAGTTTAAAACTGCAGCTGATTGTGCAAACTAGTCTCCATCGCTTTATTGGGCTGGAGATTTTTTCGAACAGACCGGAAACGGATGCGAGGGAGACTATGCAAGCTAGCGCGACAAAACAAATTGGATCAATTGAATAAAAATCGTATTGTTTGTTCAGAAAAAAAAGAAATTTTGTTGTTTCCTGGCTGTCAAAATTTGAGCAATTTATATGTAAAATTAATATGACAATTTCAGTTATTGTCGTAATTACATTCCATACCTTGAATTTGAAATGGAGTCACGTCCCTGATGAATTAATTAAAGTGGAAAAAATACACTAATTGACCTTTGCTTGCAATTGGACATTACAGTATTGTTCTACTACCATAACACCTATTTCTTAATTATATGATAGACCATGTTTTTAATTTCGTTTTGACTAAAATTCATTAAGTGAAATCATCGTACGTGATCCTTAGCCCGGTGACTTATTTATTTTTCTTCGTGCTTTATTTAAGTGATAGAAACTCGGACAAACGTATACTCTACACATAATCCTGCATTTCATTAATCGACTTGCTATCAAAAAATATACCTATAAAATGCATCCGAATAACAGAATGAGCGTTTTATAATCTATTTGAACCAGGTACCCTTTTTGGAACCGGTTGAAATCAGTGACACTACAAGTACAGACAAGTAAGAGAATACGGAATCCAAACCCCCCCCCCCCCCCTCCCCCGGAAATAGTATTCCGGGGGTAAACGATCGGGGATGTTCGTCGTATCTTTCAGGGGTAAAAATCAGCGGTTTGGTCTCTTTTAGGGTCAAAATATGAGATTTGCCAAATCCTCACTTTTTTGTATCTTTTAGCCCGTCTATTCACTGAGCACTAAAACTCATGATTTTGTTTTTAGGGATGAAAAATTTGTGAAGCCACCCCCTTTAAAAAAAAATGACCCGGAAGCATGTTGCGGGAGCAAGCTCCCTCGTGTGTACCGGCCTTTAGGAGTATTTTTGAAAAATTCTGGAACCGACTTCATTAAATCCGACTAACAATACCCTGTAATCTAACAAATTTACGAGCAAAAAGGCATAACGAGTAAACTCAGATGAGCAAGGTTAGAAATATATTTACATGCAAAAGATTCATGATACAAGTTGAACCACTGCAACTGATTCAGCGGCCGATTGCATGATATCGATGACGTCATTGCCCTAGCGACAAATCCATCCAGAATCCCTTGGAGATTAGAAATCTTTAGTATTTTTTAAAGATAATTACTTTGATACTAATATCTTGATCAAAGCCGGTCACGATTCACACTTCAATAAACGATCATATTGTCCTTTAACTTGTGACATTTATGTATCAGTTTTTTGAGTTGCAACAGAGAGAAACATCGGAACTGTTACTTACACAAACTGAGTAGAAAGGCAGATTTGGCTGTTTTATTAAGTGTAGGTTTTATAAACTATTGGCCTGCAAAGATTCAGACTTACTAAATGCACTTTTATGTAATTACATGTTTTTGTATTGCAGATTAATTTTGTGTGCAGATCTTGCCCCGATTGAAACTTCGTTGAATAAAAAATGCACATTAGCTTGGAGGACCCATGCCGATCGAATATTGTTGAATATAAACTTCCTTGGCTACCCCTGGCCCTTATACTTTGATGTAACTGAGTGACGATGATTGACATGGTTTTTGAGAAGCAATTGACTCTAGTATGAAACATGACTTCATTTAAGCTTTGTAACTGAAGAACCTGCATAAAGATCAGGAACGGAAATTGAAATTGCAGAGAGAATATCAATAAAACGCCTTTTTTAAGCCTTCCCACCTGTATAGAGTACAGACGTGGTCGTTAGTTTACACGATTTCTGCTTGAGCTTGCTTGGTTTTGTTTGTTTTCTTTTCAAGCGCTTTGTTTTTTTACTTTTTTTGCGAGCTGAGCGATTTTCGTTCTTTTTTGCTTGTGTTTTCAATTGATCTTACAGCAAACTATATTAAGTTCCTATGTAAGTATGAACAAATAAAAAAACTCATTAAAACTCAACGAAATTAAGTTCCCTGATTTGAATAAACGATAGGAATATAGCTTCTAAACGCTTAGTATTTTTTCAGTAGAATGATAATGTGAGCGCGTTTAGTTTTCGTGCACCGAATCATTCAATATCGGCAGGAAACAATAGTCTCATTGTATCTTGTAAATTATTACATTGTTTTGTCACAAAGTATGAGTCATATTACATTAGTTAGGAGAGTCAGACAGCTCATTTTGTTTGCGCGCAGGAAGTATTCAAACATTTTGGTTATCAGCATGGCTAGCCAATCGTAGCTTATATATGCCCAGAGCATGAGTCACAGAACGGAACTTGCGGACATTATGAACGCCCGGCCGTTGGCTTATAAAACGAACTAATGAAATGGCTATTACTACATTGCCCAAAATATGCTGCTGTTTTTGGATTTTTCACTGATTTGTATTTAGTTGCAGGGGTAATATTTCGCAGTTTGATTGATTGAAGCAATATATCCTTTGTTAATGATTTGATCATCTTTTATATTACTGCATGATCTGTTTGAGTATGGTGCTCTTTAGAACCCAAACATAGCCAAAATATAGTGATTTATGTCTCTTTCAAGACCATATTGATTTTAGAGTTGATTTAAAATCATGAAAAAAGTTACGTTGGTGAAAACACCCCATGAGAGGCTGTTGAGTCACAAGACCTGCTTCAAGAACATCGTTTGAAATGCTAGATGAATCATGCGTGTCAGACAGCGCTCGCTTTAATGCACGCGAAGTTCATATGAATCATATCGGGTACTGAGAATAATAGTGTGTGACCAAAGCCTCTCGAAGACTCAGTCACAAGCCAGCGCGTGTCACGCACTTCAAATCACCCGTGACAGGTTCAGCAAGACCAAGATTTTGTTTTGATGGGGTGGAAGGCTGTGCAAGATAAAAGGTTATAGTCCAACTACTAGTCGATAATTTTTTCCCTGTCTCCCTTTTTTGTTTCTTTAATTCCTTTGCACGCCACTGCTAATCCCTCCTTTGGGTTTCCTTTGTGAATCCTAAAAGTGATGCATGCGTAAGAGGCTGGGGAGAGAAAACACAAGATTACAGGAAACCAATAGACAATGTGAAAAGATTAACGTTGCCCGTGGAGGAGCCATCTGTTAATATGCAAGAGTCAATTCAAGATCCCGGGGGGGGGGGGGGGTGACTCCGAGGGTAAACGATCGGGGATGCTCGTCGTATCTTTTAGGGGTAAAAATCGACGATTGGGTATCTTTTAGGGGTCAAAAATATGGAATTTGCCAAATTCTTACTTTTCGTTATAGGGGTTGAAAGCCACTGAAACTCGTGGTTTTGGTATCTTTTAGGGATGAAAAACTTGTGAAGCCACGCCTTTTTGAAAAACGTTCGGTATCTTTCAGGGGTATTTTTGAAAAATTCCGACGAGCATCCCCGATCATTTATCGCCTCCGGCCGGGTTCAAGATACCATTTACTGCAAGTTGTGTACAAAGGCGCAGATGTGTAATGCTCAGCTTTGCTAACTATAATCGTGATCATGATAACTGCTTCGTAAATCATGCATAAGTCACAAGACCAAAGGAGCGGGTAACGCACTGGAGATCACAATTGATATCACAAAGAACAGGAAACACGCGTGAGGGGCGCTCTTTCGGTAAGCAGCATCAATATAAATGCCCTGCAGAAAAAAGCGCTTTTTTTTGTTAAAAAAAAGAATATAAATCATCAACTTTGCCCTCTCACAAGATACATGATTTTTAATAAAAAGGTTAACCATAATGGATTGCACACACTAAAAGTGTGCAACAATTGTCACTATTTAGTGGTCAATAACACTAATTAAACAAAAGAAAACAATAGAATTAACATAAAATAGCACTATTTAGTGGCAGAGTGCACGCACTAAAAGTGTGCAACATAAATACCACTGAATAGTGCTATTTTATGCTAATTCTATTCTAATTCTGTTGTTTTCTTTTGTGATTAAAATCAGTGTTATTTACTACTAAATAGTGACAACTGTTGCTCACTTTTAGTGCGTGCACTCTGTTTGTACTCTATACTAACTAGATGCTTAGAGTCCAAACACTTGTTTAATTAGTGCTATGCAGTACTAAATAGTGACAACTGGTGCACACATTTAATGTTTGCACTCTATTTATGTTGCACACTTTTAGTGCGTGCACTCTATTGAGCTTGCCAAAAAATGTAGAGAAACCATGCCATCTTATTGTTACAAAATGTTTTTTTTTTATTTTTATTTTATTTTTTTTTGTTGATAATCATACGTGCATAGATCTTCGCAACATGTGCAAAGTCACAAGACCAAAGTAGCGTATGTCACGCACGACTGGAAACCTGTGCGTTACACGTGGAAGCCCCTGTAATGTAAGTACCACACAGTGAATCACGCGTCACACGTGGTGAAATAACGTCACGAGAAGCTTTTCAAATGTGACGTCACTCGTTAACTTCTAGATAGTCTGGGAAATGATGCGTTATCGATGAAACATGCGTTTTATTCACCATTTTGGCTAAAATCGTTCTATTTTTCCCGCGAGTTCGTTTTTCACTTCAACTTAGCCAAACTTGGTATGGTGACATCTCTTGATGACCTTAGGATTTTACGAGGGAGGTGGTCACGTGACCCTGATCCTCAAATCAATGGATTCAAAAATTATAATTAAATATGGGGTGACGGTTATAATTTGTACATAAAATGTTTTGACATATTTTGACTTCTCCCTATAAGGTGTATATGGATCAGCCTTAATACCCGAGCTCCCACTTCTCGTTAAGGAGATATTATGTAAAAAAGGTCACGTGACCTGCAGTGTCCTCTAGTCCCATTTTTCCTTTGCGGGACCCTGGCTTTACCAATCCGAGAGAGCTCTGGACCCATTGCACATCACTTTTGTTTTCGGTTGAATTACTGACAACTTTATTTAAAAAAACTATTTACAAAAGCTGGCTGTAATGTATGAAAAACAATTGTTTCAATAATTGTCAAATTTGTTTTAGACTTTTTAGTGGATTTTCTATAAAATATAAAGCTGAATAAAAAAATATTTTAATTTCCCATTAACATCATGATTGTATCTGTCAGTACTTTTAGTGTTAAATGGAATGAATTTTTACTACAAAATATTAAGTCGAGTAAAAAAATCAATGTTTGAGTTTCCCATCGTCACCATCGTATTGGTCCCCAAGACTAGCTTTTCCATGGTTAAAACTGTAATTCAAAGTTTCTTAGCATGAGCAACGCCTCTATTTCATCTGCCCCTGATTACAAGTTTGATATTTGTCTAGTAAAATCCTTCGAGCTCAAGGTTTGTTTAATTGCATTACAATCTTCATGTTAACACCGGCTTTATTTCATTTTTCCCTTTATCTTCATATTTATTTGATAAAGTCTTTATTAAAGAAGTAGGCTGCATCGCAATGCGTCCATTATCACCAACATGCCTTTCTTGTGTTCATATTTCTATGATGAAATGTTCGTTGCAGAAGTAGGCTTCATCGTCGTGCATCATCATCATTGATATTTCATCTTTTCATGCGATTTTCCATATTTCATTGGCAATAACATCTTTTTTTGTCGTGCACAATCATCTTTCAGATTTCTTTGGTAAAATCTTCATTTAAAAAATAGGATTCCTCGCTAAGTCTACTGTAGCCTTTAGTTGGTCTAAAGCATTTCAACTGATATCTTAGCATTAAGAGAAGACCAATCGAAGCAATAATGATGGCGATGATACCGAAAGCTAAAGCTATTGAATTAACATTTGAGGACGTTCGCTGTGAGATAATGTTACTCTGAAGAGAAAAAAGGAACATTATAGTTACTAGCAAAACCACAATCAACCCAAACAACACTATCAGTAATCATCACCATCATAACCACCACCATCCTCAACATCATCACCATCATCACCACCATCACCATGATCTTTAACATTATCACCACCACCATCATCATAAATATTGTCACCATAACCACCACCATCATCAACATCATCACCACCATCAGCATTAACATACATGTATTACCATCATCAACATCACCATAATCACCACCACCACCATCATCATCATGAACATTATCACCATAATCACCATCATTACCACCACCATCATCATCATGAACATTATCACCATAATCACCATCATTAACACCACCACCATCATCATGAACATTATCACCATAATCACCACCATTACCACCACCACCACCATCATCATGAACATTATCACCATAATCACCATCATTACCACCACCACCACCATCATTAACATTATCTCCATAATCACCATCATCACCATCATCATCAACAACATTATCACCATCATAATTATCATCACCACCATCATCATCACCACGACAACCACTATCATCGTTACTTTCGTTTGCTTACCAGATGTACAGAGTCATCTTGATTTGTCTTGGTGTGTTCTGTCCCTAGTGATGGACTAGGTTTTACAGTTGGTTTGGTATTGATGGGCTCTACATTAAGAAAATCACCATGATCTGTTTCCACAGGCTGAAGTTTTTCCATAGGTTGTTCTGTTGTCATAGGTTGTTCTGTTGGCATAAGCTGTTTTGTTTGCATAGGCTGTTCTGTTGTCATTTGTTGTTCTATTTCTACAGGTTGTTCTGTTCCCATGGGTTGTTCTGTTGGCATAGGTTGTTCTGTTTCCACAGGTTGTTCTGTTATTATGGGCTGTTCTGTTATCATAGGCTGTTCTGTTTCCACAGGTTGTTCTGTTGGCATAGGTTGTTCTGTTGGCATAGGCTGTTCTGTTGTAGTAGCCTGTTCTGTTTTCACAGGTTGTTCTGTTGGCATAGGCTGTTCTGTTGTCATGGGGTGTTCTGTTGTTTCAGTCTGTTCTGAGTTTGTAGGCTGTTCTGTTGCTGTAGGCTGTTCTGTTGTCATAGACTGTTCTGTTGTCATAGGCTGTTCTGTTGTCATAGGCTGTTCTGTTGTCATAGGCTGCTCTGTTGTTGCTGGTTGTTCTGTTTCCACAGGTTGATCGGATGTTGTAGGTCGATCTGTTGTCATGGATTGCTCTGTTGTCATGGGCTGTTCTGTTGTCATAGGCTGTTCTGTTGTCATAGACTGTTCTGCTGTCATAGGCTGTTCTGTTGTCACGGGCTGTTCTGTTGTCATGGGCTGTTCTGTTGTCATGGGTTCTTCTGTTGTCATGGGCTGTTCTGTTGTCATGGGTTCTTCTGTTGTCATGGGCTGTTCTGTTGTCACGGGTTGTTCTGTTGTCATGGGTTCTTCTGTTGTCATAGGCTGTTCTGTTGTTGCAGGCTGTTCTGTTGTCATAGGCTGCTCTGTTGTTGCTGGTTGTTCTGTTTCCACAGGTTGATCAGATGTTGTAGGTCGATCTGTTGCCATGGATTGCTCTGTTGTCATGGGCTGTTCTGTTGTTGCAGGCTGTTCTGTTGTTGCAGGCTGCTCTGTTGTTGTAGTATGTTCTGTTGTTGCAGGTTGCTCTGTTGGCACCAGCTGTTCTGTTGTCACATTTTGTTCTACTGTCACAAGCTGCTGTGTTGTAAGCTGCTGTCCTGGTTGTTCTGTGCTAATCATTTTCTGTGTACCTACTTTATCAGTGGGAGAAACAATCTTTGTTGACAATTGAATTCCTGTAACATTCTCTGTATTAACATTCACTTTTCCAGTACTGATAAGTTCTGTATCTTTAGGGTGTTTGGCGGTCGATAATGTTTCAGTCACCGCAGGTTTAACACTACCAGTAACAGCCTGATCTGTTGTATTTTGTTTTGTAGTTTTTGCCACAACATTTTCACCTTCTGTGAGAGGTTGTCTTGATGTAAATGGATCACTGTCTTCATATGGATTCTTGTGCTCATGTGTGGATTGATGAATCGAGTTCAGTGTCGCTGAATGTTGCTCATTTGCAATGTCCAGTTTGTGGGTTCCACCAGGATGTTGCTGTGGTATTTTGGGCCTGGTTGAGCTTGGGATTGGCACAGTGTTGTTTTGAAGATCTGGTGTAAGGATAGGTGAAACTAGAAAAGAAGTTTTTTAATTGCAGAGAAACAAAGCAACAGACAGATTTGATTGACAAGAGGAATGACACAGAGGAAAAGATGCAACTACCTAGCATTCATAAACAAAGAAACAAACAGGGGCCGCTTGCTCGAAGCCTGAATAGCACTATCCACCGGATAAATCTCTAACCAGTGGATAAATTCTAAAGAAACCCTTTTGAGTGGATAACTTTTTCCAGTGGATAACTTTATTCAGGCTTTGTTCAACCGGCCCCAGACAGATTTGGTATTTGAAATTGCATCGAGCTTATACTGCCATGTATACAGTTTGCACATACTCAGGGCAGTCAAAAGGAAAGAAACAGAAGGATTTGATTGATGAGAGGACTGAGATATAAAGGAGGTGGAAGAAGAAAGGGAAATGATGTTACTAGTTTTCATTAATCATCTTACTTGATTTAGATTGATCAACACAATAAGGATTGATGTATTGGTTTGTGTAATGACAGGAAACATCACATCTATCAGCCTAGAAGATAAACAATAGTAGCAAGTGAACAATCATCTTCATGTGCAAACATATTCTGAGGATGACATCAATCTAGTGGATGGATACTGCAGACAGTGACCAAATAAACAATCCAAACGTCATCAACACACTTTTAAAACTCATTAATAATTCATAAGGTAAAGACAATGAAAATCATGACCCATGAAGGCATCTGTAAATCGGATACAGATTCGTCCTGATTTGCATAAAGTTTAACCTTTATTTTTTCAAAATCAAATGAAGATATTTTTAATTTTCTAGTTTCACAAAACACTTTTACTATGTTAGGAGTTTCACAAGTAATATACAATATTCATATATCCCACACAGATTGGCCACTCAAATTGTAAAATATTACATACAAACAAACTGAAATGACTGTATAACTAATCAAGCAAACAAGCATACAAACAAGCAAAAAGCATTTTTATTAACAACCAAATTCATTGTTTCCTGACTCACTATACAATCAGGTTTTACATTTCTTAAATTATTTGTTCTGATTGGCTAAGCTCTGGGGTATAATCTTCCATACAATCTTTTTTTTCTTCTTTTTTTTTGAAAGTAGTACAGACTTAAATTAAAGTGTTCAAAGCAAAAATGGCTTATATAACATACTTAAGCAATTTTCGCTTTGAACCCTTTAATTATGGTACAATGTTTGACTGTTTTTTTTTTTCAATTTACATAACATGTACATATTAACTTTATAGTTTCAATGATTTGGCTTTTCTTTGCTAACCTTGATTCTAGTAACAGTATCCATGGTAATGTATCTAGCATTAGGCCCAGTCCATCCCCACCAGCACAAACAACGTCCATCACTTTGACATTCTCCATTTCTTGAACATCTAGGGTCACAGTCATCATCTAGAATGAATACATAATATGATCACTGTTCTCTTTTCTTTTGATTGCAGATGAAAATGATTGTAATGATGATAATTCTGACAATGACAACGATTGTAATAACGACTATGATGAAGCTAACAGATGACAAAGATTTGAGGACAGTAGTCCACAGTGATGATGATTATGATAATGATGATGATTCTGTTGTTGATAATCGTGATGATCAATGATGATAACTAGTACAATTAAATTATAGAGTCTGTCATGATGATGATGATATTCACATTGAAAAATATGTGATCAAATGTATAGAACCTTACAATTAATCCTATAATGATGACAATGACAATGATAACAATGACGATGATGATGGTGATGTTAATGATGACAATGATGATCATGATGACAACGATGATGATAATGATGACAATGATGATGATGACAATGATGATGATAACGATGACAACAATGATGATGATGACAACGATGATGATAATGATGATCACGATAATGATTAGACTTACATTTTTTTGGTTGTGTAACACAGTCAGGATTTTGGTGGATGTGTGTGTAGTGACATGGCATTTGGCAATTGTCTGCCTACAAAACAAGACGTAAGTAAATCAAAATTTGTCATTAACACACCAATCATCATAATTATTATAATGGTCTCCAGTCTCCAACCACATCTATCTCGTCTTGTCTCATCTCATCTCATCTCAGTGCCACACAATTAATCATTATTATTATTATTAATCATTATTAATTATATTCGAAATCATCATGACCACTTACTATTATTCTGTTCTTATAAGTTCCAGCGTTAACATAGACAGCATTAGGCCCAGTCTTCCCCCACCAACATAGACATTTGTTCCCAGGCAAACATTGGCCAATGAATTTATCTGTGAGAACAATCATGTGAAGGTCAATCAATTCAATTTAATAAAGACCACTAATTGCAGCAAAACCAAAAAGTCAAACTCAAAATTCATTGGAAATGACCTAAGTGATACCAGATTTAATGTCTGTAAGTCATTTTATATAAATGGCTGAATGTCAGAGTGGTAATATCAGACCTCTCTCTGATAACTAAAGTAACTAACACTAAGTCTTCATGTTCACATATTACATAATATTGCATCAAAACTATCATTTTTATGGAAACACTATAGAATAGTCACAGCCGCGCTCTGTATTTTCTTTGCAGCCCCTTTTAATGTTGGGCTTCCTGTGTCCCTTGTGGGGAGGAGACACAGGAAGCCCAATGTAAAAATGATATATATTGAGTTTTATAAACTATAATTTACAGAATTCAATTTGTACTGTATCAGACTACAGCCTAGTAACTGTAAGGGCAAAAGAGCACACACTCTGTATTACATTCTAAGATATTCACTAAATATTTACTTGTTCCACATCTTTCACTACATGAGCTATCAGTGTAGGGTTGAGCTAATACTGGAGTTGGTTTGGTCATGTGGGTGCATTTAGGATTCTGGTATAGACGGTTGTATTGACACCGTACGGAACAGTAATCAGCCTAAAATATAATTGATATATTCAGTCATATTAAGTGATTGACACAGATTTATTATGAATTATTACGGTAATAATAATTGATTTGAACAATAATTATTAAAAATTATTAATGATTATCAACAGTTATTGACTATTATTCATGGTAATAATTTAGTTGATAATTATTAATAGGACTCATTATTATTAGCAAATAATTGTGATTATTATTAATTGTTATTAATTATTAATAATAATAATTATTATTTATTGTTATTATTTATCAATAATTGTTATTATCATCAATTGTTATCAATCATTAATAAATGACTATCATGCCAATACATCAGTGGTCATACTTTTGAGTAAAGTAGCATTATAGTTACTGTTAATACTTACAACAATTCTATTTTCATTTGGTCCAGATGTAATGAAGGCTCCATTAGGTCCAGTCCATCCAAACTCACACAAACAACGACCAAAACGCACACATTTACTGCCATTTAATCCACAGAAACTATGACATTTTGATGCTATAATAAAGAATTGATAAACAAAAAAATTAATGAGCCAATAAATTAATGTTGAGTAAATGAGTGAATGAATGGGTGAATGAATGAAACCAATGAATGCATATTAAATAAATGGGTGAATGAATGATTGAGCTAATTATTACATGAATGAAAAATTGAACCAAAAAACGGAACAAGAGAATAAAAATACATGAATTCAAGAATAGTGTGTGTACATGAGAGAAAAATTCAAGTGAATAATTAATGAAGGGATCAATATATGAATAAGTATGAATTAGAACAAAATATTAATTAATAAATAATCAATAAATGCATAAATTAACAATGAATAAATGACTGAATGAATGAATGAATAAGTAAACATTTTTATTAAGTTATTAATAAAAATGTATTTTATATAATTTCTATGACATTGTACGAAGCATGGAAAAAGTTATTCACTGGATAAAAGTAAGTTTCAACTCCATAGAGATTATTTAGAATTTATAGACTGGATGGATAGTGCCATTCAGGCTTTGTACAACTGACTCCAGCAAATTATAATAATAAATTTTACATACCAAAAAGACCATCTGTGATAAGACATTGTACAAGAACACCAACCACCAAGAAAACGTCTTTCATAGCTGCTGCTATCACTGTAAACAGAAAACTCTTGCATAAAATATCATGTGGCCAGTAATATGATGTATTCCCTAAATTTCTTTGCTTTGACTTTTTTCTTTGCTTTGACCATTATTATATATTATGACTGATCCTCAAGAGCTACAGTCAGTTGCAAAATTAGTTGGGACACTACACATAATTTAGAAGTAAACGGCTTAGTATGGTTCTCAAACTCTAACCCCTCCCCCCTCTGCAATGTTGGTAGCCTCCATGAAGATTAACATGTCACAACAATGCCAATGCAACATTGAATCAGGGGAGGGGGATTTGAAGTGGATGAAAATGGTATATACATAAAAAAGGAGAAGTTTGGAAAGGGAACAGAAAAAACTGTTGATGTCCCAACAATTTTGCAACTGAGTGTAGATAGTCTAACCAGTGATTTGTGTTGTATGATTGAGAATGTGCTTTGATTTATAATAATTGTTAGGCTTTATGTCTTCTTGAATAAGGACATTGAATTGGAGATCCTGTCTTGCCACAGGTAACATGGGGACGTGAAAGAATGACTAATTAATGTCATGACCATCCTTGGTGATAGGCCTACACTAAACCATACTAATTACCAATCAACCCCATTGCATGCCAGCTGTAAAACTGTATCACATATAATAAATATTAGAGATCATAAAGTGCATTGAGACTTTGAAATGCACTATATAAGCACTACATTATGTTACATTAAGAAGTCTATCTATGCAAAAAACATTTGTAAATAGTGTGATAATAATAATACAAATAAACTCCAAAGTAAGTATAAGTCTAGCATTAGCACCAAAACAATACAATCTGAGTGTGTGTAAGTTTAGATATAAGCAGAAGCAATATTACAAGAAGTATTGAAACATGAAAAATTTGTGTTTGCTAAAAAGGGGTTTATTTTGGATTTTGTAGCACTTTCCCAAACATAACCCAAAATAAACCCATTTTGGGAATCACAAATTTAAATTTGTAGCACTTTCCCAACGATAACTCAAAATAAACCCATTTTAGGAATCACAATTTTTTTTCTGTGAGAGAGATTCTTTTATTTTAGGACAAAAGTAAAACACTTGGACAAATACATTTTTGTTTAAATACGTAAAAATAGCGTTCTCAGACTATTTCTAAAACCTTTCCATCCAGATTAAGTAAGTTATAAAACACATTCAGAAATACATTGAAAGATCACGTTATAATTTGTGTAATGCATTTCTTTACTTACCAAAACCTTGCTTTATGATATGATGATTTCGTCAGTGAACAGGACTACGAAATAACTGAAACACGATATCTGTAACCTGATAATTTAGCCCATTGCCATGCATCGGAAGTGAGTTGGAATGCATTTCGGCCATATTGGGTCAAAAGTCCGTGAATACAAAACAAAAGTTGCTTTGTATCTGGACGACAAAGCATTTTCTGCTCAAATTAGAAAAGAAACCTTGAGTTTCAACTTTTTTGAATCCATTCCTTTTCGTTTTTCGCATTAATGAAATGAAATACTTGCAAACTTGAGAATTTTGGAATGAGTTTGAGCAAATGTCACATTCGTCCGCCATTTTGTGTTAAATTTTAAGGTGGGAGGGGAGGGTAATTCTAAAATTGTATACTATGGAAATTCAATAAAACTGTTTTCAATATTTTTCTGAAAGAAAGAACAAAGTACAAAAAATAAGGATTTTTCTTTTTTTTTTTCAACAAGATTTCCTTTAAATGAAGGAAATATTTTTCTCTTGTACCACACAATTTTTGGGTTCGAAGTTCGGTATTCTCAAAAATCATATGACTAAACATTTCCCAGAAATCCAATCGAGCTTGGTGTCCGCCATATTGGTTGAGTGTGTGTCTGATAGAGAAAGAAAGAGAATGGCCGGTTAAATCAACTTCAAACATTTAATTCTTACAAACGAGTGGAATTCTTTATACTATACCATCATGTTTGAAAAAAACTTGACAGACTTGGTGCGAGGAATTCGGAACAACAAAGAAAACGAGGTAAACTGATTCAATTTCGTCCCGAATTTCTTCAGCATTCTCGTGTAGAGTTTGTTCATTCACGGAAAAAATATTACGCATAACTACTACTTCCTGTGGTAACAATTTAAGCTCAAGTACTTTCAGTTCAATGCAAAAACCCTTGTACTTCTTAACATAATAGTTATTTTAGTTAAGTACAAGTAATTCTTTGTCTCTTCGGGATGGTATTTCAAATGATGCATTACCCTCCCCCTCTCTAATGAACTCTTTTTGAAGCTAATAAATCTCTTTGAAGTAAAATCAAATCATTCGTTACTTAGTATTATTAGAGAAAGTGTTCTACCTTTAAACTAACGTGGAGAAAAAAGTGTATATTTAATAGATGTAAATCAAAGCTTAATCATTGTTTCAATAGCATGAATCGCTTACAACATACTTAAGTCACCGTATAATCTTGAGTTTAGACTATTAACTGTAAACATATAGCATGCTGACACGTATTGTTTTAAAAGAATATCACTTTAAACGAACTAAATTGGTAAAAAAATATTAGTTATTTTTATTTTTAATTACAACGTTTATTATTTCCTGTCCCAGTGCAGTGTAGCTGAAAAAAATTCATTTGAAAAATAATCGTTGCTATTATTTTCTTCATATGTGTTTTTTGCTCAAGTTTTCCTCAGGAACCAAATGGTGTTATTTAAACATTACAACTGTAAAAATGTACACAAAATTAATTTTATCCATTCATTTATAAATTCATTTATTCACTTTATACTCTTTTAAAAATTGAGTAATTAATTTATTGAGTCACTCAATTTATTCATTTGTTTACTTTTCATATACATTCACTTATCCATTCATTCGTTCACTCCTTCATTTATTCATTCTTTTATTTGTTCATTATCTCAACCCATTATTTGTCAACCCAACCCAAACTGATTCATATTGTCCAGTTATTCGTTCATTCATTTACTAATGTTTTATTTATTTATTTGTTTATTTTTTTCAAGGCAAAGTACATCGCAGGCTGTATTGACGACATCAAGAATGAATTACGACAAGAAAACCACTCTGTCAAAGCAAATGCAGTTGCTAAACTTGCTTATGTAAGGGGAAAATAGAAATACATAATCTTTTGTTGTTGGATTTCCAGTTTATGCAAGGGTTTTAATAACATTTGGGACACAGGCAACTACAGCAAATGCAGTTGCTAAACTTGCTTATGTAAGGGAAAAATAGAAATACATAATCTTTTGTTGTTGGATTTCCAGTTTATGCGAGGGTTTTAATAACATTTGGGACACAGGCAACTACAGCAAATGCAGTTGCTAAACTTGCTTATGTAAGGAAAAATAGAAATACATTATCTTTTGTTGTTGGATTTCCAGTTTATGCGAGGGTTTTAATAACATTTGGGACACAGGCAACTACAGCAAATGCAGTTGCTAAACTTGCTTATGTAAGGAAAAATAGAAATACATAATCTTTTGTTGTTGGATTTCCAGTTTATGCGAGGGTTTTAATAACATTTGGGACTCAGGCAACTACAGCAAATGCAGTTGCTAAACTTGCTTATGTAAGGAAAAATAGAAATACATAATCTTTTGTTGTTGGATTTCCAGTTTATGCGAGGGTTTTAATAACATTTGGGACACAGGCAACTACAGCAAATGCAGTTGCTAAACTTGCTTATGTAAGGAAAAATAGAAATACATAATCTTTTGTTGTTGGATTTCCAGTTTATGCGAGGGTTTTAATAACATTTGGGACACAGGCAACTACAGCAAATGCAGTTGCTAAACTTGCTTATGTAAGGAAAAATAGAAATACATTATCTTTTGTTGTTGGATTTCCAGTTTATGCGAGGGTTTTAATAACATTTGGGACACAGGCAACTACAGCAAATGCAGTTGCTAAACTTGCTTATGTAAGGAAAAATAGAAATACATAATCTTTTGTTGTTGGATTTCCAGTTTATGCGAGGGTTTTAATAACATTTGGGACACAGGCAACTACAGCAAATGCAGTTGCTAAACTTGCTTATGTAAGGAAAAATAGAAATACATTATCTTTTGTTGTTGGATTTCCAGTTTATGCGAGGGTTTTAATAACATTTGGGACTCAGGCAACTACAGCAAATGCAGTTGCTAAACTTGCTTATGTAAGGAAAAAATAGACGAAATACATAATCTTTTGTTCTTGGATTTCTAGTTTATGCAAGGGTTTTAATAACATTTGGGACACAGGCGGCTACTTCAATTACTCATTCAGTAAAATTTATTGCTTATTAAAAAAAATAATGATCGAAACCCCTGTTTATGACATTGTCAACTTCAATTTTTAATCAAATTTTCCTATAGAGACATTTTACTATGAAGTTTATACACATGCTTAATTTTTTTATGTTTCAGATTCAAATGTTGGGGTATGACATTAGCTGGGCTGCATTTAACATCATTGAAGTCATGAGCAGTTCTAAATTCACCTATAAGGTACTATAAAACAGTTGTTATACACTGTAAAAAGAAGAGAGTATTTACTGATAGTTCAGATGTTAGTCCTTTGTTGGATAAAAGAGGCAAAGGATTAACACCACAAAAACCATACTCCATTAGTTAATTGTAGGTTGTAGTTAATTCCATGATGACTTTGTGTAGTCAACTTTTTTCATTTTACAATTTATTATTAAGCCAAGCTTGCGGCCTACGTGGCCATCTTCAGGGCAAATGAAAAGAATAAAACCACCTTTGTATGTGGCCAGAAGTTTGACAGACCATCTTAAGAGAGTGTTTTCTCAAATCTTTCTTAAAGTCCTTGGATATATCTATGTGGTGTTGTCTTTGTGAACTCTGAATTTACTGCTATGTTGCTGATATTGAATAGATAATGTCATTTGCCAAACACTCAAGTCATTATGTGTTCTGTTTTTCTCAGCGTATTGGCTACCTAGCAGCGTCACAGTCATTCCATGAGGGGTTGGATATTCTTATGCTGACCACCAATATGATACGAAAGGTACCTAGACCATACCCTTTACAAATGCGTAACAATGATGTTGATTTTTGATACCATGCAATGTTCAACATACATTTCCTGGTGTGCCAAGTTATTTATGTACAGTAGAGTTAATATATAACAAATGCAGAGTTAAATATCATCAATTCAAATTCAGTCTTGAATAGTTCAATAATTGTAGTAATATGCCTCTTCTCAGATTGTAAAGAATTCCAGCATGTAGGGTGGTATACTTTTGCAAAAGATTGCGTGACATATCTAGCCAATCAGAATGTATCATTTTATTAATTAGTATGTTTGATTTTCAAAGCTTTGATGGTTATCTGTCACACAATCTTTTTCAAAACTACAGATTTGAATAGTCCAGTACAGCTTAAATCATTGTTCCGTGTTCTATATGTATTGTATATTCCAATGTACGGCATGTTCCTGATTGAGCTTAGCCTTTAAATAAAGTGATTTGATTTTCTAGGATCTGTGTAGTATGAATCTGTATGATGCAGGAATAGCTCTTTCTGGTTTTTCCTGTTTTGTAACTCAAGACTTGGCTAGAGATCTTGCTAATGATGTCATGAGTCTCGTAAGTAACTAGAGTATGTTAGATATATCATGTGCCATTAATAGAAATACTGTTAATTAGGAAAACAAAGTTACTGTCAGATAGCAAAATGAGATGCAAAGTTGTTTGGACAGACATGCATATAGTCTGTGGTATTGTTCAACAGTCATTACATGATTGCCTGTATTTTTCCCCTTCTTCTTCTATTTTCAATATCTCTGTTTCCCAAAGACAAGGTTGGTTGAGGGCCGAGCCGTGAAAAACACAACAACAAACAACAAATGTCCCAGCTTATTTTATTAAGGATTTCAATTAATTTCCCTCGATATTTAGTAATGCTTTGATGTTGTCTTTTCATTACAGCTTGTATCAACCAAACCATATATCAGGAAAAGAGCTGTGCTTTTGATGTATAAGATCTTTCTCAAGGTAACTGGAAAATCTCGAACAACATAGGAGAGAAAAAATAACACACTCACTGAAAGTTTACAAAACATCAAGTAGATACACCATGACCTATCAACAGATGCTGTGAACAAATCATCTTGTGTGAACAATAGCAGAATTTTGGTGAAAAATGTTTGGATATACAAGCTACTTGTAGTCCCAGCAAGAACATGTTGTGGTTGTAACAAAATAGTCATAATACAGTGTCATATGTATTCTGTAACAGTGATACCCATGAAAACATTAAAGAATCAAAAGACACCAAAGGAACCCCACATTTCCAGAGTCTACTGTAGTCTGACCTTTGAAAATGGCAGGTCAATGTACCTTGTTAAGTCAATTTGTTACATCTTGAGACCAAAGCTTAAGATTCCTTTTTTATTGTGATGCAGTTTCCAGAAGCACTAAGACCAGCCTTTCCAAGACTGAGGGAAAAACTAGAAGATTCAGATCCAGGTACACAGCTGTTACTATCTTAGATGCACAGATGTACATATACATAATATCCACTTAATGCTGGAACAACAGGCATTGCATTTTCACAAATGTTGCATTTATAAAGGTCCTTGAAAGAAAAGATTTGCCAATTTGCATCTTATTTGCATCCATCTATAATATCTGTGATATGATAATATCAAATATGCAGAGGTAAAAAATTACACTCTGAAGCATCTACACATAATTAAATCAATTTTAGTTCATATATTTTGCCGTGAATAACATATTATAACATTCTAAAATGAAATAAAAAAACATTTACAGTCAGGCACATGAACTTAATTCACAGGCAGCCCAAGCAAAAAAAAAATTGAGGTTTTTTTTAGGGGCTTGAACCTTGAACCAATACAGTGCTACAAAAAGTACATCAAGTCAATTGCTTGAGCTGTCTGTGCTTTACCATATTTATTTGATTTACTTGACTCATTGTTTTGATGTGCTTTAGGTGTACAATCGGCAGCAGTGAATGTAATCTGTGAGCTGGCTCGTAAGAACCCCAAGAACTATCTTTCACTTGCTCCCTTGTTCTTCAAGCTGATGACAAACTCTACCAACAACTGGATGCTTATCAAGATCATCAAACTTGTATGTAAAACTCTCATGTCAAAGACTAGCAATTGAATTGATTTAAGCTTTGTTGATGTCTAGAAAAATACAAAAAATGGTTGTTGAATGTATTGTAAGTGTGCATGCATTTATTCAATTTATTGCAAGATTGTTGAATCTGCAAAGTCGTAAGTTTTAAAACTAATTTTTTACCACAATGAACTCAAATGAATAACAAGCAAATTCATGTCTTCATCATACTATGTTAAGGTGGCTCCATATAATTTCAGCGCTCGCGCTCACGCTCGTGCATGACCACGCACATGTGCACACCTCAAACTTGAAGAAATTTTTATTTTGATGACGTCATGAAAATATAGAACGCGCGCTTTAAAAAAATAAAAACCACTCAAAAACTGAGCGGTAAATTTTTTTGAAATTTTCAGAATATTATTTTAGTGGTATTATAAAGTAGTTTGCAAATTTTCAACGATTTTCCAACTCCAGAATTTTTTTAATTTAGGAAAACCTATTATTCCGTTATTTCTGATGTTCTACAGTTGGTTTTTTTTGTCACGGTAATATATGCTAGGTCATCGTACTAAAATCCACATACAATGTTTTCAAAAAAATCTACCGCTTAAAACTAGAGTTTTTATTTTTTCTACGTTAAAAATGAGCTTTATTATGACAGCCACGGTGTTGCTTTGGTGACCGGTCACGTGATCATTTGTGCAAAAACTGAATCTTTGATTCAACGTCTTTTAAAAATATTCAACCCATGCGCTTTGTGGGCAGTTGATTTTTAATAAACCTCTAAGATCCTAGATGCCCCATAACTATATGGAGCCTCCTTAAGTTATAAAAGGAAATCAGAATCAACTATTTTTTTACAATTTATCCATATTTTTGCATTATAAAATATAAATTATGCAAATTTATGCTAATTCATACTCCACACTTTTCCACACTATTTTAAATTTTTTATCAACACTCTACCAGAATCTCTGGACCAATGCTCTGACCACTCTAATATACTTTTGTTCCATGATATTTTTTCATTATAGTCGTGATTATTTGACTTTTAGTTTGGTGCTCTGTGTCCTCTTGAGCCTCGTCTTGGTAAAAAGCTGCTAGAGCCACTGACCAACCTGATTCACAGGTACAGAATATCCAATCATTCATCCAAACATTCACTTTTCAGCTCATCTATTCATTCATTCATTTTATTCCTTTCATCCATTCATTCATTCTCCCTTTATTCACTTTATTCATGAGTTCATTCTCCTAAACATAATTTATATAGACATATGACTCATTAATTTATTCATTTGTTTGTTTGTTCATTTGTCCGTCTATCCATCCATCTGTCCATCCACACATTCAATCATTCACTCATCCCATCCACTCATCCATTCATTAATCCATTAATTCATTCGCACATCCTTCCACTCATTCATCCATCCATCCATTCATGTTAACTTTATTCATTCATTATTTTATCTATCAATTTATCTATCTGATGTATTCAGTTGTTTATCCTTTCACGAATTCAATTCAACAACCATCCTTTCATGTGCTAATTCAAACTGATCTATAATATTTCTAATTTCTTTTTTCAGTACCTCTGCAATGTCTCTTCTGTATGAATGTGTCAACACTGTTATTGCAGGTAAAGCCAATTTAATTTTTAATAAACTATCTCTAAGACTGACCTTCTATGTGACCAATCTCAATTTCACAAAACTACGGTGGCCCACAAGGGTCACACATCAACACCGAGATACAGCAAACAAATTACCGAGATACGGGAAATCAACACCGAGATACGGCAAATCAACACCGAGATACGGCAAATTAACACCGAGTTCACGGCAAATTAACACCGAGTTCACGGCAAATTAACACCGAGATACGGCAAATCAACACCGAGTTCACGGCAAAACAGTCGAAATGTCACGGCGGAAGTCAATTCTTACGGTGGACCACAGGAAGCCCAAACTAGTAATAGAACTTGATCAGTTATTTTTAATGGCTCAAAAGTGCTTCAAAACTTCAAATTAATTTATAAAAACAACACAAAAGTAAGTGATCAAAATTTTCTCATTTTTAAGTTATTCTAAAAAATCGATGAATTTACCGATTGATAACTCAACACAAATTTAATTTTAATTTAATTTTAATTTGAAATTGTCTATTTAATTGAGAACAAAGTTTATAAAGCATGCATGCTCTCAGCAAAAACTTGCCTCCAGTTTGCCTCACCAACAACTAGGGACAAAGTGTTTACATGGGAAAAAGTTGTCTCGGCTAGGTAGACAGGGCTAGAAAGAGGGTGACCCTTCTACCCGGGACAACTGTTTCCCATGTAATCAGGCCCTTACAACAGCATACTTTGTTGTGCAATAGGATACACCATTTTGGAAATAAAGGTGAGATAAATTTAAAAGGATGCTACACATGCATTTGTTTAAACAAATTTAGAAAAAAAATATTGCAAAGCACACACAAGGACATATAAAATATATTTGTATTTGTTGGAAAGTTTGAAACTTTAATAAACTTACAGTCTGTACATGACTTTCAAAAAGGAAAATGTAACATCAACTAACAAAGTAGGCATATATATCTTGTCATCTGCCTGGGACTCAACAGAATATACATTACTAATCATTGTTATTATATATGAAAATGATATTCATTATTTACTTTACATGGACATATAAGAATAATATGTGATAGAAAGCCCTGGTTGAGTTGCTGAGTTGCCCTTATTGTTTGCAACAGGTACTTTCATTGGTCCATGAAATAATCAGACACAAACTGTATTAATTATGGTTAAGATTGGGGTTCACTGTTACTTTGATGGTGAAAACAAGTGGCCTATCTTTTGACAGATTGAAACCATGAAGTTGCCTCCCCCTGAATAGTCATACCATGTGTCATTTTTAGGCAGTTTTTATATATACCTTATTATATCTTAAAGTTTTATATGGCATTTCATTCACACCATAAAGTGATATGTTATTTTATATTCAAAATGCTACCCTCACATCACAATAATTGTGATTGTTATAATAGTGAGGCGGATAGGTGCGTGAATTGTTCGCTTTTTGGTTAAAATGATGAAACTTGGCAATCTGATGTGTTTTTATGATATAAATACAAAGTGATATGGTGCCACCGCAAAACCCGATGTTTTTCGGCATTTTAGGCGATTTTTCAAAATGGCGGCCATTTTGAACCGGAAGTAAAATTTCAAATGACGAAAAATGTGCCTAAATGCAGTTTTTATGCATTTCCTGATAAATAGTATTAACATATAAGTAAATGTTATTGTTTTCTAGATAATTAAGCTTAGATGTAGGGAAAAAAATCATTTGAATTGGAAATTGGAATTGAAATGGACTTTCTATCAGAGCCAACCGGAAGTAGAATTTCCAATCAAAGAACGCCTAAAAACAGAACCTAGCCCATTGTAATTTTAAACGATTCTATTTTATTATTAATAGTTGAACGAAGTACAAATGTTAATTTTGTTCAATAAATGTCTAGAAATTTTATTGTCAAGACCTCATTGGCCCTCAGATCAATGAATTCCATGTAAATCAAAAGTATGAAAATCTATCATTTATTTACGATAAAAACACTTATGACAGAATTTTTATGTTTTGGAAATGAGCCTTATAGCTTTAAAACTGCTTTCTTACATATATGTTATTTACTATCATGGTATCATGTAGAGTATATAATGTTTATTTGTTGTTTGTTTATCAATATAAACAACAACCACGCGTGAATTCATGTCTTATTTAGCGGTGCGTCGGAGATGGTTTATTAGGCCAATCCGGGCTTTAAAACCTCTTACCCATACAGGGCATATATGGCGTAAGGTAAGTTTGAGATGCTCTGGCCTTGTGAAACGATTGTTTCCTTTTGGCTTTAGCAATGCGTCTGTCCTTTGCTGTTTTGGCAACTGAAGTTATACTTCCCTACAAGACTGTGTCGGGATGTAGTGGATGGCTGGCAATGCTGTGTAAGTACACAGTGTCCTCTTGGGGCTTCACAACGCATATTTTGCCAAGGAGTGCACCTAGGCTAGCAGAGCGAAGGAGGTGCGTAACATCTCCATTCTAAACTGGCTCTAATCTACAATCTTGGACAGAACACTTGACACAAAACCGATTAATAGGCTAGCTCAGTTGGGAGAGCGTTGGCTGTTAACCGGGAGGCAGCGGGTTCGAACCCTCAGCCGGACCATCACTCATGGTCTTTAAATAATTGAGGAGAATGTTCTTCGAATGTAAGGGTTCGCGTCTTCTCGGATAAGGACGATAAACTGGAGATCCCGTCTTGCCACACTTTCACATTAACCAGTAACGGGGGGACGTAAAAGAACGACTGAGGACGCAGGTAACGACCATCCTCGGTGATAGGCCTACACTAATACATACTAACTACTAATCAAACTCATGCTTGTAAAACCGGATTACATACTATAAATATTAAAGATTGTAAAGCGCATTGAGACATTAGTGAAATGCGCTATATAAACACTACATTACATTACATTACATTACATTACTTTACATTACAAATGCATTTTTTTGTACATTCTTTGGTCTTTTGCCCCCATTCCCCAGAACAATGTTGTTTTGGTCTAGTAATGAAGCTGTGGATAGCTGCTATCCTGGCAATAATAATGAGTGGGGGCCCACATGTATGAAAAATGCACACGAATATCAAAAATGTATATAACATAAAATAAATGTGAGCAGTCATATTGTCCAAAATTGTAGCTCCATTGCACTCAAACAAATGAAGGGTTCAGAGCGAAAACGGCGTAAGTGCATTTTAGGATAATTTTTCGAATTTTCCAATTGTCACCAAATCAATCAAACAAGGCATCTAATGACTTATTTTGGTCTAAAAATAAACATCTTCTATTTTTTTTCCGAACAACTTGTCCGAAAAAGGTGTAATTCGGCCCGTAGTTACGCTTTCGCTTTGCTTGACAACCGTTCACTCTTGCGTGAAAAGCACAAATTTGTATCGGACGATAAAAATAGTCAAGTGAATATGCACAAGTACAAATCATAGAGTGCGCGCACTAAATAAATACCACTAAATAGTGCTATTTTATGCTAATTCTATTATTTTTGTTTGTTTGTTTGTTTGTTTGTTTGTTTTTGTTTAATAAGCGCTATTTAGTAATCTCGACATCAGTGTTCAAGCGGACAAATAAACCTATTAATATATATATGTATTTTTTGGCTAAAAACTTAGCCTTCGAGCAAAAAGTTTAATATCCTAAGAAAATCCAGTCCTTCTAATCTTATGCAAGTTTTTCAAGTTTTACTTCATTCTACTTACACCGCTAAATCACTACGAACATGCCTATTTCGAACAACACGTGTTTTGACAAAAATACCACTGCAATGCATTCTGGGAAATCAACGAAATTTTCGGCAGCCGTCACAGCCTCCCCCCATTTCAAGTTTTTTTTAGAAGTCTAACGCTACCTCGGAATTCTGCCGAATTTTCAGGCTTGTTGTGTTCTTTGATCGCCAAAACTTACAAAAATAGCCGCGGCAGTCCGAGAATTTGCCTCTAAAACAGTCTTTAAGTGATGATTCGGCTTCAACGGTCGCCAAGATTCACGAGTGCGAAAAAAACACTAATTTTTACTCGAAATCATCTCACCAGCTTGATTTCTTTCAAACAGTAGACTCATCACAACTAGAAAGCTTAATGATGCTGTTCCAGAAGCGTTTAGAGGCAAAATAGTAGCAAAAAACAACGACAAAATCGCAAATGATGCGACTTTGTCGAAGTCCTGATTAGACTGAAAACCAGTTTCAAACGTGTTAAACATGTTTACCAGTTTCATGCCTCCCCAGTAACACAAAAACACAGGAGTCTTGATCGAAGCCAAAAAGAAACTACCCTAGACGAGCATAAGGTTTGTACGACTCAAAAAATCCCTAAAATCGCCAAAAAATGTCATTTTTCTGACAATTTCTTCGGAAAAAATAGATGATGTTTGTTTTTAGACCAAATTGAATTGTTAGATGCCTTTTTTTGATTGATTTGATGACAATTCGAAAATTCGAAAAAATTATCCTAAAATGCACTTACGCCGTTTTCGCTCTGAACCCTTCAAATGTTTAAAATACATGTAAACATCACGTACATGTGCATGAACAAAGCAAAGTACAGCTAAGGTCAGCTTGAAAACAAGAACATCTTCCAGAACAGTTCTTCTTACAGCTACAGCGAATCAGTTCACCGCATGACTTGGTGACTTATGGTAAGGATGTCCAGTGTGTTTACCATCCATCTGGTGTGCGAGTCCAGCCCTACTCTTGAAGACTTGGAAGCTGTGGCTATGTCATCAAGGCTTCCTTGGTAGGGGGTTGGATTTAAGAGATTTGCCCTCCTGGAAGAACAGGAGCTTTCTGACTTCGTTAACACCCTCACATCTTCGATCTTACAGAACAACCACGTACCTTGCAGTAGACGCAATTGATTTGAGATTGAGAAAAGACACGCATTTGGAAGCGCTTGTAACACCTGGAAAAGATTTCCATTCTTCAAAGACTGTTTTTTCCCTATAACACTAAAGAGAAAAGTATTGCAGCCAGTAAAAGCATGGAATTTGGAAATGCTCTTGACCTAACGCAACCCAAAACTCTATCTAGGACTGATCACAAAAAGAGGGCTAAGAGAATGTAGTCATGCTAAGCGCAGGGATACCTGTGTCTACTGCGCGAAAGAGTATTTTCTGGTGGCCCTGGTGTATAGCATTTGCGGCATGAAGCATGAAGCGCCTGTCGTCTTATTCGTTCATGCAAGATGAAAGACCAGATGTGTCAAAGGCAAGGGCACTTGTTCTCCTTGAGTAGCAGCAGTCTAACCACAGATTTGTTCTTCTTGTGTGCTTGTTGTGGTCATCATGTAAAAACGCATTCTAATAATGGGGTAGCTCAGCTTGATGTTGGCCCCGACTCGCACATGAAATACACTATCTGCAACATCAACATGGTACAACTGATATATGGAAGGAACAACTCTTTTCATAATAAGTGAATATTGTTCGTCTGCGTGGTGCTCTCACCATATTGGATGAGGATTTAATGATATCTGTCATGACCTGTAATTATCAATTTCAAGGTTATCGCAAAGACATTGATAGTTTCGGATATCATCCGAATAAGCCAAATTCAATGATTCAAGTTTAACTTAGATTTGCAGGCGATGGAGGGCATCGTTTATTTTTATGCATTAAGAACTCTTCTAAGTCACCTTGTCTAGTTTGACAGGACATGAACAGACAAGAAAAATAGTGAGCAATTAATCTTGAGGGAAGCCAATTGATTCTGAGCTTTTGACGTTGGTGATCGAAACAAGATACGTTCGTTTCTCTTTATGGAATTATACAGTGTTGTTCCCTTGATTATACATTCATTCAAACCGATTTGCTCTTCAGTCGTATTATTTTCTTAATAATATCCAGTACGTATCCAGTTCTGGGAAAATTAACAAGTCCCTCTCCATACTTTATCTTATTAGATTAACAACCTTAGAATTCAACATGGATGCTCAATTTTATGCAAAAGTGTTTCTTCTCTTTTTTAAACATTTAGTTTTGAGGCATATTTTCATCAGATTTAATTTTGATTAATTTTCTTTCACGTTGTAAAGTAATGACTAATTTTTGCTTTACAAATTCTCTTTTACATTTAAATTGCATAAATTGGAAAACAAAAAAGCATTGTTGTCAAAAAGGATAAAGAAAAACGCAGATTGTGACCAAAACAACCTTTTTAAGGCATAAAAATAACAACTTCTGGTTTTCCTGAATTCCACTTCCGGTCAAAATGGCGGCTTTTTGCTTCACATCCAAATCAAATTCTCTTTAACATCAAAATTGCATAAATTGGAAAACAAAAAAGCGTTGTTGTCAAAAAGGATAAAGAACAACGCAGACTGCTCAAAACAACCATTTTAAGACATAAAAATAACCACTTCCGGTTTTCCTGAATTCCACTTCCGATCAAAATGGCGGCTTTTTAATAAAACCGCTTATAATTCCTGCCAACTGCAGAATTTTAAGTGGCACCATATCAGATCTTTACAAGTGCATATTAAACTATACTTTCTGAAAGTTTGGTGATTTTAACCCAAAAGTGAACAATTCGGCCTGATTTCTGCACCTATCCGCCTCACTATAACATCTCATGTGGAAAATAAGACAACATGTTGTAAACTTGGATCAGTATTACATAGTTACAGCATATTCATTGATTGCTGGAGGGTTAATATTGAAATTTTGTTCTTGTTCACTTTGTTCTTGTTCATGTTGGATATGAATATTGTTTAATTATCATTTAATTATTCATTGTTCTTGAAAAGGACTCTTTTAGCATTTATGACATTGTTCATGTATGATTATTGCTATGATTTTTATTGAAATTAAAATAGTTATTTAAATTTAGTGCATGTGCATGTCTTATCTAGCGCCCATTAATTGCAATGTTTATTAATTCTCCATACAAGTCCAATTCCTCTCTCCAATGTTTAGGTTTATCCTTGTTGAGTTTCTCAATTATGTGATGAAAATATTCCTGGTAGTCATCATCATCATCCTTTTGTACAAGATGGTTATAGGCATAATTGATATCATGCCCTGAAACAGGGACTAGAATGTTATCAACACCCCCATAACGTTCTGGTAGGTGAAATATTGCATCTGGCCTTCCTGATATGGTATCATGTCGAGACCTCCTTATGTAATGAGTGTTCCAAGAATTACCCACCCTTTCCAGATCATTTTGAAGCAATTCAGAAAAACAAAACCAAAGGCACTCCAAATGGAGATCATCAGCTGTGTTTAGGGTGCCTTGTTCTATCATGTCTTTAAAAAAGTTCATCCACCAAGTTGCCCAGTTTTTTCTGAGAAAGCTCCACCAGCATTCTATCCTTTGATTTCGTGGAGAGGAAACATATCTGTGAGAGTTAGGATCATTCATAAAGAATGTGTGTATCCCAGCCAAAGTACCATTTTCTGTACCAAGGTCAGTGTCGAGCTCTCTGGGACAGCCACCTAGCTGCTTGACAGCGTCCAGGTAGTACGAGGCAATATTGTCAGGATAGTTATTTGAACGAGTTACATGCAACCAGATGACTTTGCGGCTGAATCCATCAATACATGCATGGATTGGAAAGCCATAAAGTTTAAGCTTGTCGTAGCCATCAGCATGCCAGGCACTGTTTGGTCCCGGATTACGATAAACTCTCCTTTTAAGTCTGTGTGCTTTCCTTGATTCAACTCCATCTGGGTCAAGTTCTTTAAGTATTTCCATAACTACTGAACGAGGAACGTAGATGCCTCTTATTCGTAGAGTATGCCAAACAGAGCGATATCCTACAATCGAATTTGGACCATCCAAAATGTCAATAATGGCTGTACGTACGGTATTCGGATCGTATTCAAGACATTTTCTCGACAAACCATAGTCTTTTAATCGCCTTTTTAGAGTTGTTAAGCTTAAATATATCCCATGACACTTTGAAAGTATTCCTATAATATCTTCGTAGCTAAAACCACAGTTAAAAAGCTGTATAATATGAGTTCTTTCGTTCTTGTGGTCAGCCATCTTGGAAAGGAACAAGCTCAAGTGCGCATGCCTGGATGTTGGGTAAACCACTTCTGCAGTGAGAATTGACTTCCGCCGTGACATTTCGACTGTTTTGCCGTGAACTCGGTGTTAATTTGCCGTGAACTCGGTGTTAATTTGCCATATCTCGGTGTTGATTTGCCGAATCTCGGTGTTGATTTGCCATATCTCGGTGTTGATTTGCCGTATCTCGGTGTTAATTTGCCGTGAACTCGGTGTTAATTTGCCGTGAACTCGGTGTTAATTTGCCGTGAACTCGGTGTTGATTTGCCGTATCTCGGTGTTGATTTGCCGTATCTCGGTAATTTGTTTGCTGTATCGCGGTGTTGATGTGTGCCCCTTGTGGGCCACCGTACAAAACTGACCTAAATTATAAATAATAGACTCAAAAAACTATGATAAGAAATCAATTGAAAAAAAAAACTTTCATTCTTTTGTTTTTTGATGCGTTTGAGTCCTTATTTTCTAATCTGCTGTTTTTCCAGGATTACCAAACCATCAGCCCTCTATGCAGGTAAGTTGAATTTTGCATTGTTCTATTAATATATAATTATGACATGAGTGATTTATTTGGCAATTTGAATTATCTGACATTCATCTATCAATCAAACTATCCAATCATCCATTTACCCATCTATTTTTTCATCCATCCATTTGTTCATTAATTTACTTAATATCTATTTATTTTACTAATAGATTTTGTTTTATTGTTTCCATTTAGTTGTGTGTATCTAAGCTAAGAATTCTTCTGGAAGATCCCGACCAAAATTGTGAGTTTGCTTTAACGAAGATTCTAGAAACCAGTGATTTTTATTTAGCATGTATTGACAAGAGTTGAAACACTAGTAAACATGTTGAATCATTATTCGTAATTGCGTTAATTTTTTTGTTGCAGTAAAGTACTTGGCCTTGTTATCAATGTCCGCCATATTAAAGGCACACCCCAAAATTGTACAGCAACACAAGTAGGTATTTTGATTGCATGGTAATTAGAATCATGAATAAGTCTAGTACCCTGGTATACTTTGTCATCAGAGAAAAATATATCAGAGGTGATGGTCAAATGCAGATACCACATCAAAATGGGATTGTAGACAATAGTTACATTGAAATATATTCATTTTGCTAAATGTTTTAAACAAACCAATGATTCAACCTAAAGGCAGAGATCATCACTCACAGTTATTATACCTAACTGATGTAATTGATATGCTGAGTTTGTTGCTTATTTTTTACAGTCATTCCAAATGTTCTTTTTTGTTGATCAGTTTCAAACCATATGTCGCCAACAGTCTGCAAATCATGATTTTTTTTTTCTTTGATGGAACATATATAGGATAGTCTCCTCTATGGCGTTCCGTTGCGGACAAAAATACATAACACAGAAAAACGTGTCGAAAACTAAAAAAACACTGATTATATTAAAAAATGTATTGAAATAAAAAATAAAACGAAATTTTAAAAATATTAGTCGAAGAAAAAAAATATGAGTCGAAGAAAAAAATATGAATCGAAGAAAAAAAAATATGAGTCGAAATAAAAAAAAAATGAGTCGAGAGTAAGAGATCGCTGACCAGTTATTATTATGAGCCTGCGTGAGACTGCGCATGCGTTCAATGTTTTTACCTCTAGGGACTTTCGTCCAGGACGGACTAGGTAGAAGGCACACATCTTTGAATTGTAGTAGATAGACTCGGCTTGTGACGATGGAATCGTCCTCCGCGACGTCTTGGACGGATGGCATTAGATGGATTGGAATTGGATGTACTATAATTTCGTTGAGCCGAGAAATTAGCCGCAAGTTGTGTGTTAGAGCCTCCACGATGGATCGAGAATGCTCTATTCACCGCAGACGTGGATGATGATGATGGTTGCCGTTGTGAATTTGTACTCGAGCTCCCAACAACATTCAAATTTTCCACAAATCTCTGAACAATCTCCTGTATATTAGTTGCGGTTACACTAGGTATCTTTTACCACGGTAAAGCTGTAAAATACCACGGTAAAGCGGATTTTCTAGTGTAACCGATGTTTACCATGTTAAATGTACCTCGGGATAAAACCATGGATACGTCAAAAGTAACAAAGAAGCCGCCCATGACATTTACCGTAGTAAAGAGCTAGTGTGTTTGTGCATACCGAGGTAAATTAACCAATCAGATTGATTGTTGATGCCAACACAGGAAATCACACTTCATCTTGCATCTCCCAGGGGGTCACTAAGGTCAATGTTTACCAAGGTATTTAGTTTAAGTGTAACCACTCTACCAAGGCAAATTATTATACCGCGGTAATCCGACCGTGGTAAAAATTATCTTGGTATCCCAAGGTAAACGTCCTAGTGTAACCGCTACTATTGTCGTTCATTAATAACTTAATATACCATCACTAGATGAAACAAGACACTATTTTCCCGCGAAAAAAAATCCCGCATGCGCAGGCTCATAATAATAACTGGTCAGCGATCTCTTATTCTCGACTCATTTTTTTTTTAATTTCGACTCGTATTTTTTTTTCGACTCATATTTTTTTTCTTCGACTAATATTTTTAAAATTTCGTTTTATTTTTGATTTTTTCGACTTTATTTCAATACATTTTTTAATATAATCGATATTTTTTTAGTTTTCGACACGTTTTTCTGTGTTATGTATTTTTGTCCGCAACGGAACGCCATACTCCTCCACAGCCTTTTTTAGTGTCTGGCTTCCTGTGTCTTCCTCCCTAGAAGTGGGGAGGGGGACACAGGAAGGGGGACACAGGAAGCCCGACACTAAAAGAGGCTGTGAAGGAGATTATAATATGTAGGATGTATTTTACTTTTTTTGCCTGGCTTTTTAACTTGGACATTCAAGTTTAGTATTGGGCTTTTTCACTCCAAGTCATCATAACTATCCTGAAAAGGTTTTCTTTTCTAAATATGTAATACATGTTGTGGTTGTTGTAGGGATATTATCATTCACTGTTTGGATGATAGAGATGAATCTATAAGATTGAGAGCATTAGATCTCATTGTTGGCATGGTAAGTGAATTTCTTCAAAACCTTTTGAAATAATAGTGTCATTTTTGTATGAGTGAGAAACAGTGCCATGTAATATTGTAGCCGTAAATTAAAAGTCTGAAAACATTTGAATCATCTAGCATATAGCCATATCGTAACTGTACAGGTTTTAACTCATACGAAAACGCCTCTAATAATTATTATGCATAGCAAAACTTTAGCTGTAGTAAGCAACAGTGAGTTGTGTACCAAACAGATGTTGATTGAATTTATTATTCGACTTAGGAAAAGTTTACTGGATAAAATAATCAAATGAATACAACAAAATGTGTTTTCAAATTTGTTTTCTCTAATGATTTATTAGTAACTTTATAGTTAGAGCTAGCAGTGAAAAACTCTTTGGAAGTAATCTGATTTATGTCAAAGAGCTGCCAAATGCCTCGCCCAAATGGGCTCCATTTTGGGATCAACTTTAAAACTTTAAAATCATTTTAATGATATTGTGAAACCAGGTGTCCAAGAAGAATATCATGGACATAGTCAAGAAACTAATGGTGCATATTGACAAGGCCAACAGCCAAAGTAAGTGAAAGTTAATTCTGATATGTCGCTAATAAAAAAAGATGTTTCCTAAAACATTACTGTTAATAATGTTTGAGTTCAAGCAATGTTAGACACATGTTCAAGTTAAAATGATATTAATCCTACAAATTGTTTAAAATGTTTGTTGACACTATTTACTTATAGAACATAAGTGTGAATAAATTTGAAATGTTATTGAGCAATGTTTTTCGTATTAAACTAAGTGACCAGTAATTTGCAAATTGTGCAGCAGCTAACACAGGAAATTTGAATTACCAATTTTCAAAACATGGGAATAGCATGGGAAATGTTCCTATTTAATGGGGGAAATATGGGTAGATTTGAACCCAATGCTGGTCCGGCCAGCAATGGGTTTGGTAGATCACTTTCCCAACAATAATCCAAAATAAACCCATTGGGGAAATCCCAAAATGTTATCCTGTGTAATTAATCAAATGACTGGTATTGTTGTTTGCAGGTTACCGTGATGAGCTTTTGTCCAAGATTATCCTAATCTGTAGTCAGAATGACTATCACTATGTTACTAACTTTGAATGGTGAGCACATAGACTGTGAAACAGTTCTTAACATTAAATAAATTTAGTGCCAGATAAGATTTAAATATGTACTAACTAAGAATTCGCAGAGGCATAAACACAATACCACAAATGAATTGAAATAAAAGCTGTCTTTGTTCATAAAAAATCTTATCTGGCACTAAATAGTTAAGTCAGTCAGGCAATCAATCAACCAATCATTTTGTAATTGATAAGATGGGTTGATCTAATTGACATCAGGTTGATATGTTATTTATTACTTATTAAATCATTTGTTATATTGTGTATTAGGTATATTGATGTTCTGGTTCAGCTGACACACATTGAAGGAACAAGATATGGTCGCCAGATTGCATCTCAAATGATGGATGTTTCAATTCGTGTGAAAGCCATTAGACCATATGCAGTCCAGTCACTGGTAAAGGGTCATACATTTTAATACAATTTTGATGGGATATTCATGAATTCGTTCTTCCACTCATTATCGCATAATATTATGTTTGTTTGTTTGCTTGGTTGCTTGTTATCTTGTGTGCTTGTGCTTGTGTGCTTGTCTGCTTGTTTGCTGGTTTGCTGGTTTGGTTTGTTCGTTTGCTCGCTCACTTGTTTGTTCGTTCGTTCGATTGTTTGTTTGTTCATCTGTTCGTCTGTTTGTTTGTTTGTTTGTTTGTTTGTTTGTTTGTTTGTTTGTTTGTTTGTTTGTTTGTTTGTTTGTTTGTTTGTTTGTTTGTTTGTTTGTTTGTTTGTTCATTAATTTGTTAGTTTCTTGTTTCATTTGTGAACTCATTTCTAATGTTACATGAAGGTTATTATTTCTTATTAATATTTTTGTTTATTAGTCTGGCCTTCTGGACAACACACATCTCCTAGCCAGTAATGTACAAAAGAACGGCATGTGTGAAGTACTTTATGCTGCTGCTTGGCTGTCTGGAGAATTCTGCGAGTAAGTTTCTACAGCATTTACCTTAGGCACCTACCTCCCTGCTACGTTTTTAGCCTTGGTCTAACGTCTATCAGTCCAGTTTCAGATGAGAAAAAGATGTCTAGAACATTGTTATACATATATACATGTACATGTTTTCCTTTTTGATTTACAATGCTTGGAGCTTATATGTATGAGTGCTAATACAAATACTTATTATTTTTATTGTCGAGTCATTGACTGAGATGTCTTTCCTTTTGATGTATACTTAGGTATCTTGAGGATATCAGAGTAACGCTAGAGTCTCTACTGCGCTCTAAAGTGACATCCCTCCCAGGTCACATCCAAGCTGTTTATGTGCAGAGTATTGCTAAACTGTATTCTAACCTGCTAAAGACAATGGAGGGTGAGGCTGAGGTATGGTATACTGGACAGTTATTTTGATATGCTTTAAATACAGTGACTGTCATAAGTAGTTGTCTTTTAGTTCATGTTTTGTTGTCATCACCTCTTTTCTTTTCTCTTTTCTTTATCTTTCCTTCTTTTCTCAAGATCAGTTTGTGAACTTTGTAATACAAGTTTCTAATAAAGTATGTGATTCCTTGTTTTGTCCTCATATGTCTGAATGAGTCAGGTCTGGAGTACTTTTATTGTTTAGGAAGCAGAGAACTTCTTAACCTTGTAATTGAAATTTCTATGTGATCCCTTGTTTTGTACTTGGACATGTCTGAATGACAGGAATGCTTTCATTGTCTAGGAGGGAGACTTCACTGCAGTCATGGAGTTTGGACAAAAGTTGGTTGACAATCTTTCTATGTTTGTACAAAGTTCAGACCTTGAAGTACAAGAAAGGGTAAGGTTCATGAATGTTGAATATAATGATCATAATGGGATTTATTTCTGTAGCAGGCTTTTATTTGTTTACTCCTTGGTTCCATTGCCAGTTTGTTTATCTGTCCCTCATCCATTGACTCATTCATTTATTCATTCACTCACTCACTCACTCACTCACTCACTCACTCACTCACTTATTCATTCATTCATTCACTCACTCACTCACTCACTCACTCACTCACTCACTCACTCACTCACTCACTCACTCATTCATTCATTCATTCATTCATTCATTCATTCATTCATTCAAACCTGTCAAACCAGAAATATTATTTTGGTTCCAGCACTGTCTTGAAAAAAATAGGTTCCACTGTAACTGAATATTTTTTTTCATCTTAGGCCAGCTGTATTCAACAAATGATCAAATATGTCCTGAAGCTACAAGGAAAAGGTAAGAGGAGAATATAATGCACATTGTTTAACTATTAAAGAAGCAAGGAGTTCTTCCAAATCCACCCAAAGAAATTTTCCACATGTTATATGATCACTATCAAGTATAGATCATCTAGAACTAATAATCCCTGCAACTATTTGATGTTTTATAGGTGTAGCATGTGGTGACGAAGTGCATACACTGTTTGTTGGTGAACTAAACCCAGTAGCTGTTAAAGCTCAGAAGAAAGTTCCTGTTCCTGAAGGGTAAGCTCCACATTACTTCAAGTCTAAATGTGATTGACTGTCATGGCTGTTACCCATTTATTTCCTGAAAAAGTTGGGTGTCAATGAGATTCAAACTGATTTCTAGTGCAATACAGGGAGTGCAGTTATTTAATAAGCAATGGTGGCATGGTTAATGCTTTTGATAGAGCTTGACTTTTTACAATGAATTGCTGTTATGCTAAATAGCATTGAAGTGTTTCTGAAGAGATAGACATTATTTTATTTGTTAACCAAATGAATGAAAAGACTCTAGTGCTGTCTCCAGAAGCACCTCTAGTAAAGCATAACATCACACATAGAAATAGCTTGTTTTAATGTCCAAAGAAATGATCAAAATATTCGTTTTAGTTCTGAGTTCTTGAGTCAGGCTTGCAATATGGTTGCTGTTAATGAGTAATTTTTCTAATGATGTAATTATCGTACATTAAACCGTTGTAAAAATCATCTCTCATACAGTTGCTCTGCCTTAACTTAATCAAACAATGTGGATCTGTTACCTTGACTCTTATACCTTAAATTATTCTCTATGTCAGAGTATGCAAAACAGATGGCTCTTGGGAAGGTTTTGGCGGTATTTTTAAGACAGTGTGTTATTGTGTTTAGGTTGGATCTTGACAAGTGGATCAATGAGCCACCAGAGGAGAGTTCCGCTGATGAAGAACAGGAAGAAGATATGTTCAGTGGTATTAATGATGCAAAGTAAGATATGATGATCAGATAAATTACAATTATACACATGAACTCTGAGAGATTGAGTTACTCTGTCATTCATCCACCCATCTAATTTATTCATTCAGTCCTTCATTCAGCCATTCAGTCATTCATTTATTCATTCATACATTCATTCACTCACTCATCCATTTATCCATCCATCCTCTCATTCTTTTATCACTTCAGTCATACATTCCAATCTTAGCATTGAATATGCAGTAATTCAGTCCTTCAGTCAGCCAATTATTCATGTAATTGAATGTCTATTTTTTGACTAGGACATTTTATGGCCAGAAAGAGGTTGAAGAACCTGATGAAGAAGAACTTGAAAAGGTCAGAATAAAATGCTGAATAAAAGAATTGAATTTAAAGTAAAGTTATTGATATAACTCTTCTATTCCTTTTTAGAGAAGGGAGGCACGTAAAGCAGAGCGTAGTACAAATCCTCACTATCTACGACTTGATACGCCAGCACAGGTATTTAAAAGATAATTTGAATTAATTTGGACTCCTTAAAGAGATAATGATGAAACTGACATTTAAGAGCTGAGGTTAGTCCTTTGAGGGAGCAATCTATAGTCATATCACTCTGATGAAGGACTAAAATCAGAAATGTCACTTTAGCCATTGTCTCTTTACGGTGTCCAAATCACAAAATATTTTACAACTTGTTCTGTAGAAACACTGACGGAGCCCATGCTTGGTATTTTACAAGTTTTTATCTCATATTTTATTTGCATGTTATTATGACAATAATAGTGTTAAGACTTGATAATAAGCATAGGTACAAGCATAAGTCTGGTCACAAACTAAGGAATAAATGAATCAAACATTTTTGCCTTATAAATCGCTTCTAATCCCTTTATTCTTTCTCACCTTTTTTCACTAAAATTTATGTTTATGATTTAGTGAGGACCAGTGTTTCTTGAAAATATTCACAAATGATTCAGGTTATTATTAATAAAACATGAAATAATGAAGTAAATGTTATTTTTGATAATTATTAGGAGAGCAAGTCAACCACCAATGTAGATGACATTCCAGTCACCAACCTTGACTTACCAGTATCCTTGAAAATAACAGGTGAGCTTTGCTGGGACTATTAGTCCGTTCGTTAACCCCTCATTTAGTGTTTAGTGTTATTTATTTGGTATTTTATTATTATTATTATTTTATATATATATGTATTCACTAAATGGAAGTAACTATAAGTAATATATACAATATTCGCATCTGATCTGTATGGAATATACAATGTCGGCAAGACGTTTTATATTCCATACAGATCGGACGCGAATATTACTATATTATATTATATTACTTATGAAATGTCTAGTTTAATGCTGCTATTTTAGATTAATATTTTGGAAATTAGATTTAATTTGGCCGAGATATTTCAAGCTAAACCTTATGCAAATCAGGATGATTTCTGTATCAAATATACAGATGCCGTCGCGGTAGTGATTTTTCATTGTTCTGGGTTCATTAATAATTCATGAATTTTATAAATAAATAAACTAAATAAATATGATATACTGATTTTGATAACTTATTACAGTGAGGACACTCAAACTCAAACACTTAGTTTTTTTTTTTTTGGCAGTTTTTTTAACTTGCATCCTTTCATTGAATCAATTTGAAAACTTTTTCATTTTGACAACTTGGTGCAATTGAGTTCAGTCCTACCTTTTTAGAGAATTTGAAGCAGTAGAAAGCTCAGGAAATAAAAAGCTAAATAAAGACAAGTGTTCATGGTTCGAGTATCCTTATATATCTCTCTGTTAAAACATTTTTACAATATTATTAAAACATACTTACAATATTTTGCCTATTTAAAAAGACACTGTGTGACAAAAGGCTTGGTGTACAGTGTCAAAGGCTTTGTACCTTTGTGATGGCAACATAATATTGATGTGCACAAAACTCTAACAGCTAGAAACTTAGAGTAGTCTGACATTGTTTCTCTGTTATTTCCCTTAGGTGTTTCAACAATGGACAAGAAGTACAAGAAGAGCAAAAAGAAGAGAAAGAGAAAAGGTATGGGTAATGATTATCATAGGCGATCTGTATTATGGTGTCATTTTACTACGACTACCAGGCGCATTCTTTGAGAATTCTCTTTCATATTCAAATTAATAAACCCTTTGGATATTAACAGAACAATTTGTGCTAATTTTGCTGCAAAAGAAAGTAAGCATGGCATTCTGGTGACACCATAATGCAGTTCACCTATTAAACTAATAAATTATGACTACTGATACACTAGTGTGCATCCATTGGTGGTTATTATAATTATATAATAAAAATAAATATATATTATAACTGTTGCTTTGCATGTAAGACCTTCATTACTTGAATATTAGTCCTTCAATTTTGGATTAAGCGCCAGTCTTATGAAGCGCATGACAAAGTTGCAACACAGTTTTTCTTGAGCTTCATCTTTGTGAATGATTATTTTCATTGTAGGTCGTCATGGTAGTAAAGGTGAAGAGAGTGAAGAGGAAGATCTGTCAATGCAAATGAAGTATGAAGTTTTACCCACTGGAGCAGGGGAAATGCCTGAGGTACACTACATGATCATTAAATACATTGATTGGATGAACAAATAACTGTAGGATTATTGTATGGAATATGATTATACAATATGAGCGTGAGAACTTTACGAGGATTTAAAACAGTGAGCCACAAGCGATATTTTCACTCATTGAATATACGAGTGAGTAAGTGAATGAATGAATAAAATTTGTGCGCTTCAGTTATTGATTGCATATGAGTAAAATAAACAAATCTACAAAATGTATTCAAAAGCCAATGAATAACCAATACGGCACTTTCACTTTTGTGGCTTGAGTGAGACAATGTGGAGAATCCAAAGAGATTTTATATAAATTTTTCTAGTGGTCATTTTTGGTCACCTTGAAAATGGCTGCTGTAAGTATATGAGAGACCACAGGGCCGCAAAGCATTCTGGTTAAGACAGTGATTGACTGACTGTGAATGAGTGAGTTAATCAATGAGTATGAATGAATTGAAGGAGTCTGGTTAATGTTTCCAAAGCTGAACCACAATATTTGTTTGTCTTGTTGTAGGGAGCTGCAGTTGCCCATTCCAGTGGAGAAGAACAAGAAGATGACAGAAAGGAAGACGACCCTCACAGGCTGTTGAATATTGATATTAATAAGTGAGTTATAGGATTTAGTATTTTCCCCTTTCAAACAGTGGTTGATTCATTTTCTTCCTACCTTTTCTTTGTTTGTTTGTTTGTTTGTTTGTTTGTTTGTTTGTTTGTTTGTTTGTTTGTTTGTTTGTTTGTTTGTTTGTTTGTTTGTTTGTTTGTTTGTTTGTTTGTTTGTTTGTTTGTTTGTTTGTTTGTTTTTGTTTTTGTTTTGTTTCTTACTTCCTTTTATCTTTAATTCCTTCCTTCCTTGCTCTCTCCCTTCCTTCTTCATCCCTTCATTCCTTGCTCCTCCCTTTCTTCATTCATTCATTCATTCCTGTGTTCCTCCCTTCGAATTTCCTCCCTTCCTAATTTCCTCCCTTCCTCCCCTCATCCCTTACTCCCTTCCTTTATTCATCCATTCATTCATTCTTTTCTCTCTCTTCTAGCCTTCTTGTAGACTTGATTGACTTATTGTAAATTCAAGATATTTCACATGCAATATTCATGGTGTAATGTTTTGCAGGCCACTGGAAAGCACAGATGTTTTGCCAGTTAGAACACACAGAGTTGTAAGCCCTATGTCAGAACATGTGGAGGAGATAGAAGACACAGTGAAGGTACATTATCAATAAAATAAGTCGTTCATTCATTCATTCATTCATTCATTCATTCATTCATTCATTCATTCATTCATTCATTCATTCATTCATTTATATATTAATTGTCCATTCAGTCATTCAGTCTTTTCATTATTGGTCCATTCATTTATTCATTCTTCCATCTCTCCATTCATTCATTTATTCAATTAATCATGCATTCATTCATTTGTTCATTTATCCATTCATTCTTTCACTCTCTCAATTTTCCATTCATTTATTCAGTTATTTAATTGTCTAGACATCCATCTTTACATTCTATTTAATTCAATCCATAATTATATTAATATATAATATTCATTTATTCCTTTAACTTGTTGGTATTTACTTTTTACTTGATGGGATTCACAGGAAAAGAAATCCAAGAAGCACAGGTCTAAAAAGGATAAAGACAAAAAGGTGATGAAGATAAGTGTGTAGTGACTGGTGATCAGTATGTGAAATGTGTCTTTTTGCTTTCAAACTCTATATCTCTTTAATTTGTTTGTGTTCCTTTTTGATTCAATGTATAATTCTCTATTAGTTTTGTGTTGTGTTTAGTAAATGAAAATCCTGATTGTTGGAAGAATTATAATTAATACTAATTATTTTCATTCATTGCTGATGATGTTCTGAATTTAAGAAGGAATTATCACATTTTCGTGAACAATAGTTAACTTAGTTTATATTAACTTCCCTCCTTTTTATGGTATTATTTTATGTTCTATTCTATAGAGTAAACACTCCAAGCATTCCAAAAACCAGGATGACAAGAAACACAAACATAAATCACGAAAGGAAAAACAAGGTAATATATACCTTATTTGCTTCCATGTTTATTTTCCCATTCCAGACCATGTGATGTCACTCTTTGGAAATGAGTGTTTCAGATGTAAATATTTCAACACATTTTCATAAAAATAAACAATCCCTATCTAGAGAGTGGCAGATGGTGTGATATGGGCAATTAATGGCATATGAAGCCGAAAAGGTTTATTGGTCAATTCTTTATATAATATAATAATCATCATCTTAGTTCAATTTCACTTTTGTCAATCAGATTACTGTTTTTGTTTATTGGCGGATTTATTTGTTTATGTGTTACTTGTATTATTTGTAATAGCTGAGACCCAAGAGCCAGATTTGATGTTGAATGGCAATGATGAGACAGAACAGGCTGAACCGGACAGTAATCAAGTTGTCATAACTGAAGATAAAATTGATGACATCCCACCTACTGACGATAAAAAGGTACAGTTGTTGAACATGTTTTACATGATATAATAGCAAATGCAAGTTTCGTTGCTTTTTTAGAGTTTGAAGGAACAAGTGCAAAATGATATTTAGCTTAAAGTCCATGAGCTGACACCCTAAAAAAAACAATTTTCTTAGCAATTTTCTTTGAAAGCTTATTATTATATATATTTTATATATTATTTATATTTGTATTTTCAGCTTGATGACATGGATTTCTGGCTGTCAGCTGGTAGTGAAACTCCAGCTTCTGCTCCACCTGTAAGTATAATTATAATAAGTTACACAATATGAGTAGGAGAACTGGAACCGGAGAACTATATAAACAGTGAGCTGTTTTAAACTTCTTAACATATCTCCCACAGATATTGTATCTTACTAATCAAATGTCTAGATTAATGCTGCTATTTTAGATATGAAATTTTGTTATTAAATGAAATTTGGCCAAGATATTTCAAGCTAAACCTTATGCAAATCAGGAAAAGTTCTGTATCGGTATACACAGATGCCTTCATGGTAGTGATTTTGCATTGTTCCTGTATTGTTCTAAGATCATGCATTATTTCAACTTGGTTTAGGACAATCCATCGTTTACTCACAATACCTGTATTTCTACTGCAAATAAGGTTCAAAATTTCCCTCGTTTTTTCTTTTAGGTTTCTTTGTGCAATTGCATTCTTTTTTTTTTTTTTTTTTCTTACTTTATTTTTTTTAACAGACTTTGTCTCCTACTTTGATAGAGAAATTATGATTATTTTTGTTGTTTTTGTTGTTAAATTTTCAGTCCAAGGAAGAGCCAATGGAAGTACCTTCAGCCAGCCCTGAAAGTACCAAAACTACAAAACACAGAGACAGAAAATCATCAGAGGTAAGCTGACATGCAGCTCTTTCTGAAAAAAAAACTAGTTGTACTTTTTGCAATTTATTGAATTTAATTTTAGCCAAAATTAATACAATCCCCATGACTGCATTGCCAGAAATGTATACAATCATACAATTGTAACATGATGTCCAAAGAGCAATAATTTAAATAATATTCGTAAAAGAATATAAGTTGTCGCTACAACTTCTGTCATTGCAATATTGGTTGATTTTAATGACAGCGGTCTGTTTCTGAATTTTGTTGAAAGTCCAGGAAATGCAAAAACAGCAGGTAATAGGTGATCTGCATTATAGCATCATATACTACACCTACCAGAATGCTTCGCTTACTTTCTTTTGTAGCGCAATTAGCACTGATTAGTCCTTTAACCTCCAAAGGGATTAAGATTTTGAATTTGAAAAATTCTCAAAGAGTGCTGGCAGTGGTACTAGTATTTAAAAATGATGCTATAATACAGATCACCTATGATACTCATTACACATACCTTTTCTTATGAAAGAGAATTTGCAAAAAATTGCTGACATCATAGTAAAATGAGGCCTATTGCAGTGAGTAGTGTACAGCAAATCAATTTAATGTGACAAAGTGGATGGTAAGAGTAGTGTTAAGGCCGATTTACACGGTACGATTTGTCGTGTACGACTTGTAGTATACGACTAGTCGTGAGGTTTTGAGCCATGGCTCAAAATCGTATGACTAATCTTAGGTCGTGTACAATTAGTTGTAGGGCCATTTACACGACACGATTTGTGCTACAACTAGTCGTACACTACAAGTCGTATACGACAAATCGTACCGTGTAAATCAGCCTTTAGCCTTCCCACATGTGATTTTGCATTTGTATTCTGGTCATGAGCATTAAACTCAATTAAAGTTTGACATTGATATTCCAAATGATTTCCATTTCAGAGCAAGGAACACAAAAAGAAGAAAGATAAAAAAGACAAGAAGGAAAAGAAGAAAGGAAAGAAGCATAAATCAGAACCGTCTGGTGCTCAGGAACTACAGCTGGCTGATGTTGAAGATAGCAGAGGAGACACTGCTGAGCACAAACAAGATGTTATTGCACAGCCACAGTTACTGGTAAGTGAACCATGATTAATAGAGTAAAATGGTTGGAAATGCTTTTGTTATATGTTATTGTTACACTATTTTTCAAGCATGACCATGCACAATCTTTTGTTTCACAATTGTTTTAGCCTTGTTGGATAAGGCTAGATCTCCAAGACTTGTAAAAGTAGTTGAAGTTATACTGATTTCACTCGAAACCTATTTTTGTTTATTGAATGCTTGTTTGTTTGTAATTATTTTTTGCATGTTAATATTTCAGCCTGCTTTTTCAACATACAAAGTACTTGCTCAGAACAAGTCTCTCAAATTGGTAAGTCAAATAACTGTAAACAGATCTTTTTTATTGAGTGGTGGATTGATTGATTGATTGATTGATTGATTGATTGATTGATTGATTGATTGATTGATTGATTGATTGGTTTGTTGATCGATTGATTGATTTGTTGATTGATTGGTTGGTTGATTGATTGATTGATTGGTTTGTTGATCTATTGATTGATTGGTTTGTTGATTGATTGATTGATTGAATGATTGATTGATTTGTTGATTGATTGGTTAATTGGTTAATTGATTGATTGATTGATTGATTGATTGATTGATTGATTTGTTGATTGATTGGTTAATTGATTGATTGATTGATTGATTGATTGATTGATTGATTGATTGATTGAGCTAAATTATTGTCTTGATTCTGCCAGACTTATGAAACAAGAGTCACATCACAGAACAGAAGTCAAGTCATAGTTTCTATAATGTTTAGGTAAATGCGAACACAATAACCCTTATTGATTTCATTTATGCTTTCATTTTTTACTTGCTAATTTAAACATGCATTATTTTACTCTCTTATTCATTCCTTCATTTGTCCATTTCTTCATCCATTCATCCATCTATCATCCATTCATTCATTCACTCATTCATTCATTCAATAACATTTTATTCAATATTGACATTTTATTCCATTCTTTCATTTGTCCACTCATTCATTCATTCATCAATTTAATTACCGTATGTAATTATTTCATTTCAGCAATCAAACAGCATTTCAAATAAAGTCAATGGAATTCAATGTGTTAGATTCTCTGAATACCAAGCTAGTTAGACCAGTAAGTCAATTAAAACTGTATTATAGGCAGGAAAAAAATCAATGAATAAACATACCCTCAAACAGATAAAGACAAATACTGTACAATTTTAATGAAAATAAAAATCATGCAAGAAAGTGGTCAGAAGGAAAAATAAATAAATGCAAACTGCCTTCCATGTTCTTTTTCAGATTGGTTATTCATCACGTGATAGTGTACCGGTACCATTCCAACTATTACCAGGTTAGACAATTTTATATGTTCTGGGGTTTCTTTGCATATTATTCTTTAGAAATGTTGTACTAACAATGATCATTCCAATTTACAAAAAAAAAACGAATGAATGAATGAATGAATACACGAACGAACGAACAAATGAATGCATGAATGAATGCATAAACGAACGAATGAATGAACAAATGAATGAATGAACGAATGAACAAACAAATGAATGAATGCATGAATGAACGAATGAATAAATGAATGAACGAATGAATAAACGAACGAATGAATGAACGAACGAACAGATGAATGAATGAACGAATGAATGCATGAATAAACGAATGAATATTTGCATATTATTCTTTAGAAATGTTTTACTAACAATGATCATTCCAATTTACAAAAAAAAAACGAATGAATGAATGAATGAATACACGAACGAACGAACAAAGAACGAACAAATGAATGCATGAATGAATGCATAAACGAACGAATGAATGAATGAATGAACAAATGAATGAATGAACGAATGAACAAACAAATGAATGAATGCATGAATGAACGAATGAATAAATGAATGAACGAATGAATAAACGAACAAATGAATGAATGAACGAACAAACAGATGAATGAATGAACGAATGAATGCATGAATAAACGAATGAATAAATGAATGAACGAACAAATGAATGAATGAACAAACAAATGAATGAATGAACGAACAAATGAATGAATGAACGAACAAATGAATGAATGCATGAGCAAGTGAGTAAGTAAGTGAGTGATATAGTGTAAATTATTACTTCTGAAAAAGTATGTAATGATTACTTAGATTTTAACATTTAAAAATATTTATAGTTGCAAAAATAGACAAATGAACATGTGAGCAAATGAGTGAACATTCAATAAATGTCAAATGCAATATAATTGGAAGATACAACTCCAATAGATATTTTATTTACACTTTCAATTTTATCATTACAGAATCTTCTAATGAAGGGCAGTTTGCCTTTTCTGTAGAAAATATCAACATGCAACAAAAACTAAGGGGGACACTTACATATGTTATAATGGTAAAACTATATAAATCTGATTGACGTGGGTTCAAATCCTGCCAAGGGCATATGATATTTTTCTCTTAACATTTCTTTCATTACTACACACCGAACGCATTCATAAATTACTACTTTGCAATGTTCATTCTATGCGTATATATTTACGGTGTTCAACTTATCTATAGAGAAAAATATCGCTCTGGGATGCTCACGGTTGCCGTACACTTCACAATTCAGCTGTGTTTCCAGCGTGGTTGTCCTTGTGGTGTAGTGGTTAATACGTCGGACTAGAATACCAAAGACGTGGGTTCAAATCCTGCCAAGGGCATATGATATTTTTCTCTTAACATTTCTTTCTTATATAAATCTGATGAATTAGTTCTGACTTAGCTGAAGTTTGTGATGATGGAATCCGTGCCCTTCAAATCTGCACTTTTGATAAACATTGAGTGGCCTGAATATCCCCAAACGTAGCTAAATAAATGTATTACTGTTAGTAACATTACAGCTGTCAGACTGCTGTTGTTAAGGAAAACCCTCCTGGCAGTGACTTGGTGCCCATGATATAGCTAGCCCACAATAGCTGGAGCTACAATCTTGGACATAAATAGTTGAAACTCTTTGAAATTTGCACAGTTTCTTGACTATACATAGCAATATTTGACCCTCCCTGCTCCACCCTTGATTAATGTTGTTATTCATGAGAGAGAAACTACTTCAGGGAACACAACATTGCCTTTTTTTTCCTGAGGGGGGTGGCTCATTGAAAGATCGTCAAAGTGATGTATTGCAACAAACAACTCAAGAAATGTCAAAGTGTGCTAAGAGCCTCAACATTTATGTCCACAATAATAGTTCCATAGTCTGTTCTCATGTTGGTAGCCTGGATCAAGCTACTGTCCACATTAATGGGGTGTCCCTAATACTGAGGTGTTTGTTAGGCTAGCTAATCGCAGACTGAGATTATTTTTACTGAGCACAGTCAACTAGCTCTAGCCTAGCAAACAGTATATTCTAACTGACTTAGATTTGCAATCCTGTTGACACACAATCTTCCTCAAAAGTACAGATGGTGGAGTACAGATTAAAGAGATATCTTGATAAAAGGTTGTCATGGTTATGATGATGGCTGGGTTGTTGTGGGAGTGAATGACAGCAATAGGTAGTAAGGGCCTTAAACATGAGGACAATTCAAGAGACAATGACAATTGCAATAAACTTAGTTCATTTATGTGTGTCTTGAGCCTTCCTATTAATTGCATTTTAAGTAGTTGTTGTCAATATTGAAGATGGTTGAACTAGATATGACTCTTTACACATGTTTTTTTTTTTTTTTTTTTTTTTTTTTTTTTTTTGAGCATAAAATAAAGTCCAAACTAATCGTTGTCATTTCTCTTGCTCTCATGCTTAAAGCCTTTATTGAAACAGTGAGAGACTTCTCTCTCAACTAACTGAGTTTTACTCTTTCAGGACCCTGAAGGCTCAACAAGTGAAAAAATGGATTTCTCGCTACATCTTAATTGCTCTTCATTCCTAATAGCCACACCATTGTCAAGGTTAGTGTTAAATACACCCCGACTGACTCACTCTCTTATTAACATTCTATCAATAATTATCGGTCATCTCTTCACTTCTTGTCTTTTCTCCTTGCTTTCTTCATTTCATTTGCTGTACCTTCTTATGTCTTTAGACTCTCTTCTGCTAAATAGTGTACCCATTTGTCTATTCTCTCAAATCATTTCTTTACTCTGTTTTTTTTTTTCATTTTCTCATTTTCTATTTTTCTTTTATCAAAAATCCCCAGTTTAACTACCGGTATTTTCTTTATGATAAATGCCTCTCAACTTAAATTGCAGTGTGGACTTCTCCAATCTCCTTGCAAGTGGAAAACTTGAAAACAAGAATTCTGTCAAAGTATATATGTTCACTTAACTTGTTTGTTATTATTAAAATAGCTATGTTGTGTAATAGTTATAGCTGTAGATTTTACAAATTGGTTGTGCTGCAGCAGTGTGTTGAAACTCAACAAAACATTAACTAAACTTACATATTCTTGGTTTTTTATTTGTATTTTTCAGTTTGCATCTCCTGATGGACTAGAATTTGCATCATTTGTTGCAAAAATATGCTGCATTATGCATTTCTCTGGTAAGTTTTTAAATCAATTCTTTTTATTTTTTTATTTTTTAATCCATTGTTTTCAATGACATGATTCACAGCCAGAACCAGTTTTTTAATGGACACTTTGTTGAATATTTTGGTCTTTAGTGGACTGTCTTGAAATCACTTGAAATCATTGACTAGACAGACCTACTTGATACTACATCCTGACATTAATTGATTTGAAACAAGCTCTACCCCTAAAATAGATTGATAGCCCAGAAAAGTCAATTCAAAATATATTTTTAAAACATATAATACTTGTACATGGATTTTAAAAAATTCAATGAATTTACATCAAAAAAGGATAAAATAATAGAATAATTTAAAAAAAGGCATTTTTGGTTTGAATTGGTGAAAATTAGAAAATTAGCCAAAATATATACTTAAGCCATTTTTGCTTCGAGCCCTTTAATTGTTATGAAAAAAAAAATGAATGACTTAATAGACGTGAAAAAAAATTGAAATTGCAGGTCCTAGTTACAGTGTTGTAATGACACTATGCCAAATTGTAATTATTATTATTTTATTATTATTATATTAGTGGTGGAGCAGGTTGACAATGGAGCATCGCTTTATTCCAAGTCCATACAATCACACGACGTCTGCCTATTGGTGAAGTCTGTCAATGTAAGTCAACTATCGTCATTCAATCAATGCATGTCTAAGTTTTGTATCATTGTATTTTTCTTGATAGGAAAATTTATATATTTGTTAAGACAAGTTAGTGTTCATGATTATGATGATTGCATCATCAGCATCATCAGCTCCACTATTATCATCACCATCACCATGAACAATACCATCATCATCAGCTCCACTATTATCATCACTGTCACCACTATCACAATTGTCATCACCACTGCCATTATCACCATCATTGTTATCATCACCACCATTGTCATCACCAATGCTGTTATCATCATCACTGCCATCAGCATCATTGTTTTCCATCCCCATTATTATCATCTGTCTACCCCCATGGTCCTGTTTTCCTCGTGACTTCCAATGTCACTCTCTTAGTATTGTTGCTATTAGAGTGTACGCACTAAAAGTGTGCAACATAAATACCACTAAATAGTGCTATTTTATGCTAATTTTATTGTTTTCTTTTTGTTTAATTAGTGCTATTTACTACTAAATAGTGACAACTGTTGCACACTTTTAGTGTGTGCACTCTAAAAGTGTGCAACATAAATACCACTAAATAGTGCTATTTTATGCTATTTTGATTGTTTTCCTTTTTTTAATTAGTGCCATTAAGCTTATAGTGACAACTGTTGCACACTTTTAGTACGTTCACTCTATCATGAATTATCATAATTGTAATTACAAATTTAATTTTACAGGATCAATCAATATCAATTGATGGTAAATGTACTGACGGATCTCTACTTTTCAATCTACTGAAAGAAGCTGAAGCTTTAGCCTCAAGCTAACTATGCACATCATTGCTAAAGCTCTTTACATCCTAGATACAGAGTCAATGGTTCTACTGGTTACAAAGATTGTGAATTACAACAATGGGGGGGGGGGGGGGGAGTGCTTCATTGTTGAAATGGCAGGGGTGATTCATTCAGTGGTAGTCTGTGTTTTCACATGATGTGGGGTGCTCCTAGATTGTTGGGACAAATCTTTTGTAGTGCAATCCAAAGGGACGCTATTTACAAGACTTGTACCTAGGGTCTGTTCACTTGATGTAAGGTGCCCCTAGATTGTGGGGACAAATCTATTGAAGTGAAATCCAAAGGAACACAATTTAAAAGACTTGTACATAGCGCCTGTTCACTTGATGTGGGGTGCTCCTAGATTGTGGGGACAAATCTATTGTTGTCTAATCCAAAGGAACACAAAAGACTTGTTCCTTGGAGCACCCATCCTCAAGTAAACAGGCCCTTAAATGAATGAGCCACTGGACTGTGGACTGTTCATGTACACTTCCATGCTTTTAGACCACACCATGGTCTGAAAAGTATGTTTGATATAATCGTTTGTTTACTTACTAGAAAGCAAAGAAGAACTAAACAAGAACTATGATATCAAGCTTTATAAAAGCAAAGTTTGGTATAGTACTAGTGGCGTTTTAAATGGGATACAATAATTAAAATAGTTTAAAAATTCATAAAGAAATACATCTTGGATCATATTCATTTTTTTAGTGTAAGAGAAACATAACGGTCTCACAGTACTGCATGGTCTTTCCATCCAGATATCCAGGATATTTTTTAACACATAAAAAACATGCCCTACCGCTTCAGTATGAGTGGAAAAAAAACCTTTAATAGGACCAATTATTATGATAATAGAAAACAATAATAATAAATCATTTACAGATGTTAGTAATACATATTCATGGGAAACCAAAACTTCATAACCAGAAGCGAGTGGATCCATTAATGAAAGGGTTCAAAGCAAAAATTGCTTAAGACAGTATATATATTGGCATATATACTTAAGCTATTTTCGCTTTTATTACACATTGTCCAAATGAGCTTTTTAGTAGGATGTGAAATTTACAGTGTAACACCCAAATATAGCGATACTTCATGTTTATAAACAAACAAATTGTTATGTTAATGTGCCAACCAGAACTACAATAGGCTCTATTGAAATAACGGCCAATCACTGTCTGGCTGGCACATGAATAACAAAGGCTTACGTCAGCTAAAGTATCGCTATAGGCTCAGTGATAATGTATGACATCCATATCTACATCTACATAGTTCCAGCACTTGGCAAAGTCCATTGGATTACTAGCTGTATTTTAGTATGAGGTCTTATTGACTAGTAAAACCTTTATTCAAACAGTCGCGCCAAACTGACCTTAACAGTGGCGGATCCAGGTTTTTTTTAAGAACGGGACCAATGGGAATTTTCCAACTATTTTCATTAATATATCCCTTTTCGGATTCTCATTAGCATTTTTCTCATACGTCATTCGTTGCAGGTCATTTATGAGAATAAAACACTCGAAATGTAATCAGTTGATGTCATTATTTTGTTTTATTTCAGTAAATGAAATGAAAATATTAAAGTTGCTTTTAAATTATAAAAAAAAGTAAAAAATCAGTAACTTTTTTTTTTTGAGGGGGGGAGACAAGTCATCCCAGTCCCCCTCTCTGGATCCGCCCCTGCTCAATGCTGGTTGCTGAGGGTGGTTAATGCTAGAGATTTGTTTACGTCCTCAGTGGTTCTTTTACATCCACCTTATAACATACTTAGAGTAAAGACAAAAGGGACCTCTGGCTTTATGTCCTTATTTGAGAAGACCACTCACTGAGAAAGTAAAGTATCTTGCCTAAGGACACAACATGTTCCAATGGACCCGAAGTTGGGTGCCACCACAATCAATAATTGACCAATCAAGCTCCAGCATAAACACTGTGGCCGATTGGCTGAATGGTAGATGTCTGCAAATGCATTCTCATTAGTTGTTCTTTCAAGTGACATCGTTTTAAATATAGTTGCATTTAAAGTTTTGTCTGGACTTTGACTTTTCACAGTAAATTGCTCATTTGGACGGATGACAGTTGACTGGTTTTAAGTGAAGACATCTTCTTCTAGTTGTGAATTCTCTCTACTTTATATACGTTCAAAATTGATATATTAAACTCTAACAAATTTTACAAAATTTTACAAAATTTCATAATATTCCAAGACTAGATTTCATGAAAATACAACCATTGAACCAAGCCATAATACTAATGGCATTGATAAAGGTCCACACTTTGGGAACCATTATATTAGTTTTAGGCCCCTTCCCTGTGTAGATTAGCATGCCTGTTACACCTGGGGTTTTTTGCCTAGTTTTTTTAATTATTTGTAATTGCATGTCTCAAAGTAAATGATTGAAACTCAAATAATTGTTTAGCTTCAGAAAATATATATATGGAGTTTTTTGATGCCCTTGTTCTCCTCTGGAACTTAGGCAATTTTTTCTGCCTGGCGACTTGGACAATTTTTTTCTATCTGGGGACTCTGACAATTTTCTGTATGGGGATTTGGACAATTTTCTCTGTGTGGGACAGGGTCTGTAATTGTCATTGCTGTTACATGATCATGTCCCATATAAGAATTTTCCAAATTTATTTGTGTTGGTGGTTTATGTCATGACAAATACAGGAAAGTTTGCATTAAAAACATGTTGTTGTTTTTTTTTTGTGATGGGGGGGGGAGGGGGGGGATTAGTTACAAACAAGGAGACCATCTTCCACCAAGGTTGTTTTTATAGATGTCCCCATAAGGTAAATGTGGTCAAATTAAGTGATCATTCATATATTAATAGGTAGTGGATCATCCTGATAACATTAATTTTTTTTTTCAGAAAACAATTGTTTTTTACAATATTTCTAGATCTAAAATGGTTCTGCCTTTAACATTTCTTCCATTTTTCCAATAAATAGTATGTATTGGTACCTATACACAAAGTATTATTTGGGCTTAAAAATTAAAATGGTGGTGGTGTTTGCTCATTTATCAATAAAATGTATTATACACTGTCCGTCATAACCTACTGTATGGGCAAAATGATGATAGTAATAGATAAATAATTATTATTACATAAATTCAGCAATAAAATGAGAAATTAAAATTTTAGTTTTGTTCAACTTTATCTGTGTTTAACTTTGTCCTTTTATTTAATAATAATAATAATAACTTATTTACTTATAACACGCAAATATCAATATACATTTATTGACTTACATGCTCTTACTTATTACAATATAAATATTTGTATAGAGTGCACATACTAAAAGTGCTATTTTATGCTTATTCCATTGTTTTCTTTTGTTTAAATAGTGCTATTTACTTCTAAATAGTGACAACTGTTGCACACGTTTAGTGCATGCACTCTATATTGTACATATTTCCTTACTTATTTATCCAGTATTTATTTAGTTGCTGTGCTTTCATATGCATTTGTGAGTAGAAAAATTTGTTTTTCCTTTGCTCTATATTTAACTACAAAAATAAATAAAAAATTGGTCAAATACTGAAACACAAAATGCAGATTATCACCCATGTAACATAATTTATGCTGCACAAGTGAGGTTACAATAACCCGATTTTTTCATAGCCAATACTTTTGTTTCTCTGTTATTGTAACCGTACTTGTGGGCATAAGTAGAATTACATGAATGCCAGACACGATTATTTGAATTTTTTAAATGATTTAGAATTTACAATGGTCTGGATGATTGAGTTTCATTTGTAAAAAAAAAACTGCCAACAATTAATGTGAGTAGTATTACTAACAGCAAGGACACTATAGCTGTGACACTTCATGCTTTTTTTTGACACTTTTTGCGTCCTTTGAGGGAATCGATTTTAAAACATTTTCATTGTGATAATTTAGTGCATTTGAGTTATTAGTAAGTCCTTCCAGGAAGCTTGGAAAAAAGCTCAAGAATGTGTTCATGGTTTGAGTGTCCTAACTGTTATAATACAGTGACATTACTTAGTGCTATTTGATATATCCTACTAAATAAGAAAGAAGTACAATAATCATTGCAGCAATTGTATACATTGCAATATTCAATGAAGGTACTACGCCAGATCCAGCTGGCAGGCTAATTGCACTAGAAACCCTCTCTACAAGAACACCACCTGCTTGCTCACCAACACCTAACACAACAAATTGTTTCTTTGGTTTAAAATCACCCTCATACTTGAAGTATACTGAGTCACCAGTGCCTGCTTTACTATTTGCATTAATGGTCAAGCCTTTCATATTATTACCATGGTAAAAACCCAGTCTATACTGAAAGTTAGGATCAGCTTTGACTTTCTTGTCAATCTTTGTGCCATCTGGCTTGATTATTGTTACTTTGCCAGTTCTTTGCAAAACAAACTGGATGCCTTCTTGAGGGTTGAATTCTTGGTTGCTTCCTGTGACTCCACTGCTTCCTATTACCATGGTGATGTTTTGTTCAATGTTGGGTGTATCAAGAGATAAGAACGAGACCTCCATATCAAAATGAACAGTAGACAAAGGATCAGTGAATGTTTTCACTTCTTTAGTTGTTGACACCCAACCACCTTTTCCAGTAAACATGACCTTAGTTTCTCCAACTATTACATCCGAGCATGATTTTACTGCGTAACCTTTGAGTTCTCCATATCGCTGTGGGTGGTAAGGGTTTTGTGTTGAAGTATCAACGCCTTCAAGTGCCTTGGCAAATGCTGCAGCCTGTGGCTCTGGAAGATCATAATACACATTTTTCTTGTTGTAAACTGATTTTCTCAGCTCAACCAAGTCAGGTGCATTTACAGTGTCTTTCACCGATGACCAGACTGTTAAAGTTAAGTTCTTTGATATGTCAATTAACCAGAGCAGTTGTGGAAGAGATCTTTTGATCAGAGATGCTCTCACTGGGAATGTCACTGGCTGTTTGATATCAACAACCATTTTTCCCATTTCTAGAACATGTTGCCAAGAATATTTGTTTTCCTCTGGTTTCATGTCATTTCCAGTAGTCCATCCAATTGATAGCACAGATGATGGAAAATACTGTGTGCAGTGTTTGATAAACTGTTTAGCATCAACTGGCATACATACTTTATCATAACAAGGTCCTTGAAATATATCTGCATTTAACCATATGGGAATTTCAAGTCTCTTGGCATCAGATATGTTCTTTAGTAACTTTAATGAAGGCTCAACAGCCATAATGCTCTTAAAATCAAGCTTTACTCCTTTCTGAGTTTTAGAAACTTTATTGATGAACTCGGCTAAGGTAAGATTGCTGTCCAGGCTTGGAGGGTGCGCCATAATGGGTTCTGTATCTGTTCTATTGTACCGCATTTGAACGTCAGCTTCCAGCATCATTATGTCACAAGATAGTGCTTCGTTCAGCTTTGATTGACTGTTGACGGCATGTGCCCAGGTAATCTAACAACATAAAATTATGGTCAACTGATCTAATGGAAAACTGTAAGTCAAATCACATGTTGATAAAACGGACAATGAACCTCCGTCTATAGACCACATTTGTATCTATAGTGAATGGCTCTTTTAAGAAAAATACTAGCACATGCAAGAATCATTTCCCAAGAGTAACATCAAATGGTCTGAAATGGGACAATAAACATGGTCAAAGAGGTCCATTTACCTAATTGTCAATGAACAACTGCAGAAAATTGACCCAGATTTCTTATGATCAAATGTGGACAGAAGGCATAAATTGGAAATTAGAGTCCCATAAAAAAGCAAACAAATTATCACGTCCAGTGAGAACACTCGAACCGTGAACACTTTGTGCTTTTTTGATACTTTTTTTAACATGCATCCTTTGGGTGAGTTCATTTTGATAACTCGGTGCATTTGTTTTTTTGTTTTTTTTTTCTAGAGGATTGGAAGCAGTAGAAAGCTCGGAAAATGAAAAGCCAAATAAATACAAGTGCAAACGATTATCAAATAAAATGAATTACCTTATAAGCATCGGAAAGTTTGAAGAAATCAACAGTTTTATCAAGTTGATATTGTTGATCAGGGCAAGTCTTCACAGACATGGCAAATGCTAAAAACACAAACAATATACTAAATCATAATCATATACGATTAACGAAAAAAATGTGCTTTTCATGTACGCGATTGATTAATATGTTCCGAATGACACTTGACACAATATGGATAGACTCGTGAAAATCGAACAACATAAATTTCGATTCATTATTAAATGCATCGGAATGTCAGTTGAATCGACAGATATGATTCGGGAATCAAAATTATCGATCACTGCACCCAGATACGGAGAATAATTAATACTAAAACATTAAAATAGGTGAATAAATATTTTAAATACCTCTGTAAACAGCAATCACCACGAAAGTGCAGAGAAAAATCCACATATTTGTTTTAATCAGCATTCCTTCAGCAGCTCCTTTCGCTCTATAAACAGGTAGCCCGAGCTCACTATCTGTTGCTATGACGTCATTAGATTTTCGAAGGTTTGAATATTTTGCAACCGCATTCGAAAAGACTCAGAAATTACTTCAAAATGCAGGTCATTTTCGAACTTTCACAAAAAATAGTGTTATTTACAGCTAATAAACATTCTGAAATACATTTGGTTTAATAAATGTGCAACCTCGTCCCCAGGACGGACGCCCGTCCGCCATCTTGCGTGAAGAGGGACACTGGTGACATGATTGATAAACGTGAGTTTGGGGTGTTTTTCAATGGTTCGACGTTTTACTTGATTTCTACCTACATAAATTTTGCACAACATCAAAAACTCACTTTTATTAAACCATTGTCAAAACACTACTTGCACTGTTATTGTACCTCACTTAGTTCACCTTAGATCGCTTTAGATTGCCTTGACCCGCCTTGCTTTCCGGGTGACTTTTTATGACAAATTTTCTTAGATCGCCTTAGAATACCTTAAGTTGCCATTCGCCGCGGTGGGGTACAGACATTGAATACCACAGCGCTATACGGTTTTTCAAAAAAAAAAAAAAAAAAAAGAAAGACCACAGCGCTCGTTGGGGTTTTTTAGGGTAAGGCTATAGTATAGGCGTAAAATACCACATCCGTCTCGCTGTACGGTTTTTATAAGAAAAAGACCACAGCGCGCGTTGGGGTTTATTGGGGTAAGGCTATAGTATCTAGATAGGCGTAAAATACCACATCCGTCTCGCTGTACGGTTTTTAAGAAAAAGACCACAGCGCGCGTTGGGGTTTATTGGGGTAAGGCTATAGTATCTAGATAGGCGTAAAATACCACATCCGTCTCGCTGTACGGTTTTTAAGAAAAAGACCACAGCGCGCGTTGGGGTTTATTAGGGTAAGGCTACGGTATAGGCGTAAAATATCACTTCTCGCTGTACGGTTTTTAAGAGAAAGACCACAGCGCGCGTTGGGGTTTATTGGGGTAAGGCTATAGTATCTAGATAGACGTAAAATACCACATCCGTCTCGCTGTACGGTTTTTAAGAAAAAGACCACAGCGCGCGTTGGGGTTTATTGGGGTAAGGCTATAGTATCTAGATAGGCGTAAAATACCACATCTCACTGTACGGTTTTTAAGAAAAAGACCACAGCGCGCGTTGGGGTTTATTGGGGTAAGGCTATAGTATAGGCATAAACTACCACATCTCGCTGTACGGTTAAAAAAAAAGAAATAGTAAAATATACTGCTCTATATATAATGATTCATTAGTAAATATCAATAGTTAACATCTTGTTCTTATTTTTAAAACTTGTTAATTTGCTGTCAAAGAATTCTTGGTCGAATTTAGTCAGTTAGCTTTGATAAACAACGTAGTAATCTTGCCATTACGGATGGGTCCTTTTGTTTATCTATCACAAAACAGAAATACATGATCATAAACAGATAATTCGTGCTGTTCTTAAAGAGGTGTCTTTGTAAAGGACACCGGGAGGGGACCCTGGTTGGCAATGGGCGGAGATAATCGTCGTATCTTTTTTTTTTTTTTTTTTGGGGGGGGGGGGGGAGTGTACTTTTAGGGGTCAAAACCATATGATGCAACACCAGTCTTGGTGAGACTCGGGTATCTTTTAGGGGTAATTTTGAAGAATTAGATCATCACCGCTTTATACGACATCTACGGCAACTACAGTGGCAGTCGTTCTGACATTCACAGTCGTATTGACAGTCATATCACAGTGCGGCAGGCACACGATTCCTTACGATGGAGTTCACATGGAATGTACAGTCGTAATCACAACCATGATAATAATCACATTCGCAACCACATTAGCAGCCGCACGATCAATTGCAATCACGGTTGCAAATACAATCACAATCGTAATCATACCATGTATATATTACCTTGCCAATCGTGATGGTGTTCACATAGCTGGTCTAACCTCGTTACGGTAACAGGTCTGTAGGCTGGGGTCAACCACGTGCCACGCCCTGCTCTACCATTGGGCTTATAATGAATCAAGTATTTTCTGTTCGACGTAGAATCTTTAATCATAATCGGCAAGTCGTTTTCTTTATCAATTTTAATCGAAAGTGCATCGAATAATTTCTTTACCTCGCTTTCACTCAGTGTCGTCTTCGGATGGTCTACAATTTGTTTCACAATGTCATCCTTATTCAAACGATCAGCTCCACAGTCGCTCTCAAGACCCCAGAAACTATCTTTCTCTTTTTCGATTCTCGCACATTCGTCACACATGTCGATTCCAATCAAACAGTCGCTAGCTTTTACCGCTGCGTTACTTTTGGTTCTTACGTGTTTGTCTTTGCATGTAATCTTTGTTCTGTCAAGGTGACTTTCTGTATTATGAAGAACACAAAGATGGTCGGAGACTTTGTTGAAGAGTGGCCCTCTCTTTGCCACTCGTAACTTGGCTTCTTTTTCGCGCAAGAAATCTTCGAGTTGATCAACATTTGGCCGGAGCGTTTCTTGCAAGGTTGAATCTTCCTCAATCGTTGACGATGAAGATGTAGAATAGAGTAACTCCATGAGCTTACCAACTATTGCAAGTACTTCTGGTGACGCGGTACTCTTCGTTAACGAGGATAAAGATGTAGGTGGTGGTTGTGGTAGAGGGCGAGTATAGACGGAACCCTCGAACTGGCCAACCTTTGACTGTAGCGTCTCTTTAGACGTTGCCGCCCCCTTGTTTGTGCACGCTGATGTTGGTATTGTAGTTGTTGGGGGTAGTATACGAGGTGGCAGGTTTTTTGGGTCGAGTCTTGCGTCAGGTAAAAAACTTACTCGTTTTTTTATTTTTGTAACAGCTTCTTCTACCTCTGAAAGAAGTTCTTGACGTCTTTTGGTGATTCGTTCGAACGATTTGTCATCTGTGGTGCATGAATCATAATTCAATTCATGTTAATCAATTACAACAGTAAATCGATAAGCATCCTCGGGAACCCAGGGGTTATATCTGTCACTCGGTTCCTCCCGAGTGACAGATATAACCCCTGGGTTCCCGAGGATGATCGATAAGCAGCTTGCTGATTAAAGGTAGGCCATTATCGATATCTGTATCGTCAACCACAATAACATTATGCTCTGTTTAAAATAAAACTATTGTTTGTTTGTTTTGTTTTTTTTTTTTTTTTTTTTTTTTTTTTTTTTTTTCTAGGGAGTTCTGAAGCCTTTTTCAAAACGCTTTTAAAAGGAGCCTGAATCGTGTATCACTACTACACCTATAAGTATCATTTCAAAAACTCATGAATGATTAATGAGCTCTTAGGCCAATTGGAATAGCCAGTTTGATCACGTGCATGAGTTTTTAAAACCGATAAAACACTCTCATTACTATGCTTTATATAAACAATACTAATGAACGTAAAATTTTATATAAAGCATACTAATGAGAAAACCCTTATCGGATGCCTCTAGAAAAGGTCTCAGTTGCATTGTCATCCTAGACCTTCACTAGCGTTTGAAGATGATTTAGAAGCTAGCAGTCTTCTACTAGACTACTGTTCAGTGGCCTTTCAATGTGGGATCAAAAATATGTACATTTTTACTCAACTGCTCATGCTCAATACATGTTTTCTGACCAAACTTACAATTTTTTTACTTTTTTAAGCATTTTCGCATTTGATATTACTTAATATAAGTATTGGCGTTTTTGAAGCAGTTTAAGCCTGGTTTCCATTATAATCGCTACGATCGCCACGATCGCTGAACTCGATCGCCACGATCGCCGAGATAGAATTCGAGCGATCCCAGCGATCGAGATCGCCACAGTCGCCACGATCGCTCAGATCGCTGAACTAGTGGTTTCCATATAATCGCTGCGATCGCTAATCACTTTTTCCGGCGATTGTGGCGATCGTAGCGATTTTATGAACACCAGGCTTTAATAAACTCGCAGATCGTGTTTTATCAGGTCTAAAAGCCGAATAAACACACCTGCTCGTTTATTAAACAGTACATAAATCACGATCAACATGTTTTAACATATTAAAATATTAATTCTTACGTTCTTCAGAAAGTTTCAGATCTGTTTCAGCTATCGTATACTTTCTTCTCTCCTTCTTTTTCATCATTTTTTCTCTCATTTCTATCATACAGCCCTTCATTGACTGCACTTCACGATGCAAACTTCTTATTGCAACAAATCCAACATCTGCACTAAACTTCGAGGCCATTTCGTGAAGTAGTGCTCTCTCGGCTCCTCTGTTCTCTTCCTGGGTACTAGATAGTTTGACATCGCATAGATCGGCAAGCAGTAAGAGATTTTCGTCTTCAGTGATATTGTTCTGTAGTTCTTTATAAAATGCCAGAGCTATTTGTAACTTAGTGCAGTCCTGCTCGTTGGATGAGCACAGCTTCGAATCGTCCATCTTTTGGGTTTTATGAAGCTCGTTTATAAAGTTAATACCGTAAACTTGTACATCAAACGAAGGAAGACTGTGTCCTCATGGAACACTGATGTCATAATGAATGAATAAGTTCGCGCGCTCGCAGTAGCACCACGTCAATGCATACTTGCATTTTGATTAGCCTACTATAGCAGTTTTATTATAGAGTAACTTATTTTCGCGCGCTCAGTCGCCATGTTAAACAAAAAAAAATAATAATAAGAAAAAGAGCAAAATTGTATAGTCTAGTTATCATAAAAAAGACTCCAAATCAACGATGAAACGTCAAACAGAACAGATTTGTTTCGGTTTGTATTTATGATTTGCTTGGAGCAGTCTATAATTATAAAAAAGAGGCTCCGGGACATTTCCTTTCTGTCGTGGCATCACCTTTATTTCCACCTATCTTCATCTTTTCTTCGTTTCAATTTCTTCTCTCTTTCTCTTTCTTTTTAACGTTGATGAAGAGAGGATTTACAAAGTATATCATCTAGACCTGAGGCTTTACTGCCATCTAAGTTATCCAGCAAATCGCGAACCTCACTAGTTGTACAGCTTCGTAGAGAAAATACTTTACTGGTTGGATTTAAAAGGTTGTTAGTGTGTGGAATATCTGCAGCCTCAATTGATTTATTAAAGGGACCCTACACCCTCTGAACAACCCGAAGTTGTATTAAATAATCGACCATGCTGAATTCAGAAAAAAATATCCAAATCTTGAAAAAAAAATTTTCCTAACCGAAAAAAGCAATTTTTGTGTTCGATAAAAATTTTGTGTTGGGTTTCCTGTGGTCGTGATGACGTCATTTACAAGTCCATTAACTGGATTGAAAACTGCTTAAAGCCTCGAGACAAATGCTGATACCCTCCGGTTAATTATCAACTGTCCCATCAACTGCTGGAACAGCTAACTTTAAAACAAGCTCTTCGTAAACCGTCGATTTTGTCGATTAAAAACTGGTCAGGGAAAAACCTAAACCAGAGTCATTTGGGTTAAATTATACTCCGTTTAAGCTAAATATGGGTCCGAGCAACTGTACGAAAATCGACTATTTACGAGATGCACTAATTTCGTTTCAGCCCTTCTCTCCTTCTTCTCTCCTTATGGGGTGACGTTACACTAGTTAAGTAAATAGTGGTGTTTTATTACAGTTGGTATCAACTGGCTTACGTAACAATCTCATTATTAACGGCTGGCTGGTTTGCGCGCCTCTAGTTGTTGACATAAGTGTTCGACTCTATCACTGGAGTCAGCAATATCTCGTAAGCCGGGCTCCCTGTGCGAGTTTGTCCCGCAATGAATGATTACTTCATCAGGTTTTTCTTTGGCGGTTGGTTTGACGTAATGGAACATATCCTCTACCGTTGCTCCAGGAAATGATTTTACTAAAGTCTTGGTTGCAGTTTCAGTTGATAGTTTCCATACCACTGCAATGGTTCTTTTGCTACTTGATACATATTGAGTTCCATTGTTTGGTGCATTTACAGATGTAGGTTGTTTTCCGTATTTAGTACCTGCTCCAGTTTGTTTGCTGGTCTTTTTATTTTCTCTGTTGGTTTTCTTGTTCATGGACGGCGTAGGTTCTTTAGGGCTGTTTACTTGCTGGCTGTCATTTGTGAGGTCAATGGTTGTATGCTTGATTGGACCACTATTGTTAGAGTCGATAGTTGTTTGGTTAGATAGACCACCATTGTTGTAATCACCATTGTTGTAATCACCATTGTTGAGTGCTCTGAAGATCTATTGTGTTCTTAGACAATAAGGCTATTGTCCTGAGGATGCTCTCATTGTCTTTGTGCAGTTTAGATACTTCTTCGTTTTGCATGTTAATGATGTATCTAAGGTTTGGCTGAGTACGCTAAAAAAAACCCGCAGATTCGCTATGCATTACTTTATTAGACTCCATCGCACTCGGTTTTAGGGTTTGTCATGCAATTACTGCGTTTAGGGTGAGAAGCTCTGCGTGACCATAGTTAATCTAAAGAATATTTCACTCTATTAACTATGGCGTGACAAACCCTAAAAACAACTGCGAGTGAGTCTAATGTTTTTCGACCATATGGAAACAGCCGTTTTTTGATCGTACGCCTCAGTGTACTCAAGTTGCCACGATCTTTCTGGACCGTTCTTGATCGTTTTCGATTATATGGAAACCAGGCTTTAATGACCGTTCTCGCTTCCTTCCTCCTTAATTTCAGCAAATGAAAAGTTCTATGAAAATCTTCTACCAGTCAGTCTGTTACTGGGATCGGTGTGTGTAGGGATTGGAAATTCAGTCTACTCTGATTTGGGTTTGAAATATACACAAGGTAAGTAAAGCCTGTTCTTCACTAGCAACGCAAGAGTAAGAAAAAACGCAAGCGCAAGCACGAGGATGGAAACATTTTGTTTTATTTGCATTTTGATCTTATTTTGCTATACCATACTAACTATGGCTATACGGCTTGAGCTTGCGCTCGAAGGGTTGTCTTTTTATTCCTCGCACTCATGCGTCACTAGTGAAAACTTTAAACAGATTGAGTTTCAAGGTAATTTCGTAGAAATAAAACGAGCAATAGAATTTTGATAAAACTTTCTACAGTAAAACATTTTGAGTTTTTAATCAAAAATATAAATAAATTAAAGGCGCTTGTAAAGCGCATGTGCCTACTGGAATTTTGTGAATAGCTCCAGAGTGGGAAAATTCTTGAACAAACGGTCTTGTGATATTTATGTTTGAAGTCGCTCAAAGAGAGCATGTAGTTACTCCCATGTACGCTAGTAGCGGATCATTTGTTAGAATATTTATTCTACTATAACTCTTAGCATTTTATAGATTGTAACACTATTGCTGACGAGTGAAATGAAGTTTGCCGCGGCGGATGCAGATTTTGAGATTAATTGGTCTTCCTATGCCGCTTTGATTGGGTTTCCTGTGGCTCTATGAAACTTGTTCGAAATTCGAGTAGAATATTGTAGGTTTTCTAGCTTCTCAAAATCGAAAATTTTGAAGCAGTCTTTGTTCTTTTGCTTATTTGAATACGTGTGATGTTTGTTGATTTAATGCTAATTTAGCCTTTTTGTCGGCAAATGTTGTGTCTGAAATCCTCACGAGTTCGCGGCTTGGCCTAGGTTAAATCGCTCAGAAAGAAAACTCTTCTCTATAGTTTGCAAATTTTTCACTTTAGAAGCCATATGGAGGAGATATTAAGTCAAAAATATATTCAAGTAAAAGTACGTGGTAGTCAACGTAGAACTGACTGTAGAAACGCAATTGAATTGAAGATCAAGCCGGACCTCGGAAAATCGATCGAAAAAAAAAATCTCTCTAACGTCTACGTCAAACATATACAAGAGTTTTTTTATATTTTATTTTATTTATACTTTTTCGAAAGAAGTCACATTTTATTGCATACATTTCTTTACAAATGAATTGTCGAAGAATAAAGACCGTGATTGGAATAAGACAACTATGCGTTTTGGTTTTACAATGAAATGTAGAAATCTTACATCGCAAATGTACATTGGAATTTGACGTCCAAAGAATCCAAACCATTGTTGAAAATTTGTTTATCTTCTTTCTACTTTTGCTTTTGCTTTTGCCATGATTCGATTTTAAGACTTTAGTAAATATTATCGCCATGGGCTAAACTTCGCCATAATATAGTATCGTGTTTCCTCCATTGTGACGTCAAGTTACTTACAATTTGCATAAAGACCGACGACAGTAGTACCTACAGCTTCTAGCCAGTAGGCACAAAAACCGGGTGACGCATTGGATCTTGCGAGCAAATTCACTTTTGCCAATTTAGCGTTTTACGTTCGAAAATGGGGATCATTCACAAAGATGTCTCTTTACTGAGCTTGTCAACACCAAATGTTTGAATGTGGTACTCCTTATGCAATGTGGTACTGCGATATGAAGCAAAACATTTGCATTGAAACTTAACAACGAAAGGAAATAAAGCAAAAATTAACAAAATGGTAGGGAAGGTGCTTTGAACAAAACACTTGTGAAAATATCTAAAAATTTAGCCATAGAAATTTGTCATCGATCACATATGTGCTAAAAACATGATCTCAAATGATATTATGAAATAAGAATAATAGGTGCCCGTATTGGTTTGTGAGATATTTTGAGAATATTCTCAAATTTTAGTCAAAATCAAGGCTTTACTGAGTGTGGACTGGGCGAGTTTAAAGAAATGTTTAATTATCAATTTGCTTGAAAATCTTGATTTTGTACGTTAAAGTGAAGCTATGTATTAATTGTTGACAAGAAATGTAAAACTCTAAAATGTAAAACATGCGAAGAACTGTGCGAAGTGCAAAACTGTTTTTTTTTTTCTATGCAAGCTATTTTTACACAAATATGTTTTTACTCTTTGTTCATAACAAAGGGTCACGCTGTTTAGGCGACTTTCTAAATATCAAAATGTCTCGATTCTTATTTTTGGTGATTTTATAACGAGCTTCTTAAACCCGCTTATTCATACCGATAAACATAATCTGAAGATAAATCATGATTGGTTAGTTTTCATTCGGGTTATCAAAAAAAACCCATAAATCACGATGTACCTAGCCTCTCACACAGCCGCGTTTTTGTGTCACGCGTCACGCATGCGTGACGCGTGACACAAAAACGCGGCTGTGTGAGAGGCTACGATGTACCTGAATATTTCAGTCCAGAAAATCAAGGCGGTTTGAGACAGGCATTCTTATTGCCAGACGATACACATGATCCCTCCATCGCGATTGGTCCGTGTTTACAAAACGTCGTCGACTGAAACGTATCCTGGTTGTCAGATGTCCGTGATGAGCTGGAAACGAGAAAATGGAGAGATTAAAAAAATATTGTTTTTATAGGTGTTTCAATTTGTCTTTTGTTTGAAATGCTTTTGATTAGAGAACATAAGTCGTTGCTAAACAAACAGTCAGATTCCCTTAGGGCTAGTTCTTTGTGTAACTTATGGAGATTTCCATTTTGTTTAGAATTTTTGACTTTAGACTCATTTCGCTTGATAACTGAGTGTCAGGCCGACAACGAAACGTCGCGATTGTAGCTTTTATTTTCTTTTGATGTAGTATTACAGCTTTTTTAGACAGTCTATATAAACTTGCCGTTATTACATGAAGCGATTTTTCTCTTTCTCGCATCCTCAGCCCATCACGGATCTGGCACTTAGGATTACCTGATAAGGGATCGAGCATGGACTTCTGTGGACATCTTTCTTAAAAGTGTACATTCCCATCAATTTTTGGCAATTTTGATTATTTGTTATTCTAGGGTTGGCTCCACACACAAGATGGACAATTCCACCAAGAGCCTGCATTTTGCCAAGCCTTTTTACACAGGTGATAGTGTCGACCGCACCATCAAAGCATCCATCCTTTCCCTCACAATCATTACTGGTGTCTATGGACTAATGGCTAACTCTCTCATCTTATACTTCATGTACAAAAAGCGCAAAGTCAACCATCAACTGCAGACATTTAGTCGCAGCATTATAGTGGATCGATTCATACAAAGTGTAGCTGCCTCTGCTGTGTTGTGCTGTATGGTGAGCCTTCCTGTCTACGTTAGTGAGATGTTGACTAACTTCATCAACACCAACTTAAAGTGTCGAGCCACGAGATATATCATGTTTGTTTTTCCCGTTGTAACAATCATGAACTACTTGTTTATAGGTATTGAACGATATTTAGGGGTTTATCAACCACTAAGGGTTCCCAGCAAGGAAGCTAGTCAAAGAATAATAATGTTGACTTGGTTAGTAGGGGCTGCTGTCACTGGTCTTCTCATACCTTCTATGAATGTAATGAACTACCAACTTCCTGACAACGTGCACACAAACACGTGTATGGTCAACAACTCTGTTACTATGTATCGAATATCTTTTTTATTTTTCGTTTCTTTTGGTTACATTATACCAAGTACTGCTCTGACCATAACGTGTATTCTTATCAAAAAGTATTTACGCCGGCGAAGGAGTGCAGTACTTGCTGATAGTGTAACGAGTCCAAACTCTTTAAGCACAGCTTTTTTACGTTATAAAGTAACTCGCATGTTTGTAAGTCTTATTTTTGCATTTGTGATACCATGCATTGTGTTCTTTGTACATAATTCAGTTATAATGTTTCAAAGAACGACTGTATCATTTAATGTTATTTTCACTACTCGTATGGTAAGCGCTTGTTTAGGAATCAGCAATGCTGCAATAGGATCTTCAATTATGTTGTACAGTTCGCAATATCTTAGACAGCAGCTCATTGCACTTATTCGTAAAATCGTTTGTATAAAAACGACATCCCAAGTTAGTATGATAGAATTGGACAGAAATAATTACCCAATTCATTACAGATGAGTCTTACCATATGCTGGCATAAGATCGCTTGTAAATAAAATCATTTGAAGTATTGTGATATCATTTTATGATCATATTTTATGATGGTAGACTTAAATCTCGAAGATTCAATGGATTTGTATTCCATTTGGGGGTGTTTTTTTTATTTTTGAAATGTTTATACCTATATTTTTTTTAAAATACGATGTCAGAAAGAATAGAGAGCAAACACTAAAACTGTGCAACATAAATACCACTAAATAGTGCTATTTTATGCTAATTCTATTGTTCTCTTTTGTTTAATTAGTGTTATTTACCACTAAATCGTGACAACTGTTGCACACATTTAGTGTTTGCACTCTACCAAATGCAGATAGGAATTATGGATTTTCTGAGCTGAATTATGAAATCACGAGTAGCCCATAATGCAGCGCGATGCGAGCAAGCTCAATGGAAACTTGCCCGTGATGACGGGAAAACCAATGTCAACCATTGACTGTCTTAGATGAGTAGATGAAAGTTCCATCGTCGTAGAGGGAGCGGGGGGAAGGCCTAGGAGAAGCTAGGGGGATTAACATCAATATAGTTTGACAACGTAGCCTCTAGCTTATATATATATTTATAAAATTCATGAATAATTAATGAACCCAGAACAATAGAAAATCACTACCGTGAAGGCATCTGTATATTTTATACAGATATCGTCCTGATTTGCATAAGGTTCAGTAGCTTGAAATATGTCGGCCAAATTAAATCCAATTTCAAAAACATTACTCTAGAATAGCTGCATTATTCTAGACATTTTATAAGTAATATACAATATTCGCGTCCGATCTGTATGGAATATAAAATGTCTCGCCTTCGGCTCAATATTGTACATTCCATACAGATCGGCCGCTCATATTGTATATATTACATATTTGGATGCGTACTATTTCGGATCCAAACTTCTTGGAGTATTTAAGTTAGTTGGTTCTTTCCAGACATAACTGGATATTTAAATACTATATTTTATTTGGACACTGAGGAAGAGCTAGTTACACAGAAATGCACCCATCTAGCTCTGCGCCTCCTGTCTGTCTTGTTTGACGCATGCGTACTTCATCAGAACAATGTGAGTGGCTGATATTTCCATCCAATGACATAGCACTATCTGTCATACTTTATAAATTTGACAAAATTGTTCTGCTTTTTTTCTCACGTAAACTGCCGTGAATCTTGTTTTCGCCAAAAAGCTTTATGTCTTTACAAATATCAATTATAATTTAGAAGTATGTTCTTCAAACAGCGTTTGCTCTCGCTGTTTAAACAGCTGGAAATTGAAAGAAAATATGAGAAAATTCCGAACTTTTACATACGGTTTGTATGGTATAAAACACATTTTAGTGCTTAATAATATGCCAACGTTTGCTTTGAAGGAAGCACGAAAAGCGCCTGTACAGTCCAAGGTGAGTTTTGAATAGTTTTTTAGTCTTATTTTTGAACATTTTCTTTGCACAGCAATCTTTATTCTTTACTCTATACGGACTCTAGTACAAGTACTCTGTCCAGGATGTTGAGTTGAGTTCATGTTGAATGTTAATTTGTAATTCAAACACCTTCAGAAACATAATCGAACGGATATAGAAATTTGAATTTTAACTGGAAATGTTTATATAATGATCACGCATTGTATCGAAATCCAGTTAGAATTAAATTTTGCTTTTCTTTTTTATATTTTCTCTTCTTTGTATTATTTATTAGTATGTCCCAAAATTAAAGATCAGGGGCCGGTTGCACGAAGCCTGAATAGCGCTATCCAGTGCATAAACTCTAAAGAAATCCTTTGGAGTGGATCACTTTATCCAGTGGATAACTTTATTCAGGCTTCGTGCAACCGGCCCCAGTGATGTCAGGTTTTTGTAGCCTGCGTTCCAGTTCGGCAACTGGTATTTTCTCTCGTTAATTTTTCCGGATGCAACGCAGGCTAGGTTTTTTGGGATCTTAATACCAATTTCTGATTTGAAAACGTTTCGTTTTACACTTTGTTAACCTTATCTTTTAGGATTTATATAGAGGATATTACAGAGATTGCATCAAACAAGGACAGCTAAACAATGCTGATCCTTCTTCTGGTTCGTTTGCTTTTATTGATGATTGAAACACCGTTTGGTAAGACCCAAAATTTGTCCATTTTGTGTTTAGACATTAAGACAGGTTGCCCAAACTATTCTGCATGTACGGTGCAGGTCACCAGACGAGTACTAGCAATATTAGAGTGTAAATAATATATCTAAGAAATATCCGCTAACAAATAGCAATAAATGGTGTAGTAATTAGCACTAAATAGGAATGCAGCGAACTATCAAAACTTTGAACACGTATTGTATTTCGTTTAAAAAAATATTTCATCTGCAGTATTTCTAAAGATTATTTCAAAGTACAATCCAGCATTAAAAACAAGAGATTACCGTGTTAAAGTCGCTCTCCGTTTAAAGCTGTAAATCTTAACCGTTCCAACGTTAGCACTGTTAGTACTAATTAGTTAGTTTCACAGGTATAATGTTTGCACTCTAGAATGTCATTGGACACCATCACTGTTTGGCAGTAAATATCTCTAATCAAACAAGAGAAAACAATATAGTGCAAACAATAAATCCGTGAAATATACTAATTAGTACAATATAGTGCTGATCAAACAATAGGAAACAGCAGAATTAACATAAAATTGTACTATTTAGTATTCAGTACTAGTCTTTTACGGATATTTTGTTTTCCCTCAGTCTAGAATTAGCATATAATAGCACTATTTAGTGGCATTTGTGTTGCACTCTTTTAGTGTTTGGACTCTAATAGTATCCGGACATATTAATATATTTCAGGGCATGCGCATAGCAGTGTTTGCTACCCTCCTTATGGCTGCTTCAATGACGCACCTCCTTTTGACCAGACCCTAGTCCCTCTGCCCGAGTCTCCCGGCCAGGTTGGAACAAGGATTCTTTTATACCGACAGTCGATGGCAAACTATGAAGTTTTGAGCGATGTTAAAACGGATGAATTGATGCGATCGTCTTTTAATCTGACCAAACCAACGAGGATTATTATCCATGGTTTTGCTATGACGGATCGTAAGTTAAGTGACTATTTCAAGCTACTAAAACACTGTCTTTACAATCTCAATTTTCTAGTACACGACACTCGACTACCCTCAAGCTACATTCGAGTTGCATATGATCATTTTTGATGATTTATTTTTGTGAAACTTAAACAGCGGTTCCCAAAATCTATGGTACTTTTTACATGTCCTCTTAAATAGAATTGGATGGAGGTTAATCAGAATATATACATTAAACTTTGATCATCCGATCCTATTCTATTTAAAAGATCGATATTTCTTTCCAATGTACAGCACAAACTTCAATAATTGATATCAACAACTGGTGGGGACTTAAAATGAAAGACGAATTATTAGCCCGAGAATCTCAGAACGTAATTATCATTGACTGGATAAATGGCGCCAAATGGCCTTATCACCAATCAGCAGCCAACACAAGATTGGTTGGTGCCCAGATCGCTCAGTTTTTAATGACCGTGAATTCAGTTGCAAGGAAGACTGGGGTAAAACGAGGATTTGTACACATTATTGGGTTTAGTCTTGGAGCCCACGTGGCTGGTTATGTTGGACGAAGATTGAGGAAACAGGGACACCCTTTGGATAGAATAACCGGTAAGCCAGTCTGTTACATAAGACGTTTAACTCGATAATGAATAGATTAATAACCAGAAACTTATAATGAATTTCGAAACATTTAGCTCGCTGCTAGACTCCCTCGCAGTCGTTTTTAGTTTCGGGCCCATTCCCCTACGGTCCATCGAAACTAAAAACGACTGCGAGGGAGTCTAGCTCGCTGCCAAGCTCCCAAATATTCAGACTAATTACCATAATTTGGGCACCATGTTTTTCAATAATTGATACTCAGAGCTAGATTCAACATGGCCACTTGATGTTGTAAATCAAACATTTACACATTTTCACGAGTTTTTAGAAGAATTTTCCGGCTTTCTGCGTGTCAATAATTAATGTCGATTACTTAGTTCGTAAGGTTTTGGAAGTATAAAAGATAGGATTTGATTTGAGGAAGGCTTTTCCAAGAAAACATCGAATGTTCCGGAGAATGGCACCACAGCAATGTACTGTCGCTACACATATCAATTCACTTATGAGTTTCTGAAATAATCTAATGGCGATTACCAAGAATAGCCTGGGTTATCGCCATTTACGTCGATAAACAATACAATACAACAAAACTTTATTCAATAAATTATCTATAGATCCCTTGCATGTGACGTCAAAGCAGCCCCATCTGGAGGACAAAACAAAAGATTTTTACGCTCTTGGGAGCTGAAATCTATTGTTTTGTCCTCCAGGTTGAGCTGCATTCCAACGAACTGCAAGGAGTCTATATAATACGTTGTTCTCAATGCCGAGTAACGTTGCATCCTTTCAATCTATGCTTGATTCCTTGACATTTTTTTCAACATCCAAAACGTTAGACTAATTTGTAGTAATTAAACCAACTGTAAGTACTGTTGTATGAACAGGTATATTCGTGGTGAAGCGTGGCATGTATTCTTAAACGTATTTTTTACGTATTATAGGCTTGGACCCAGCATCACTTGTCTTCAAAGATGCTCACGTTGATGTAAGACTGGATCCTAGTGACGCGGTATTTGTTGACGTCATACATAGTAGTTATTACCTTGGTATTAGTGGCCCACTTGGACATAAAGATTTCTACCCTAACGGTGGGAACTACCAGGCTGGATGCTCGCTATTGGATGGTATGAAAGGTTTTCTGATACGATAGCATAGCCTGAAAGACCTGGAATATTTGACAAAAAGGATGAAACGTTTTAAACAATATTCTTGTTCATTTTGCTCTTTCACTCTATAGAAAAATGCTCCCCCCCCCCCCCCCCCACTACACCAGGAGAAGTTTTGCTGTAGAATCGCAGTGTATGGCCTTTCATAGCAACATTGAACATGTGGAAAAGCTATGAACTATAATTGTTCCAATTGTTTTGCCAAAGATTGTAGTTTCATAAAACTAAAAAAAGAAATACTCTTAGTTTCGTATGATGTAATACCGCGCCGGGATATTAGCTGCATCTGCACCGAGATCATTTTGATTGGGAGTACATTTAAAGTTTAAATATACATATATATATTGCTAACCGATATCATTTCCCCGAGCTTTGAAGTTTGTGAAGAACTTCATGCTAAATCGCACAAAATCTTAAGTATTGTGGGACGTGGGACTGCATTTAACTGTTCCATCATGTGAACTACTCTTGTTTCTATAGGTCCCGATGGTGTAGTGTGTCATCACGTGAGAGCTGCTCAGCTCTTCACTGAGTCCATCAACTCCGCATGCCCCTGGAGGAGCTACCGCTGTAGTTCAGAGGATGACTTTGATCGAGGGCGATGTCTTAAATGCGGGCAAGGATGTCCGCGCATTGGTTATGATGCAGACCGCAACACCAACATACCGAACGGAAAGTATTTTTTGTACACAGCACCTTTGGCACCATTTTGTGGTAAGCAAGTCTTGCAAAAATATCAGCACAACTAAAATCGGGATTTATTCCTTTAAAATTTAATGAATAAAAACTAGGAAATGTGGAGGGTTTAATTGAATGTAGAAAGTGCAAGTTGCACCTAAACCAAGATACAATATGTCTATAACCATATACTATTCATTGCAGTTCACCACTATCTCGTGACCATTCACACAGCTGATGCGTTTTTCTCTGGCATTGATGCACATATTTACATCATCCTACGAGGAACAAGGGGATCATCTGGTACAATTAAACTCAAAGAGTAAGTAAAGAGCATTCACATTCTACTTGTACTTGGGAAGACTCCTTTTTTCATGCAGACCAACGAGTTTTCCTCGGTCAAGAAACGATATCCCGTTCTTTTGGCAAGGAAAATTTGCTCCATCTTTATAAGCAATTTCTCTTTGCCAAGAAAAAGCTGCCCTTGTAGTAGAAGGGACTTCAACTAGATCTTGCGATGGAAACACTGTATGCAGTAGATTTTTATGTGGGGACCATTATGCAAACAATATGTACCTAACCAGTTTCTACTTTGTTAATATCATCAATGCTACAATTACAGTAGAGACATCAGCCGTGGTACTGTAGAGTCTTTTGTTGCTAAGTCGCCCATAGACCTTGGTGTACTAACTAGCATGACAATATGGCATAACCACGTAATTGAATTCTGGAAAGTCTCCAAGATGACCATCAGAGCAGGATGGAACTACATCATGTAAGATATATCTATCGATCAATCAATCAAACAATTGTTCGCTTCAAAAGTATCTCGGTATAATTTAATGCAGTTTGTTCTTTGTAGATACACTGCATGCTTCAATCAATGGGTCCATTTCAGAGATAAAACAACAACGACTATAAAGCTAGGCAACCTGTCCTGCTGACCCAATTAATGATTGGTTCCGCGAGGTAGTTAGAAAGTACGGGAATCAAAAATGCGTAAATGGTGTGTGTAGCTAGTTTCAAACAGTGTGAGAATATATATGTGCATAAACACAATAGGTAATTTAAAGGAACATCAAAGCTAATGCCAACAAAATCAACAAAATGAATAAATAACCAATCCGTAAGAACTATAGTTAATTGATAAATATATTCAAGTTCATTTATTCATTCATTCATTCGTTCGTTCGTTCGTCCATCCATCCATCCATTCATTTATTCATTCATTCATTCATTCATTCATTCATTCATTCATTCATTCATTCATTCATTCATTCATTCATTCATTCATTTACTCACTCATTCATTCATTCATTCATTCATTCAGGCAGTCTGTCAGTTCGCTAGATAGCTATATTTGGAAACGTTTAAATCACCCCATTTTTATTTCAAATACTAATATACCCAGTTATAACATACCAATTCCTTTTATACCACATATTGAGTTTGTAAAGCATAATTTGTTCACATTCTAACTAAAAACACAAATACTATATAAACATCAAAACGATAATCCCTGATTAAAAACATTCAAATACCAATGATAAAAATGCCAACAGATTTACACTCCCCAAACACAATCGTAATAACATTCACATCAGAACTATCATGCATACTAAAAGACATTCTCGAGACGAAACCCATCCATTGAAATCATGGTATAAATGTCATACATATTGAAGCAGCACAGTATTGGTTTGTGTTGTACCAAATGTATGACTGACTGTCACCACAAATGTTTTTCCCTGGTGGATAAACGCATCGATGCCAGAAGCCCCAGCAGTGGGCAATTCCTGGTTATAATCGAAAAAAGGCAAAGTATTTTTTAGCACAGACGATTTCACACTGAAGTTGCGTTCATGGCTTCGTTGATTTGCAAAGGCCACGTATACCTCCCTACCCACTTGGAACGATGTAACCTTGACAGCGCCTGAGGTTTTGACATCTTGAAAATGGACAAATTTTTTCCCGTTCCACTTATAGATGTATGAATTTATTTGGAAATATCTTCCATGCATGGTAGATTTAAGGTTGTTTGCAAATACAAGAAAGTGGTTGCTTTTTGCCATGAAATAGTGGACATCATTGCAGTTAGTTGTCAAGATGGATTGTACTTTTACAAAGTCTCTGTTCTGCCAAACAAATATCTCCGATGGTACAGAAGGCTTCAAGGCATCATAATAACTATTTCCTAAGACAACAAAATGCTTTCCATCAATTGTAAAAGCTTCACAAGAGCTTGCACCCGCTGTCTGGATGTATTTCAAGAGGGCGAACTTTCCAGAGACAAGTTTCCAAATCATAGAGTTGATGAGCATGGAATTTCCATTCTGCCACTGTGCAATACAGAGAAAATGGTCATTACCGATTGTAAAATGGCTGACATCACTTGCGCCGGTAGTTGGAATGTCTTGAAAAAATCCAAAGCTCTTTCCATTCCATTTAAAGATTTTAGAATTTGCATAATACGAATACCCTTTCTTTTCAACTGTAACTGCGAGGTAATCTCCACCGTGCATTTGAAAGTGCTTGACTTTCGTCGCAAATACTTGTGGCGCAGGAGCCAAATCTTGGAACATTTGAAGCTGAGACCCAACCATTTTATAGACAGCTGCGTAAGTTTTAATATAGTTCCGATCTGATCCAATAAAAGCTATTCCAACAAATGTTTGGCCACCGATGTTGAAAGACGTGACAGAGTGTGCTGCATATGTTTGGAAGGTCTGGACTTCTTCTAAGTATCCCAGCCGTGAATCTAGTGTAATACAGCAAATGGTTATGTCATATTTCTAATGAATATAATGAATATAACTAATCAAAACGAATACTGAAAAACTCAAATCTAGTTCAACAAAATGCTACAAAATATATAAGCAAGAAACACAAAAAAAAACGTTTTCTATATGTGGGACTTTCATTGGTGATGAAAACAAAAGCATAAGTGTGTCCTATCTAAAAGCTGTAAACATTTTAATAATTTCAGATGCCCAACTCGAAGAGATGCTTCATGTATTACATCTTTTTAGTTTCACCATTAGGGCTCGATGACATGGAAATTTTGAATCAGATCTGGTTGGATGTAAAAAATCCTTTGTATACATTGAATGTAAATAATAAAAACCTATTTTTTTTTGTTCGATCGAACAAAAGATAAAGTATTCTACTTACTTTGTCTTGCTGTTTCAGTTATATTTTTCTGCACAGTGTCTACCTGAAATGTTAGGTCACAATAATCACATTTTGTTGTTCAATCATGCAATTGTACGTTTTTTTCATCTTGGTTGTCTTAGGATGTAAATGCAAGGATCTTAAAATGAATATTTTAAAAAAATCAGTTGTCCAATAATCTTTGTGCGCAATTGCTTTGTAAATGCACGGTACAAATTGATTTATTTACGCTTGAATGACTGAGCACAAATAAATGTGCGCTCGTATTTAAAAACACTGGTTAATCGAAAAAAACTGACTGTTAAAATGGTTCTAACCACTTTTAAATTGATGAACTTGATAAATACTACACATTCTCTGGTTTTGATTGAGGTACATCTCAAAGCTGTCCAAAGATGTGCCCAATTTATTCAACGCAAAATGTAGGAATTTTAGCATTTTGAGGCTGGCCGAATTTGTTTTGGCCTGGTGTGTTTCTAGCGGAAATCACGCCAGGTCTCACACCGAGCATGCGTATGAGTAATAGCCATTTTGTGCTGTGATTCATTAATGCATGCAGCTCTGTCGCATACAGCTAGTGTTTGAGCTAGTATTTCAGACATACGTTAGCTTTACCTTTACTTGCAATACCACGTTGTCTTCTTCCACATCATGTAATTTACGTTCAATTTCTTGCACTTCCTGAAAAGACAACATGCATGTTTCAAACATACGTAAACATATATGTACAATGTTATATAAAAATCCGTTTCGTAAAAATTCACATGTATATCGTTTTAACTGTCGAAAAGAAAAAAGGAAGGGTTTACTGACCTGTTGTTTAATAGGACAGGTGCACGTTCCTTGTGGTCCTTGATTTCCTTTCGGTCCTTGGAGTCCACGTGGTCCCTGGTACCCTTTTGGTCCCTGCGGCCCTGGTAAACCCCTTTCACCTTTCAGTCCTTGTGCTCCAGTATTGCCTTTAATACCATGAGGTCCACGTGGTCCTTGATTTCCTTTAAGACCTTGTGGGCCTGTGTCACCTTTGGGGCCTTTTGGCCCCTGGACACCTTGAGGACCTGCTGGCCCTTTATCACCCTTTAGACCTTGAAGACCTTGATCGCCCTTTTTTCCTTGTGGCCCTTGTGCACCATCTTGTCCAGGATCCCCTTTAAGTCCCTTTGGTCCAGGAGGCCCCTGTTGACCCTGGTCGCCTTTAAGGCCCTTGGGACCTTGTGGCCCTGTAGCACCCTGCTTTCCTTCAGGTCCCTCGTCTCCTTTAAATCCTGTTGGTCCACCAGGACCTTGAGGACCCGTATCTCCTTTCTTTCCCTGTGGTCCTGGGGGTCCTGCTTCACCCTGTGAAATAACAATAAAGAAAGAAGTTTGAGTCATATGATGAATCTAGAGTAAACAGCGGAAAATGATAAAATAATCAATTTACGCCAGTGATTTTTCTGCTCAAGGTTTGCTGCAGAGATTATTCACACCTCGTTCAGCTTTAAAAGAAGCTGAATTGAAAATCTAAAAAAACTGACAATCATTTAAAATGAAATATGCATATTCTTTATACAAGAAACTGAGCTTTGTAAAGGAAAATATTCTTTTTCGTAGGATGAAAAAAACGAAAAGTCACAATTGTTTGATGTTTAATTGACGTTTTATGTTAACGATTGCTTAAGCACTTGCCTTGTCTCCTTTCTCTCCTTGTGGCCCAGTATCTCCTTGGTCTCCTTTTGGTCCTGGAGCTCCATTTAAACCTTGGAGACCATTTGCCCCTGAATCACCCTAAAAAATCCGACAAAAAATAAATAAATAAATAAAACAAGCTAGACATACCGAAATGTACAACTGAAAAGGAAAATACAAGAAGCACTTTTCCTATAACTTCAGTCATGGAAAGCCACCTTTGATCATGTGACGTCATCAAAGACAAACCCAAAAATACGCATGCAAGCAAGTTTGTTGACAAACAAACTGAATACGATCAGTACTTCCCATATACCTATATATTCTTGGTTTGCTCGTTACGTCATAGCCGCCATATTGGATGAAGATAACAAAGTATTTCTCATCCGTTTCTCTTGTTTGTTCATCCAACATGGCGGCAACAGCTTTGTTCTTTATTTTTCAAGGGTTTCTTGATCATGTGGTTGCAACCCAAGAATTTGGATTTGACAATCCAAACAAACCAATTGGGCCCTGAATTATACCATCCTTCGCATTCAATGAAAAGTTTTAAATCTTTTTGACATTACCAAGACCTTCTCCAAAGCTAGAAACGATTTAGTAGAAATTAATTGTATGCAAATGTTTAGAATAAAATAAGTCATCATGTACCTTATCTCCTTTTAATCCCTGAGGACCAGAATCTCCTTTGTCTCCTTTTTCGCCTTTGTCACCTTTAGGCCCCGGCAGTCCGTCAACACCTACAACAAAGACACATCAGTATTCGTTAGCATTCAAAATATTTTCAGTTCATGACTTCAGTTGTTTGAGACAACGGTGCTGTAACCTTAAATCCGATACATAGTCTCATAATGATGAATTCCTTACTGTTTGGAAGTGAAATGAAATAAACAACGAACCAGATATCTGGCCAAATGATTGACAGACCCCTTGCAGTTCGTTGGAATGCAGCTCAACCTGGAGGACAAAACAGTGGATTTCAGCTCCAAAGGGAACAAAAATCTTTCGTTTTGTCCTCCAGACGGGGCTGTTTTGACGTCAAATGTAAGGGATCTATTGACTGATTAGTTATCATTAGTTTTCTTATTTGATGAATTGATTGAATAATTAATTAATTGATTGACTGACTTAGGGTTGACCTACCAGGCTCTCCTTTCAGTCCAGGAGCTCCTTTCTTTCCCTGTAATCCTTGTGGTCCTTGGGGTCCTCTCGGGCCTTTGTCACCCTTATAAACACACACAAGTATTTTTTTTAAAGTTTCCACAGAGTCACTACAGAATTATTAAAAAGCCATGTTGGGTTTGTTTGTGTGGAAGTCTTCATACTGTGTGTGGTACTACAATCTCGGACAAAAATAGTTGGAATTCAATATTCAAAGCGCATTATTTGAGAATGTTGATTTGATGCTCAAAAGGAGCTTTGTGGTCATGTGGTGTGTTCATCTACTGATTTGATTGTCACAAGCTGATAATATAAGACATATATCAATTGCCGTAATATACCAAACTCACATCCTGTCTTAACGTGCAGCTAGCAAACGAATTTCATATAATTTACTGTGCGTGATTTACTCAATCCTAGAGCTTTATTTGCGTTTTTCATTTGAGAACTCGGATGAGAAGCGACTGACTAGACTCAGAACTATTCCACAGAATTGCAAAGCATGTCTCATTATACCTTTACAAGATACACTAAATACTTACCTTGTCTCCTTTCAGTCCTTGCGGTCCTGGATCACCGACATCACCCTTGTCTCCTTTATCACCTTTAGGACCTGGTTCTCCGTCTTCGCCGTCTGTCCCATTTCTACCTAGAGTAACACAAACTAATATTTTTTTATCAACGCTTCACGCAACGCTGCCTTCAGTGCCTTCAGTAACACAAACGATTAGCTTCTATCAACGATTTACGGTTAATCTTTTTTTTTATTTGTCTTCGTGTGTCAAATAGAATGATAAACTGCATTTATAAAAAGTAAGACATCCATCATTCTTACCGTTCGTTGGTGCCTTACAGCAGTGCTCCAGTATATAGGTGTCGTTGAGGGTACATTGACCACTACTACCACCAACACCACCGCTACCACCAACTCCACCGTTAGAACCTTTATTGCCAGCATCACCACCTCCACTACCACCAACACCACTACCACCAACACCACTACCACCGACACCACTACCACCAACACCACTACCACCAACACCACTACCACCGACACCACTACCACCAACACCACTACCACCAACACCACTACCACCAACACCACTACCACCAACACCACTACCACCGACACCACCGACACCACTACCACCAACACCACTACCACCAACACCACTACCACCAACACCACTACCACCCACACCACTACCACCAACACCACTACCACCAACACCACTACCACCAACACCACTACCACTACCACCGACACCACTACCACCAACACCACTTCGACTCACGCTACTATCACTAACTCTCGGCGTGGTTTCTTTTTTGTCGAGATCAAGTTTGAGCTGCATAAAAGAATTGGATCAGAATATTATTATCTTTATACATCATTAGATCCGTGAGCGTATTTTCCACGTTTTAGCTTCCTTAATTCGTGTCTTAAATTACACGTTTTTATTTATCAATTTTTCACTTCTTTAAGAACGTCGCATTATTTGATCAAACCTTGAATAAGTCTTGATGGAAGTTGTTTTAGGTTTAAATTTGTGGTGTTTTTTTATTTCTTGATTTTTTTATATGAATTTTGTAAAATTCACTAACCCTAGAAGTAAGTGTGAACTGCCATATCACCTTACAAACATAGAATGGCGTGATGAGATTCGTAACTTTCGATTTACCGGACTAGAGCGTTTCAGTTTATTTTTTTATTTTTTGTTTTTTTTAACAATTTTAGCTGCTCGCTTTACCTCGTTAAATAGGTCATCATCCATTAAGTTACTTCTAGAAATCGTAACACACCATAGCATACAGAACAGCATCAATAGCCCCATTTTGGCAACGCTGCACTAGTTTCACCTAGAGACTTGGAAGTGAAGAAAATTAATATAATCTTTGCTTTAATTGATCATCGGTTACAAAAGCAAATACCAAACAAATACAAGATTATTGTATTTGCCTTAAGACTGCTTCTCTTTTATATTAGCTATTAGATGTTTGCACAAATGGAGAAGATCGTTTGGTTTATGATGTCATCGAGCTCGTTTGATTTAATTCTAGAAAAATAAGCTGGGTTGGCGTTTATTGTGTGATTTTTATTGGTATTGTTTCTGTTGTTTTATATTTCTGAAACATGAGAAACGTAACTGCACACTACTATTGGTGTTAGTGCTGAATATCAATGTAACACCAGTGTTATGCTAGTGTTATGATAGACGGAAGGCAGATACTGAGGAGAAACGATTTAAGATCAGTTTAAAAAAATTGGTTTGGAGGAACGTTCATTAGCTTGCATGCTAGTGAATTATATATAGTCTAGGGACAAGAGGTACAAACCAGTCCAATTGTCAGTGTGCATAGATTGTATGTTTAAGAAAATGGAACCTACCAAGAGTCTGAACAGTTAGTTAATGCTTTTTTTTGTTTTTTTTTTCTTTTCATTTTTCTCTCTCTCTCTCGATAAAGTCTGTTGCTCATATTTCTTGATATTTTTTCGAAATGTTGGTGCGAAAAATTATATAAATATTCAGTTTCTTTCATATACTGAAACATAATAAAAAGTAAATTATTGTTGTTTTGTCTTCTTTTTTTTTGACAGAGACACTTCACCTGCCTAGATTAACACTTACACCATTTGCAGATTCAGTCTCTAGTGATTATTGCAATTTATTGCATCATTTGTGAAATAAAAGTCCAAGTCTATGGTTTGGGGACCGTAAAAGAAAGCTAAGAGAGAGAAAAGTGCAAATCACTGGTTGCCAATATTTGTTTTGTTTATTAGGATTAATTCTGATATAGCACCTTCAATGGTACTCTGGTTAAACAGTGTAAGACACACAATTAAAGCTTGATTGGCAGTTTGTTTTATATATATCATACCAAATTTACCAAACGTAAACATGATCTGTTTTGATGTTTAGTTTTGTTTCCTCATTTGTTAAGGTACCCCACATAATAACAAAAGATAAATTCAACAAATAAATTTAATTAATACATTTCATAAATTTTTAATTCATGTTCCATGGAACCATCTGGATGATGAACGTTACTATTTTGTTTATACGGGAATTTGGAAGACTTTCCAATACGTACGGTTTTGATAAAAAAAAGTATATACACATCTTATATCGAAAAGCTGAGGTGACGTTTCTACGTTCTTAGTAGTTTGATACTGTATTTATACAATGGTTATCAATATAGTTTTGAATTGAAAATATAATTACACTGTTATTATGACGCATTAGAACAGTATTTGTGACAGAAGTGGATTTTTAATACTGTTCTTCGTGAATTATAAGATGAGAGTGTTTTTCAAAGTCCAGCTTCATCACCATTGCACACGCAGTTGAGAGCAGAGAGCAAATAAAGACAACATTCATTGGCTAAACAAAAGTCCTTTAGTGAGTATCACTAATTGTTGTGTATAAATGAAACAGGTACCGAAACCTGAATAATAGCACTATCCACCGGATAAATCGCAAGCCATAGGATAAATATATAAAATATATAATACATAACTTGTTATCTATTGATAACTTTATGCAGGCTTCATACAACTGACCCCAGACATATTGGGCATGGCTTATATTTCGCAAATGTTTCCAAAACACTTTTTGAATTAAACAAAATATATTTCTCAAAAAGTTTCGCAAGACATTTTTTTTAGGGAGGTTTTAAATTTCGCATTTTTTTTTTTTTTTTTTTTTTGAAAAGTGGTAAAAATTACGAATGAGCAATATTGTTAATCACTACAATTGTGAACAACTAGGTGGACAAAGCAAATCCCATAGCCGACCCAAAAAGGAAGCATGAATTTTTAAAAACAACGAAAAGCTGCGGTACCTGAAGATGTTCGATATCTTTTATTTCTAATCACACTTCAATGATTACACATCTTTAAGCTAATTATATTAATGCTATTCTAAAATTATTCAATACTAGAGATTCTGTATTCGAGTTCATCGTGTTTGGCAACTTTTGTTGATCAAAACAATTTTGATGTACATTGTCAATTCAATTAATGCAGGCAAAAATAAAAAAAATAATCAAAATAATCAAATAATACAAAGAAAAATAATATTAAGAGCTGCCGGAAGACCGGAGATGTTGATATAGTTGGCCAAGACTCCTCTTCTTAGCTGGGCTACACTTTTTCTGTATTTACTTTATCTAAGTGGATTTATTGGATTTGAATTCGTATGGTTGGGAAACATAACCTCATTGCACCGTACAACCTATGGTTTCTGAAGATCGATTTTTACTAGTGAAGTAAGCGGGTTCGGAGAAGCAGACGGAAACCCAAAGACATCCGCGCCTTTGAAAATCTAGCGAATAGAGACGTAAGCGTAGATGGAAGACGAAGCAAGCAACCAGAAAACATTCCGCTCTGCTTACTTGCCTTTTTCTTCTCCTCTTGCGTCTCCCCTTATTTCACTAGTAAAAATCGGCTTGAAGAAAACAGTCCAATCGTCTACAGTACTCTATATAGCTGAACTGTTTCCCACTAATGTGAAAACGACTCTAACGCTGCACGTTTCACTTATTTACACCCATTGATACAGCTGACTGTCTAGTCTGTTGTTTCCGCCATCGGAGTGACCAACTATAGCAAGGTATGATGTTCCTTTGTGTTCAAAGGTTTCTACTCCAGAAGCTCCAACAGTGTTTATTCTCTGATAAATACGAAACCCGGGACCTGTGGCAATGTAAACAGTAGATTGTTTTCTATAAGAGCGGTGGTCCTTTTCATTAGTGAAAAACAAATAGGTCTCTCCGTCAATCTGCATCGAGGTGATGTCAGAGGCGCCTGTGGTCGAGACATTTTGGAAAAAGTCAAACTTCTCACCATTCCACCTATGAATGGTAGATTTAATGTTGTACTCTCGAAAACGTTCGTTATGGTGGTTCGCAAACGCTAGAAAGTGATTGCCTTTGATTTGAAAGTGATGTACTGCTTGGACGTCGAATGTGAGAATCGACTGCATAAAAACAAAGTAGTCGTTTTTCCATTTGTAGACCGAGGAAAGAGCTCCTGGATGATAGGTGGTATATTTACTATTTCCAAATACAACGAAATGGTTATCACCGACTGAAAAGCCTTCGCAAGAAGTGGCAGAAGAGGTTCTCACCTCTTGAAAACGGAAGAAGATACCATATCTCCAAACAAGAATTTTTGACCAATTGTCCAAGGAATTGGCAACGCAAATAAAGTGATTGTCTTTGATTCTAAAGTAGTTGATATCCTTTGCTCTAGAGGTTGAAAGGGTCTGACGATGAACAAACTTCTGTCTGTCCCATTTATAAATGTAAGACTTATGGTATTTCTGATTGTAAGGATCGAGAGGATCGTTATCCACAGCCACAGCTAAATAGTGTTCCCCTATAATTGAATGGGATTGAAAATTGGTTAAATTAACAAATGTAGAAATGATATATTTCAAAGCAATGCAACAACACGAGCTTTAGAAACGACACTATATCGTTAAGGCCTTTACTCCTAAGACAAAGAAGCCTGGACACTGGTATACCTCCAATGTATTCAAGTTTGGTCCCAGAATTTAATGCCCCGTGCTAACAGAGACCAAGTCTATGCTGAGTTTACAAAATGAGAGATTAAGAGAATTAAGAATCTGCAAGAGAATATGAGATAAGAGAGCTTATCCCCAGTATTGAATTGGGCTTCACCCTCATCAGGTGATCTTTTTATTCTATTTTTAAACTGACGTTATTTCGGGAACGGAACTTGATTGGTCAGATTGCAGGAGGCGCGGTCGCATCGTCAAAACAACTCAAGACAAAAGTGCGGAGATTGTTAACACGTTTCTAAAAATAGCACGACGAGTAGAGCCCCTTATGGAGTCTGGGGATAAGCTCTCTTATCTCATACTCTCTTGGAACCTGATAAAGGCTAGGAATCGTGATTTCATGTTAAGTACAATTCAAATAGGACCCTGTTCAAATTCTAGGTTCTTATACCTCCTCCTGCAGTTTTTTAAATGCTTACCATTAATGTAAAAATGCTTTATTTTATAAGCGCCCATCTTTGGCGAGGGCATTAGATACTGAAAGTGCTGAAGTTTTGAACCAACCATCTTGAATATTACAGAGTAAAGTGTATGTGCCGTGACATCTCGTTCGTAGGCCACTGCTAAGTAAAGCACATCACCAATGTGAAATGCTTCAACGGACCGCGCACCAGTTGTTTCAAAGGTTTGAACCAGCTGGAAATATCCAAATGAAGAAACTGGCAAAGAAATTTGTATACACAACAGAGCATAAGTTAAGAAAAGGAATCGTATAAAAACTCATTTTAGCATTGTATATACACGGATTAGCAATATCTAGTTATGCATTTCAATATCGATACATTTTTAAATTTAATTGGCATATCAAACAATTACTTTCATTCATTGTGGCTCCATAACAGAATATAATAATAATAATGACTTTATTTAAACTGCAAAAGATGTGTCAGCGTGATAACAAATCACGCTTGTATTAATACATGAGCAGAAATATAATATAATATAAGGAATCGCAGGTATAGATGATGTTTATCTCTGTCGTATAAAATTCATTTTGGAAATATTTTTGCGTTGTATATACACACGGGTTAGAATATGCATTATTTTAATATCGATTCTTTGTTAACTTTGGAATTTAAATGACATATCAAACAATTACTGTCGTTCGTTATAATTTTGCTGCCAGTTTGATACAGTTGTTCACTGCAACATTTTCATGGATTTATTCCGACATTTGTGTCAGCAGAAAGTCAACAAAATAGAATCCACAGATACTACCCAGGGGCGGATCTAGTATTTTTACTGACTAGTTTCTGTTAGACAAGTATTGGTCCTGTGACCATCGACCGCCGGAGGCGGGAGTTTCTAGGGGGGTGCGGGGGCATGCCCCCCGGAAATTTTTGAGATGTAGACCCTCGGAAACGCGTTTTCCAACATTTTGAGGGGTAAAGTCAATGATTTTTTTCACAAAATGTTTCAAAAATTTCTGACAACTTTCCTATCATTTTTTGAGTTGCAAAAGTATGTTGAAACACAGAACATTAAATAGAGTTGAAATACCACATAAATCTAATAGGCCATACAAAAAATGAAGAAAAATGTACTTTATTTTTACCATAATTGCATTCAGTGAGTCACAACAATACTCGATATTCGTGGGAAAATTAAAAAGTGGGTCGCTTGGCTTCCAAATCTTCTCAATTAGTTGAAGTTTATCGTGATCGGAAATATCACTTACGCCGTTAATAAGTATTAAACCAAGGTCAAAGGGCGAGCAATCCTCCTTTCGAACGACCGGCTCACCACGAGGAACATTGGACGCCATCTAGTAAAACTATCGCGGCACTTCACGGTTAAAATAGACAGGGAAAACAACAAAACACTAGTCTAAATTATTATTATTATAATTACTATAAACTCACTTCTCTCGATTGGATCGAAATGGACAAGTAATATTAAAAACAATGTAACTATTCGCTGTTGAAACGAAACGGACAAGCAATAATACAAAAAACAATACAGTAATATAACTACTCACAAACCGTAATTCATACGTAATAAACCAAAACAATACAATATTATAATCACTTCACGTTACAACGAAATGGACAGAAATAATGTATAATACAACCGACAAACAATTATACAATCACTTCACGTGGTTGAAAACAACAAGCAATGTAACTACAACAAAACAATCGAATATTATGAATATTCCCTCAAGCATACACAACAAGACTATTGTACCTTTGACCCTTCTAGTTCTGGAATCAATTGCAACAGGTCTTGAATCTTTATAATCGCTATTCTTTTAATTGCTTCTAAGTAAGCCTCTACTCAGTTGTTACCGTAGCAGAAACGAGCAGAAACAGGACCTTACCGGGTAGTACTGCCCTTTTATTCATTGTCACTAGTTTCCGAAGTTGTTTCCACGCAAATTTAGCCAATCACAATCAAGCTTAAGATGGTTGGGCTTTCTGTTGGAAACTAGTTTCCACAGAAACTCCAAACACCCCTTCAACCAGTGCGAATCATTTATATCCCCTTTATCCCCTCCCACACAACAACTGAAACGCAACCAAGACTTAGAGTACTGGGGCGAGAAAAAAATTGGAGTTCCTGTGGTCAAAATTCAAAATGGCGTTCGAATTGGAGGTAAAAATAGTTTCTACTTCTCTCCAACTGTTTAAGACTTAATTTTCGTTTTTCACTAATTTTTTTTATGTTTTATTTTTTGAGAGAGATGTAATGGTTTCCGGAAACTAGAGAAACTAGTCTGGATCCGCCACTGCTACCAAATAAAGTAAGATTACCAAATATGGTTATGGGTGCGAACGACAGTTTTATATATAATATTTCCCCAGAAAAGGTACTACACGGCCCTACCTTGAAGTGGATTTTTGGTAAACGTACTGAGTTGATGCTTGAGTGTCTTTACCTTAAAATCAATCACTTATCCTTTATTATATTCAACCAATCATTCAAAGAGTTTGCATAGATAGTGATTAATGGAAGCTGTTGCGTAGCACGTACCGACTTTAGCTACGGTTAATTCACAGATAATGATTAATGGAAGCTGTTGCGTAGCACCGACTTTAGCTACGGTTAATTCACAGATAATGATTAATGGAAGCTGTTGGGTAGCACGTACCGACTTTAGCTACGGTTAATTCACAGATAATGATTAATGGAAGCTGTTGCGTAGCACGTACCGACTTTAGCTACGGTTAATTCACAGATAATCATTAATGGAAGCTGTTGGGTAGCTACGACTTTAGCTACGGTTAACCCACAGATAATGATTATTGGAAGCTGTTGGATAGCTACGACTATAGCTACGGTTAACCCACCTTCTTGTCTGCCCCTCCAGACAGAACTGGACCAAATAATGTTGTATGTATGTATGTATCTTTGTAGGGTGACAGATAAAGCATATTGCTTTTTTCCAATCTGGCCCTTTGGGGGCTTTTAAGGACTGCTATTATGCAGTTTACAAACATACCAATTGAGCTATACGGTCGGCAGTTTCCAGTTTGGAGGGAATTCCGGTATATTGAAGGTCGTTTTAAAGGGGTTTAACTGTAGTATAAACTTACTTGTGTTTCGAGACTTTCGCTGCGCTTAACTAATTGATGGTACCGAAGTGTAATGTCTTCAAAATCCTACCAAAAAAAAAAAAAAAAAAAAAACAAAAACAATATTAATAAAGAAAAAATATGTAATATATAAAATATGAGCAGCTGCTGCGAATATTTTAAATTGCTGTAAAAAAGATCATTCCCTAAATCATATTTAGCTGAAATATTCAACAACAAACAGCACCAAATATTAATGTTTTTTGGAGAAAATTCAATTTAAAGTTCTATGCAAATCAGGACGAAACTCTTACTGATTTAAAAACTTGGTCATAGCTATGATTTTGAATGGTTCTCTCCCTTATTAATTATTCATGATATTTTAAATAAAAACAACTGCTAGATGAGGATCGGAAGGCACAGCAGAGCGAGGCTCCAATTTAAGTACACTTAAGGGCTAGTAGCTTGACTTAGAAATCAGTGGTTATATAATATCAATGGTACCATGCATTATTGGCAATTTGCGATAACGTTCCTGTATCCTTACCCCTTTTTTCACCGGACATGTACACTTTCCTGTCGACCCTGGTAAGCCACGTGGGCCCTCTATCCCTTTTTCTCCTCGATGGCCCGGTGGACCTCCCGGTCCTTCCATTCCCATTAAACCCCTCGGACCTCGTCCACCAGGAATACCTCCTATACCTTGGGGCCCTCTATTGCCTTGTGGTCCTGGGTTTCCTGGAGGTCCTTGGGGACCAATATCTCCTCGCGTTCCTTTTAGTCCTTGGGGTCCTTGCAGTCCTGGACGACCTTGGTCCCCCTTAAGACCTGGTAGACCTGGCCGTCCTGTGGCACCTCTTTTGCCTTCAGGTCCTGGATTTCCATCGAGTCCTCTTGGGCCTCGTAAGCCTTGGGGTCCTGGAGGACCGTTTACACCTTGTGGACCCCGAGGTCCCGGATCTCCTTTCTCTCCTTTCGGGCCTTGGGTCCCGTTAGATTTGGGTCCTTCTGGTCCTGGATCACCCTAGACATAAAAATGATAAACAATCAAAACAATCAGTTTGACTACATGAGGTTTCGGCCAAATTCGTTAAATATGATGTTCATAATAGAGATATTTTATCCGGCAAATTAGCTTGTTTGTCACGTTGTGGAGATTCCTAGTTTTCTCACTGGTTGATTTAAAGCTATTCTCCGCCGCTAACATTAATACAAAGCTAATTAAAAAAAAAACAAGACAAAGTCTGACTGACCATTTGCCGTTTGACTTGAACTTCACCGATTAGAACGCAAGTAGTTAAACCGTAAAACAATATCAAGTAAGTACTTACAAATAGTACATATTTATTAATGATTTGTCACTAGCACTCAACCAGAACACAATACCCAGACAAACGAAATAGCAATGTTCTGGTTGAATACTATGACAAATAGTTACTAAATAGCTACTATTTGTTAGTACTTACTTGATTTGTTTCACGGTTTAATTGCATGCGTTCTATTTTCATCATTCATAATAATTCAAGCGGGACCAATCATGTGTTTGCGCTTTAGAACATAAGACATCTACAATGTTTCCTTATCAACCAATTACATTACAAAGGCGTGGCTGGCTTATAAACTCGAGGTGGTCCCGGTTGAATTAGTAGCACTATAACAACAAAGATTGACCTTATCTCCTTTGAATCCTCTTAGTCCTTGGTCACCCTTGTGTCCCCTTTCACCTTTATCACCCCTAGGCCCTGGTTGTCCGTCGCGGCCATCCTTACCATCCCGTCCTACAATTGAAGAATGAAATGTCGTTACAAGTTAGTATTCATGAGTGGCCCGACTTCAGTGAGATACCTTCGCTTTCAAAAGCCTTCCGCAAATACACCAAAAAGTAATTGAAATTAGGCAAAGAATATCTTTCCCACCTTGAACACTTGAACTGAACACATTTCATTGTTTGCATTTTAATTTCGTTAGTGATTTCGACAAATTACATTTTTGACTTGCTACGATCCAAAAATATTGCGTAAACAAACGCAAATGAATCTGTTTTTATCAATATCTCGCGATCTCAGAGACTGTTCATACGGAGGCGGTTGAAGCCGGCACGAAGGGACAGCTCACGTTCTGCATGGCCTGGAAAATTTGCGCCTTCATATGAATGTTAAGCTTGTTGAAGTCAAACATGTGGCATAAGATAGCACAAGATAAACAAAAAAATGAAGTAAGAGGTATGACATCAAAGAAAAACATCTTCTAAATCCCCTCTAATTCTTAAACTCTCTTGTTTATCACGTTAAGCCTTATCGCAAACAATCGAGAACTGTCGCAAACGATTGAAAAAAATCGATTTTAAGCAAACCAAAGTTTTTCGATCCTACGACCGTTTTTGAACGATTTCGATGTGATCGTATATGGATCGAAAACAGTCGTAGGATCAAAAAACGCTGGTTTCCCTATAATCGAATTGTTTTTTTCGATCGCGCTTGCGACCAGGCGTTCTCGATCGCTCTCCATTATAGGACCAGGTTTTACTATTGAGCTTATGCGTTAGTGTGTGCTTAAGGGCATGCAAAAAAACAACAACATTTTTAAAAAGGGATTTATAAGATGTTTTTCTTTGTAGTCACTCCGCCTTTGTTTTCAATCTTAATGCGTATATACTTGCATCTGTTCTTATTGCTATGCTTATTTCATGTTATTTATCACTTTGATATTTTGATATTAATATTTTTTTTAAAAAAAAGATCAATACATGTTTGATTTTAATTCTTTGTCTTCTTTAGAAACGTTTACAACAACGACAGTGTATGCAAATTCGCATTCTCGCTCCTGTTGAGAGAAGGAGCATTAGAAAAGTGAAGGAGGGGATGGGATGGATAAAAAGGCCTTGACCCAAAGAAAAAAAACTTGCATAATAGGCAAGCCGAAAAAAGAAGTATGCAAGGTTGAAACTTCCCCATCCAACTTCACTTTTCTAATGTTCCGTCCTTTACCACATCACACTGGTACTCGCCAGGTAGATCAATTTATCTTTCTTCTTCTGACGTAAATATCGTTATAAAATATCATAAATAAAATAAAACATAATTATCGAGACATTTCCGCATGGGTGGGAAACGGTACGGTTGCGCTACGATCGACTATGATACGGCATAAATTTCTAAAGTTTTCTTAGAAACAACGGCTACGATATGACCCGGTACTGTTTCCCACTCATATGAAAACGACTCTAATTGTATTCATCACTAGTACCGTCTCTTCCTGTCTTGCAGCATTTTCCAAAAAAGTTATCAGCATTGATAATAGTACACTGCCCATTGCCATTTCCATTGCCAGGTCCTACGCAATCACTTCCACCAACACCGCCCGACCCACAACCTGCGGCCACTACTGGTTTTGGTGTTGTCTTTCCTAGACTTTCTAAATGTGGTTTTTCAAACTAGTACATATAAAGTAAAGGCTTGTAAAAGAAGAAGGAAAAAATATAAACGTAGAATATATAGAGTGCACGCACTAAAAGTGTGCAACAGTTGTCACTATTTAGTGGTAAATAGCAGTAATTAAACAAAAGAAAACAATAGAATTAGCATAAAATAGCACTATTTAGTGGTATTTATGTTGCACACTTTTAGTGCGTGCACTCTAAGAGAACAAAGACTGAAGGAAACATGTACAATTATCAGAAGGAAAGGCTAAGACTTAAGAATACTAAGAAGGAGAAGGAGAAGGAGAAGGAGAAGGAGAAGGAGAAGGAGAAGGAGAAGGAGAAGGAGAAGGAGAAGGAGAAGGAGAAGGAGAAGGAGAAGGAGAAGGAGAAGGAGAAGGAGGTGGAAGAAACCCCAAAAAAAAGAAGCAGAAGAAGAAGAAGAAACAAGGAAGTAACTAAGCAATAAAGCAAGCAAGACTGAACCATTAAGAGATGAGGAAGCCACTATATCTGATATGCCGTTCGTGATAGTGAACGAATAAATAGTAAAAGAAAATATAAAATACAGCTGATTTTCACAAAAAAAGCTTTACAAACAAAATTAAGGTCACAAAGGTGGTACCTGATTGGGTGGGTCAACTTGTACATCAGCATATAATCGAATGACCATAAAACAAAGTAAGGATATCTCTAACTTCATGGTTCTGCTTTGTAATTTCTAAGCAGTAAAGAACTTACTGCCTTTGATTTAATAAAATACTTCAAATATGTTCAATGTAATTCTAAAATTAAATATTTGTATTTCAGTGCGCGTGGTATTTGAACGTTTGTTAAAATCATGAACTTTTTCGATTGGCTTTTTGACGTTAAGTATACAATTTTGTACTGTATTCAGACTCATAATATCACGCTAGACTCACATAAATATATAAAAGAAATACTTGATTTATATGAAAGCACATCTTCTTCAGTTTGAATCCTATCTCGTTATCAAAAGTTTGGAATTATGTAAATTATTAGTATGATCAATTAGCCACAAGCACTATGACGTCACATGTAAACAAATCTATTGTTTTAATGCTAAGAATCATGGGCAAAAGAGGGGATTCAACATCTTAAAATCAATGAAAAATAGGGTAAAAGTTCACTTATAATATTGGAACAAATTATAAGTATAAGTACAATGCCAAATGTATTAAAGGAAAAATATTTTGCCAGAAGTAGATGCATTTTTATTCATGTAAACAAGCCATGACGTCATAGTGCTTGACAGCAATTTGATTATGAATTCTAGGTTTTCTCAAAAATTACATAGTTTGTATTTTAATGCATGTGACTGTATTCGAAAATCATATAAACGAAGTCTGAACGCTGTTCAAAAACCCGTCGGAAATGCGTTAGTTAATGTAGTTGCAATCGTTTTTCGGATATAATTCATATATCCAAATACTCCGCGTTTAGGGTGACGTAGGCCATAGAGAGGGGACTAGCCGCCTCTACAAATCCTATGTAGGCGCATATTTTCTTTCCGCAAATAAATAGTCATGGAGTCATGAAGTTGCATTACAGTGAGGACAATCGAACCATGAACACTTGTCTTTAATTGGCTTTTCATTTACTGAGATTCCCACGTCTTCAAATCCTCTAAAAGAGTAGATTTGAACTCAATGCACCGAGTTATCAAAATGAAAACGTTTTCAGATCGATTCATCTAAAGGTAGCTAAAAAAAGGTGTCAAAAAGCACAAAGTGCTCACGGTTCAAGTGTCCTCACTCTAACTGATGTTCTATAGTATTCTTACAACAAGTGAAATTATCTATCTCGCCCGTGCGACGATTAGGGGAGATAAAAACACCTAATCATAACCCAAAACATCAATATTCTAGGAATATAGACGATATCAATTTACTTGAGAACACGAGCGGTTTCCTTGGCAATCATTCTTGATCTTATTATCACGTAAAGCTCTTAAGTGGAACGCAGACCTCATGTTCTAGAAAAGCAATGCGAAAAATTGCTATTTTAAAAACTTGTAAATGTATCATATTACTGTTTCTAATATGAAAAAAGGTTGCGTGGTTGACGTACATACTTACTTACATACATACTTATTTACTTACTTACTTACTTACTTACTTACTTACTTACTTACTTACTCACTTACCTACTTACTTACTTACCTAGCTACCTACTTACTTACTTACTTACTTACTTACTTACTTACTCACTCACTCACTCACTCACTCACTCACTCACTTACTTACTTACTTACTTACTTACTTACCTACTTACTTACTTACTTACCTACTTACTTACTTACCTACCTACCTACCTACTTACTTACTTACTTACTTACTTACTTACTTACTTACTTACCTTCTTACCTACTTACTTACTTACCTACTTACATACTTATCGTGACCTAATAAATTCGTGCATGTAATGATCTATTTAATTATTTTCCTGCCGACCAAAACGTCTGCCATATTTATTTATTTTCATTTTCAGACTTCATTCATTCGTTTATCTCATCTAAAAGGTTGGCCACACAGCCTACAAACACATCGTCAATTGTCTATCAATACTCCACATATTTCAAATAAAATCATTCATTTTATTGCCAACAGGAAGCCTAACCCGTCAGTTGGCCTTCATTGGCATTTTAAATGTATTCTAAATTAACTCTTCGTCGTTCGTACTATATGCATATGAATTCAATTTTGACAAAATGTTATTTGAAAATCAATAAAATGTATCCTTCGGTCTAAAAAAAGCTGATAATGTCTTTAAAACAAATAAAAATCCATTAAAAGCAGGAGATGTTTATATATTTTGAAAAAAAAAATCAATTAAGTTTTGCTTTTAGTTAACTGTCTATACACATTAATGGCTGAGCTAACGATATACTAGAAATCTTAAAGCAGACTTATTCAAATTAGGAAACTTGTAATAATAGCATCCAGAATTTTCTAAACAGGAATAATAACCATGTAGAGCTGATTATCTGCAAAGATATGAACGGTGAAATTAACCGAGTTAAAAATAGTCACACTTTTCTAAATAAAGAACTCGTTAAAGAGGAAATGTTGCAATTATGACGTCAATGTTGAAGTTTATTTTTGTTTTGTGGAGATTTGCGTTTATGTTGTCCTTTCAAAGAGGTTTTCGATTATAAAAAAGCCCTTCAAGGACTATTAGCTATGTTTTTGCTATTCTTTTGATAATTGGTTTAGACTAAATTTTGTGAATATTCAGTTGAGGAGATTTCTCTGAAATAACTCACGACCAAAAATTACACATTGAGTCTGCGGTAAGAATTCACCTATTTCATTTGATCAGCTCGAAGTGATGTGATTAAGTTGCATTCATGTAAAACCGTAACTTACATATTGCGGCAAATAATGACTTTGGAAAAGCAAAAGAACAACAGCACAAGAAGATAGAAGAGCATTATCACCTCAAGTAAACAGAGGCAATATCAGATCGATTGCTATTAGACTTGGAATTTAATAACCGAGGCAGAAAAAGAGCGTGCAGATGAGGTTGAATTTCCAATCCGTCACGTGGAATGCAAAGATGAAATAAAAGAAATAGGTAATTATAAACAATTTCATTGGTATAAAAAAAAAGAGCGACAAGATTTTTTTGTTGTCTTCAGTGAACAATCAAGAGAAAATTGTTAAAACTCATAACCGACGACGCTCAAAACATTTACACATTTTTTGAACATCTTATTCAAATATTTCTTGAGCATCGAAGAAGAAAGGAAGTTCAATCGCAAACTGAAAAAATACTACTAACAATAATAAACTCATATTAATGACATGGTATAGGGCCAGAAAATATAATTATGTCCAAATCGATAGGAGCATCTGACCTGCAAAACTAGAGAGTCCAAATACTGAAAAAAGTTGCATCTGTGGTGATCCGTTGTTGGACCAAAAGAAAATTAACTGCAGAAGAAAAAACAAAACGTTTAGTAGCTGTGACCAAAGAAAACTTCGAGACTACATCTACGTTATCAAGAGAAATTCTAAAATAAAGTTTTAACGAGGACGGATCAAACAAAAATATCAAATCCAGAAAAAAAAGAGCAGTCCATACTATTTTAGTATATTTCGAGTACACTTATCGATTGTATAATATTAATTGCTTTGCTGGAACATTCCGTGGTTTTTCAAAGTAATCATTCTGAGGAGTGCGAAATAAAAACACAGCTAGAATTACAGACTTTCTCAAATTTAGTAGGTTTTTTTCACTTACACAGTCCTTCTAAATACTACGTTATACGTGATTGACATCACTCAACTTAGGCTCAAGGCTGGAAAACGTGACACGATTCCTTGCAACGAAAGTTATCATCAACAGCTGTTTTGATATTGACAACAAAAGATATAAAAAATCCATGAAGCATTTGCATGGGAAAGGTACGTCGGCTTTATCATAATCATTAAAAAATGCATCAGTGTTGTATTATTGAAAACAATTTTGAAAAACACATATGAGTCAAATTGCCCTAAAGTATTGTCAACACAATTGAAACTGAGCCACAAAAATACATGATATAACACGATCACCGACGTCTGGAGCTTCTACAGCCGATGCTTTCTGGGAAGGAACAAGGATTGTGAATAATTAAACGACAATATAGGAACGGAAAAGCAATTTAAAAAATAGATAGTGTTCAAACAACACAAAACTAAAAATTTCTTAATTATTAATTTAGTTTTGTGTGTCGCTGTTTCTAATCAAGAAAACAATTAAAGTTGGAAATTACAAAAATTGGTGATAAATCTACCTGGTGTCGATGACGTCAGTGTTTCTAAAAAATACAAAAAGGAAAATAATTGACCGAGCAAGAGCAAGAGCAAGAGCAATTGATCAACCGCGACAGTAAAACCAGGACAAATTCAGGAGGATTATTCGTATAAAGTTCACCATGCCAAATTTTACATATTGCGGCTTAGCTACCAGCGTTATGCTATTTTTCTTTTCGACATCGTTGTATATCTTGTTGGGCATACGCTGTCGAAACTTTAGTAAAATTTCAAACAACCAAAAGCCTGCTATTTGCGCTAACATTGATAATGGACTAGCTAATATATTGTTTGTATTCGGTTGTATTTTTATGGTGTTTGGGTTTGTGATTTTGGGTTTCATCATAGTTCTATGGTTTTTTGACGAGGACCAAAATCTATCGATAGAGATCGATGAAGTCTGAATAAATGCCCATGGTTGGAGCATAAAGAAATAGAAAGAAGAAAGGAAGCTAGACAGCCAATCACTTTTAATATAGAAAAACAAAAAAGCAGAGACAGACAGACAGACAAAACGATTGTATTAACAAAAACAAAAACAAACAAAAAAGAGGTACGGTTCTAAAAAATAGTCTCGGACAGTAAGATTTAATTAAATGGGTCTAATTAGCGACTTATAATTTCTTCTTGAGATTGAAAATAGAAAATGTATCACTACTGCTAGCACTGAAGCGAGAATTCCATCTAGAACACAGTATAAACGATAGTGATAATTAATAAACAAAAACATTGTGAAAAGGATTCTGGTGTCGCTCTTCTCGCTTCAGGCCTATTCATTTATTCGTACCACAGGAAGTCCATGAGTTCACTTGTAAGATGACTTGTCTCTTGGAATGATGAGTTATTGCCTAAAATACTTTAGGAATAATGAATGACGACGAAATGATAAAAGAATAATACATTAAACCTGGAATATTACATATTTTTGTATTTCATTTTTATACATATAAAAAAGCACTCGGTTGATTTTTAATTTTTCGCTTTTAAATTCTGCACGCCCTTCGCACGGGCTTGCGTAAGACAAGAAGCGAGGGAGGGGGGGGGGGGGATGCTGCTGTCACATTAAAAAACAAATAAACAACTTATTGACCTGGGGTCAATTGTTTGCTTCATCGGTACCTTGGCGTAAGATCTTGTTCCCCGGCAAATTCAAATTTTCGAATTCACTTGGTACTGAAACGAAAAACATGGGAAAACAGAGGAGAAAACTGATAGGAAGAACGAAGTCATTCCTCGAGGAATAAAAGACGCAAAAGGTACATCTACAAATTCACAAATGTTCAGTTCATCGATTTCAGTACATTGCTAAATTTTGCCGCCATAATACTTTTGCCGCCCATTATCAGATTTATCTTTTTCAACTGCTTCAAAAGTCCTTCTAGCATCTTGTGATGCTAGAAATCTTCTTAATTTTTTTTTAAAGTTAAATTACTCAGATTTGGAGATTACTATGTCGATTGGCAGTGTATAACTGTACATGATAGAATGTATGCCGATTGAATGTAAATAAATTGAAAAATATAAAATTGGATTCTTTGTATGTTGCTTTAATTTGTGTTAATATAATTGATCATATTGCCATTAGTAATTCTACCAATTTTGATATAAGCATAATTTTCAGCCCCAAATTGTATTTTTGAGGTTTTAGATTTAAAAAAAACCTGACACCCCTCGGTGATTATTATATATGTCTACTTCGAGTCTACTGCATATTGAAATGGAACTCGTTTAACATACAAATTGCAATTTTTAATTCCGCTAGATGAAAAAAAAATTATCTTAGTTATCTTGATGTAACATATCTTAACAAGATATTTGTGACATTAAAAAAAAAAAAAAAAAAAAAAACGAATTTTGAAAAAAGAATAAATTATGCAAAATTCTCAAAAAATTGAAAACTATTGAATTAAGAAGAAAAAATGCCAAGGAATAATGGATTTTTGATCACAGATAATTCATCTTCATCTTGACACTATGTACATTTTCCGTGGTAATCGTACATGAAGCACATTTTTAATACAGGCAGCCCAAGCTCATTATCTGTCAATATGTATAAAAATCATTATTCAGTTTTAAATTTGAAATAAGTTAAGAATACAAATCAATGTCATTCAACAAGTCTCAATATACAAAAAAAAAAAGGCTTTTTTTGTATTTATTGATACTTCTTGAATGACCTTGATTTTTATTCTTAACTTATTTCAAGTTTAAAACTGAAATGATTTTTATAAATATTGACAGATAATGAGCTTGGGCTGCCAGTATTTTTTAATAGTCCAAAATTTGAGACTCCATATTAAAAGCCGAGACAATCTAGGAAACTCAACATTGACTATTATGCATTTTTTACCAAGTCAATTCTAGTTTTCTAGTTTCAAACATGTCACATTTTTTTAAGCTAAAAAACTTTGACAAGTTCAGCTCGTTAATTTTTAACTATTTTATTGAAGATAAACAAATATATCCATTCCTGCCCAGTCCATCTCAGCTCGAGCCTATCACTACATAAACAGACCGTCCGAAACATGTTGCAGACAAACTCCTGCAGACTGCCCTAAAAACAACTTATTTACAACAAGAAATGCTTTCCTTTATAACATTAAAAACCACTGTACTTCATGGAGTTCTTACATTGGCCATATTTAAGCTGGTAAGTGTATTAAAGTTTCAGAAATGTTCAAATTAGCTGTGCTTACCTCGGAAGTGTCACACGTTCAAATGACTCATATAGCTGACTGCTGACATTTGCATAATAAAGTTCAAATGTTTTTGAAGGTTTATGTTATCTTTTGCAGATTTTCGCAGAAAGCAAACTTCCTTTGGGGCAAATTCATACCGCCATAGAAACAGAACATGATGAATTGTTAAAGTTGTTTGAAACTAGATCTGCAAGTTCAGGTACCATAGCTATAGACTGATATTATCTCATTTTACAATGTAAAATCATGTACGAAAGTGAAATATTTTTGTCAAGTTTTGAATGGTCACTAAAGCTAATATTAATTTTTACATATGAAAGCCATTCATTAAGGGTCGTTGCCAAGCTAGCACAAACATAAACTTAAGACTGTCAAAGGCATCATTTTCAATCTTGAAAATCTTTAAACTGAATTTTTTTACTAAAACAGCGTTTTCAGAGTTCAAGCATTTGATCATGAACATCAATGTACATTGCTTAAAACTCTCCGAATTGCTTCAGAGAGAGTAAAATATATTAATAAAAAAAGTCACCAAATTATTTGTCTTTGGCATTTGCTTTGGGAAAAAAATTAGTTCTGTAAACTGCAATAAGTCTATCCTTTAATTCTTTGTGACACTAATAAATTAACGAGAGGAATGTTGACTTTGTGGCTTGACATGTATTTAGATTCAGAACTTTATTCCTGTTGCAAAATCTCTTTGAAATTTTCCGTAGGTTAAACTATTTTTAATGAAAACATATCCCACATAAGATGTACGCGCATGCCGGCTTGTCTCTCTACGTCATCTTGTCAAAATTACGCTGTATTTTATTTTAAAACTTTTAAAAAAGTTTAATTTTTATGTCAAGTTTGTATCTATTTTTTCTCTTTGCAAATATTTAAACATCGAACTTTTGTTTGTTTTAACATTTTAAACTTTTAAAACCACGAGGAATTTTTTTTCCCTTCACAACAGTCGCTTTTTGCATCGCGAGTTCAGTTTTTTTTTCTTTTTTTGACTTGTTTTACAAATTGAATTTCTGTTTTACCTTTTTTTGCTAGACAGTCGTTTGACAAGCCTTTACTTACCGGTACTTAAGTAAACTATGTTTTATCGACATACTTAAATTTGTCCGTCTAGACGAGCAATAAATTAAGTATGCGATTTTAATTTCTCGGTGTGAGCAAAATATTTGAAAAAACCGCTCCTTTCATTCCGGCTTTTGCGGCATATTTTATCATATTAAGTATATGAATAAACAAACCAGAAAAAAAAAACAGAGAAATTGAGTCCAGAAGAGAAAGACAGGGAAAAGGGAATTTGTTTAAACTACTCAGGAAAGGAAGTGTAAAAAATAATAAAAGGAAGAAGCAATCTTCGTGTGAGAGCGATCGATGCCAGCTCCTCATACCGAATAGTATGCTGATGACGTCAAAACAGTCCTCGACAAAAATTAATGGCTTTGTTAATTTAAATTTATTTTAAAATCTTTAAAATATTAAGATATTATTGTAAAGTATCATTGTTTTGGTTATATTCGTTTTTGCTCAATTTGATACGAAAAATGTAAAATGTAATCGAGAACTTTCGTCATGTTTAATTTTGAGATTGATTTTGACCTCAAAAATTAGTATTTTTCCTTTTCTTGTTCTGTTTAATAATTAAACCTAAATTTCTCTTTTTTTAAAATATTATTCGATTCCAATAATTTTGGTATACTATAAGTTCAAACCATTTTTTCAAAGTTTTCAATTTCCACTTTTAAAAACTGACTTTTGTTACTAATTTTAACAACTGATGTTATTGCAAAAATATGTAAATATTGTAGCTCCCCTTGTCCTAATCCTTTACAAGACGTAACCAATTAAATCTTGAACAAAAGTTGCATATCATGTGTCGAACACCACTTTGTGAAAGTATATAAACACTTGTTTTTTTCAATTAAGCAGTAATTACGATGGGATTACTAACACATTCAAAGCTTCGAATTTGTAGTAAATAAATTGATTCTGAAATAATATTTATTTCAGAAAGGTCAAAGATTAAGCTATAATTAAGTTCTTCTGTGATGTTTTAGAAATGTTCAGAACAAATTAAATTGAATAGTTGAGATTCATTTTGCAATTATGCCAACTTGCATGGAAAAGATAATGCGTAGATCTTACTGTCAGTACTAATTTATATTTTGTCTTTAAAGAAGCATTAATGAGTTTCAGCCCGGGGCATCTTTTGAGTAACAAAAAATGTGTATATAGCGTTGACATGAAAAAAAATCTTGATTTTGTACAAATCAGTACATCGAGCAGTTTTTTTGCAACCTTAAAAATGACTTTGAAATGTTTTGAATTTAGTTTTAGATAATGTTCGTAAAATATTTTAGATCCTCTATCATCATAAATACTTAATTCAACAGAACAGTATGATGAAGCATAACATCTCAGTTGCCATGGAATTGATTATGTATTTCATGGCCGAATATGGTCATGTGTTTTAGATAATTGAGAAAACATTATTTCAGAATGTTCAGGATGTTTGCTTTTCAGTTTGTTTTTTATTTTCGTTACAATAGATTGTTTAGAATGTTGTGGTTAACTTTGTTGAATTAAGTCAGCAAGATATCTTGGGTTTAACTGTTTTCTTAGTGAGTAATTAGGAGTCCTGTAGATACAACTTGCATTTTGTTAATTGTTGAGCATATTGTACTTAATATATAATTGCATGCTAAAATCCCAGATTTTCCCTTGGGGCTGTTGTTTGTCTTAACTTTGATGGAGGACAAAAAAAAAACCTCACAAGGACATCCAAACCTTTGACTAGTTAAAGTTAAATAATAAGCCTAAGTGGCAGATGAATATAAATGACATGGATGGCAAAGCTGGGGGTGCTTGGGGTCCTAGAGCCCTCCCCCCTCCAATTTTCTGAGTTTGATTCAATCATAATATTTTTATTTTTTTTTGGAGAGGGGTGGGGAGGGTGGATAAGAAGTTGAGCTTAGCCCCTCCAGTTGAAAGATTGCTCTGTCGTCCCTGAATGAGTGAGTGAGTGAGCAAGTGAATGAATGAAATGTGGATAGATGAGAAAATGAAAGGCTGGATAAATGAACAAATTAATTATACAGTTATTGCATGACAGAAAGAGTGAATCAATAAACAACTAATTAATGAGGTGGAATAAGTGCATGAATTATACAGATAAGTGCAAGTGATTGAATGAATGAATGAATCAATGAATCAATCAATCAATCAACCAATGAATGAATGAATGAATGAATGAATGGATGAATGAACGAATGAATGAATGAATGAATCAATGAATGAATCAATGAATGCATGAATGGATGGATGGATGGATGAATCAATGAATCAATGAATGCATCAATGAATCAATGAATGAACGAATGGATGGATGGATATATGAATGAATGAATCAATCAATCAAGCAATCAATCAATCATTCAATCAATGATTGAATGAATGAACGAATGAATTATTGAATGAATGAATGAATGAATGAAACAATGAATGAATCAATAAATGAACAAATGAATCAATGAATGGATGGATGGATGGATGGATGGATGGATGAATGAATCAATGAATCAATGAGTGAATCAATGAATGAATGAATGAATGAACGAATGAATTATTGTATGAATGAATGAACAAATGAATTATTGAATGAACGAATGAATTATTGAATGAATCAATGAATTAATGAATGAAACAATGAATGAATCAATAAATGAACAAATGAATGAATGAATGGATGGATGAATGGATGAATAAATGAATTAATCAGTGACTCAAATTAATTTATGACTCAAGCACTATTTTTTTTTTATTATAAATCAAGGAAAGACTAAAAAATGTTTTTTTTCAGTACCTCAGTATGAAGTAGTACCACTCTTACGTCATCGATCCCGCCGTGACGCCCACTCCTCCTTCTCCACACTTGAATATAAGCTGTCAGCTTTCAAAAAGGATTTCCACATACAACTTGAACCTCGTGATGATGTCATTTCCAAAACTCTTATTATTACGACGAAGAAACCGGGAAATATTTGGAGAAAAGAATTCTTCAAACCGATTGGTAGATTCTATCAAGGTCACGTGATTTCGGACGTTAGTTCCCATGTTGCCATGCGGGAGCTTGATAAACCTGGGGAACTGGTAAGAAAAATAAAATAAACATGTTTTAGGGTTTGTCTGTTTGTTTGTTACAAATTTTGATGTCTGTTTTTTTACTTGTTTATTATATTGTCTTAAATAAACGTTTTTCGATGGTGTATCTGCTTGAGGTTAGTATCTTTTGTTTTTTTTTCTGTCAACATGCAGCCTGTCTGTCTTTCTGTTTATTTGTTTGCCAATACGTCAATTTGTCATCTTGTTTATTTATTTCATTGTTTGTTTGTTTTTTTGGTTGTTGTGTTTGTTGGTCTCTATATTTATCTGGCGTGTGCTAGTCTGTAAGCCTTCTTTGTTGTCTGTCCGTCTGTCTTTCTGTCTGTCTTTCTGTCTCCCTGTCTTTCTGTCTGCCTGTCTTTCTTTCTGTCTGTCTTTCTTTCTTTCTGTCTGTCTGTCTGTCTTTCTGTCTCCCTGTCTTTCTGTTTGCCTGTCTTTCTTTCTGTCTTTCTGTCTGCCTGTCTTTCTGTCTGTCTGCCTGTCTTTCTTTCTGTGTGTCTTTCTTTCTGTCTGTCTGTCTGTCTGTTTGTCTTTCTGTCTGCCTATCTTTCTTTCTGTCTGTCTTTCTGCCTGCCTGTCTGTCTTTCTGCCTGCCTGTCTGTCTTTCTGCCTGTCTGTCTGTATTCAATGTAGGTTTGTTCCTTTATTTTTTTTTTATTAGAGATAAAAACTAGCAAAATACTAGTGTGGACTGCGTCGGCGTTTCTATAGAAACAGTGGTAAAAATATGTGTGATTTGGTCTCCGAAAAGCGATAATGGTGATAGTGATGTTTCGGACGTTAATTCTTCGTCGGAGTAATATGAAATATGCGTGCATTTGCTTGTTTGCTTGCCAGTTTTCTGGCCTGCCTGATTGTGTATCGCAAAGTGTTTTCTTGATGCTTGTATAAAGTTGTTGAGAAAATCTTGTGTATTTCAGACTGGCGCAATTTATCTTGGTGACCACGTGTATCGACTCCACCCTCTTACTGATAAAGTCAAGAGAAATCTGTCATTAACTAATTACGATGGGTATCACGTGATCACAAAGAGAACCTTGAGACAATTGCGGTACCCTGGTTTTTTCCCTGAACCGATTGAAAGTGAGTATGACATAACAGAACAGTCAGTCGGGCAGTCACACAGACAGTCATGAAATCATGAATAAACAAATAAACGAATAAACGAATTAATCAATCAGTCAGTGGAGCAGTCAATCAGGCAGTCAATCAATCAGTCAATCAATCAATCACTCAATCAATCAAACAAGATCAGTCAATAATCAACCAATCAATCAATCGAACAATCAATCACTCAAACGATTAATCAAGCAATCAATCAGTCGAATAATCAATCAATCACACAATCAGTCAATCGAACAATCAACCAGTCAAACGATCGATCAATCAATCAATCGGTCAATTAATCGATCAATCAATCAATCGGTCAATCAACCAATCAGTCAATCAACCAACCAGTAGGCAATCAACGAATTACTAATACCAACAAATCATCCCAACAACACCGATAAGCCATCAAATAAATCAATCACCCAACAATGAATCAGTCAGTCAGTGAATTCTAAAGTGCATGTACACTAAATTTATTTTTACTTTGTGTATGCCTTTACAGCTAAACAACAAGATGAATTAATGAAATCTCACCTAGTCAAGCGAGTACGCCGTGAAGCCAGCACTAAGTACATAGAAGCAATGATAACATTAGATAAAGTATCATTTGATTACTATGGCAACACCAGCACGGACTTTGTGCTTGCTGTCGCTAATATGGTAAGTTGCTTATTCACGGGTTATCTCCCGTAATATGATTTATGCTGCACGAGTGAGGTCACAATTATAGTGAGTCGTTTTCAAAACACAATGCTCCTTTTGTTTCTCTATTATTGTGATGGGAAGATAACCCTTATTCACCGACCGACCTGCCGATTGTGTGACTAACTGACTGACTGAATTATAACGTGATGGCAGTGTAATTTACTTACTGACTGACTGACTAGATCGATTAGTTATTTGATCAATGATTTTAAACGATTTCCAATTAATAATAAGAGAATATGAGAAACTGGAGTATGAAATAGCCAAAACGAAATTTAAACAAGAAGCGCATTAAAAAATGTGACTTCACTATTTAAAATTAAATTAAATATTTAATAAAGAATAGCCACGGCAATCTATATAAAATCATACACTTATCAAGACCCTACTATTAATTTCAACTTTGGCAGACTTCTTATTCGTGTTTGCTTTTTCCTCTTGTGTGTAATTGCTTTTTCTCTTGTTTGTAATTGCTTTTTTCTCTTGTTTGTAATTGCTTTTTGTCAATAATAATTAAAAACAGATTGGACCTTAAACAACAAACTTTTAGGACAGAAATTTATAAACATTTGATGAACCAATTATGATTTTAATTTAACTCATTATTATTTTTTTTATTGTTATTTCCTTTTAATATATTATTATTATTATTATTATTATTATTATTATTATTATTACACATTATTATTGAGCCGTCGATGGGAGAGGACGTGTGACATCGAGCTCCTCTAAAATTAAAATGCCCAGGAAGTCTAAGAATATAAAATGGACAGAGCAAATGAATTTTGATCTCTTGGAATGCAAAAGAAATGCACAAGAACTCGCCAGTTCGGATAATGCGCCAAGAAATAAGAATGGCAAAAAGAAGGGCTACATCGAAGTAATGACTGATCTATGGAATGCTAAGGGCTATGAATATCTATCTATCAAAAGCCAAAACTTAAGGGATCAAGCCTCTCGTTTCGAGAAAAACACCTCTTTATCAAGAGATGAAACAAGCCTTCTGGATTGTACTGATAATTCTGCTTTAAATCCTGTCTCAACAAATATTATTGACGAAAATTCAAGCAGTCAAAATGCAAATTTGCGAATTCAAGATACAAATTTGCATTCGTCCAACTTACGATTCCCCGAGGAGACTCAACCAAATATTGTTAACGGACCAAGCGTAATCCCAGTTAATCTACCTCATTATGAAGCTCTTGAAAAGCCTTCTTCTTTTAAATGGGGGCAATCAAGTGACGGTAGAACTTTGTTTGTCGAAACATCAACAATCAACGATGCTTATAACGAGATAACACAATGGCGTAAAAATGCTTTTCTTATTCCATATGGGAGGGCTGGAAAAGACTTTATTGATCAGCTAACAATACATTTTAATACATGGAACAATGGCGCCGATGGAAAACACGTATCCCTGAAAGCAGCGTTTGTGTTGATGGCGGTCGCTCTACAAAAACCGCACAAAAAATCGAAAGCTAAAGAACACCAAGAATGTCTGATTAAACGACTGGCGTTATGGAAGGACGGTGATGTAGATGGTTTGGTACGCGAAGGGCGACTAATTCAAAGACGACTGACAAGCTCTAAGCGAACTGAACCAGCCGACAAGGCTAAGGTTTTTGCAAATCTAATTATGAAGGGGCAAATACATTCAGCTTTGAGATACCTTAGTAGTGACGAGGGTGGGGGGATACTCCCTCTAAGTGATGACGTTCTACAACAACTGAAAGAAAAACATCCAGATGCACAGGGAGCCCAATTAGGGTCCTTACTATTTGGTCCAATTGAAGATGTCCCTGACACGTTATTCCTTGAAATAGACGGTGAGATGGTACGTGAGGCTGCCTTAAGAACCAAAGGCTCTGGAGGTCCATGCGGAATCGATGCAGATGGATTTAGGAGAATGTTATCTTCAAAAGCCTTTAAGAAGTCTGGAAAAGATCTCTGTGATGCTATTGCTCTGATGGCAAGACGACTCTGTACAGAATACGTGGATCCTTCAAGTATTGAAGCTTTAATATCATGCCGTCTCATACCTCTTGATAAGGGAGAAGGAGCAGTCCGACCGATTGGTGTTGGAGAGGTTCTACGCAGGATAATCGGCAAGTGTGTTACAAAGGTGATTAAGTCCGATATCATTGAAGCTAGTGGTTCTCTACAAGTTTGTGCTGGATTGAAAAGTGGAAACGAAGCCGCCATCCATGCCATGCGAATCATCTTCGAAGCTGATGATTCAGATGCTGTTTTACTCATTGATGCTTCAAACGCTTTTAATGCTTTGAATAGATCTGCATCGCTGCACAACATAAGAGTTCTGTGTCCACTTATGGCTACATATGCTATCAACACTTACAGACATCCTGCGCGGCTATTTGTCGTTGGTGGTCAAGAGTTGAAATCTTCGGAAGGCACTACACAAGGAGATCCGCTTGCCATGAGTTTATATGCCATTAGTCTACAGCCACTCATCTCTCATCTACAAGTTTCTAGTGCAACCAAGCAATGTTGGTTCGCTGATGACGCAGCTGGAAGTGGTACACTGTGTGAGCTCAAAAAGTGGTGGAGCGTGCTTTTGGAAAGTGGACCTCCTCTAGGCTACTTTCCGAATGCTAAGAAGTGTTGGTTAATAACTAAACCTGAGAAGGAAGAAGCCGCAAGGGACGTTTTTGCTGAAACTGCAATTAATGTGACATCGGAAGGACACAAGCACCTAGGTGCAGTGTTGGGATCTACAGCTTTTCTAGAAGAATATATCGGAGATAAAGTTGACGAATGGATTGGTCAAGTAACTAAGCTGGCAGAGTTCGCAATTACACAACCTCAAGCATGCTATGCAGCTTTCAGTTTTGGTCTGCGTCATCGATGGACCTACTTCATAAGAACTTTACCCAACATAACTGATTTTTTAGAGCCACTTGAGGAAGCTATATCTAGACTTCTAATTCCTGCCATTACAGATCATCATATCAACGACGAAGATCGTAAACTACTGGCACTTCCGGTACGCTTGGGTGGGCTAGGATTCACGAACCCTGTGGAGTCGGCTCCCCAAGAGCATCAAGCCTCATTGATTATTACTAAACCTCTAGTTCAGCGCATAGTTGACCAGATACACAATGTTCCAGAAGAAACGGACATCAGAACTGCAAAGACTCAAGCCATGAACAGAAAACGAGAAAATCTTAGAGAGAATGATGGGATGGTCAAGAGCATATTATCGTCAACTTTGCTTAAAGTAAAAAACCAAGCCTCTGAGAAAGGCGCCTCAAGCTGGCTTTCAGTCATACCGCTCAAGGACCTTGGATACGATCTAAATAAAGGAGAGTTCAGAGATGCACTGAAGCTGAGATACAACTGGGAATTTACAGATATCCCGAACCGCTGTGTGTGTGGGGATATTTTTGACATATACCATGCTATGACGTGCAGAAATGGTGGATTTGTCATCCAACGGCACAACGAGATAAGAGATCTTGAAGCAGCCCTTCTGGGAACCGTTTGTAAAGATGTACAGACAGAGCCTCCACTACAACAAATCACTGGAGAAGTCCTTAATAATGGTGCTAATACCTCAAGAGACGCTCGTCTTGACATTATGGCGAGAGGATTTTGGGAGCGACAGCGATCTGCATACTTTGACGTTCGGGTATTCCACCCTTATGCAGACTGCTATCGCGAAAAGACCTCTGAGCAAATCTTCAAACAACATGAAAACGAGAAGAAGAGGAAGTATGCCACTAGAGTGTTAGAAATTGAACAAGGATCGTTTACACCGCTGATCTTTAGTACAACTGGAGGAATGGGACCCGAATGCATGATGTACCATAAACGCTTAGCAGAGTTAATATCCACTAAGAAAGGAGAAACATATTCAACGACGATGACCTGGATTAGATCCAAAGTCTCCTTTGCTCTTTTAAGATGCTCTCTCGTATGCCTTAGAGGAACTAGAGTTAAAAGGAGGACATTTGAAACTTTGAACACTGATTTTACTATTGACAATTTTATATCAAATGTAGCTTAAATCTTTTTGTACATATATATATATATATTTGTTATATATTTTTTTTATTTTTGATTTATTTATTTTTTCTTTCTCTTAGTACTATTATATATCCATTGTTTTTTTTTTTTTTTTTTTTTTTTTTTTTTTTTTTTTTTTTTTTTTTTTTTTTTTTTTTTTAAGAATTAATTATCATTTCTGCATTTATATTTATAGATATAGAGTATATTATATAACGAACATTTTTTTTATCTAAATGAACATTAGTCCTACAATCATGTAACTTGTATATAAGATTTTTAGCCATTTCAAATGTAAAATATTATTATTGTTGTTGTTATTAAAGTTATTATTATTATTTTTAATTATTATTATTATTATTATTATTATTAATATCATATTTTATATAGTTTCCTAGTATATTCTTATTGTATATATAACATTCTTAGTATTTATTCATTGTATTATTCTTGTAATTATATAGACAGATGGCCCAATGGAAGATTAGCCTGGCTAAATTGGCTCCATCTATAAATAAAGTTTGTTATTAATATTATTATTATTAAATGAATGTTGTTTTTCAGGTGAATCGATTATATCGCGACAGTTCCGTTGGTATAGATGTAGTATGGACCCTTACTAAAATATTTATCATAGAAACGGATGAGGTAACAAAGATATGAGTCCAATGCATATTATTTTACAGCGAAGGTACCCGAACCGTGAACACTTTTTTGAGACTTTTTAAATATGCTTCCTTTGGGTGAATCGATCTGAAAACGTTACCATTTTGATAACTCATTTGAGAACATTTGAGTTAAAATCTACTTTTTTAGAGGATCCGATGCAGACATAGAGACATGTACAGACAGAAAAAAAAACACATATAAACAAATAAACAAACTTACTACTTAAAGTAAAAAAAGCAAATGTTCAAATTCGCCTAAACTCTTTTACCCATAGTTTATTCAAAAAGCTGTATTTTTATCGTGTTCGTAGGCGGGACTCGATTTTACAAAGCAGAATATCAGGTCAGCAGTCGGCTATCTTGGTGCTTTCTCCAAGTGGGCGAAACCTAAAAACGAAGACGCTGGAAACGTTGGTCATTTTGATAACGGAGTTCTTCTTTCAAGGTATGGGACGGGCCATCATAGAAAGTGATGTGTGTGTGTGTGTCAGAACACAGCACGGTTACAATACTGCTGCATAGATAATACGTCATCTTCATCATCATCATCATCATCATCACCGTTATAAACGTTGCCTTCTTCATAACTGTTAACACAGCCACTTCCCCCTACCGGAAAAAAATACACACTCTAACTCCAACATCGGTTAACTTAAAATCTTGATTTTTCAGACGACTTTGTGGCTTAGAACACTGCTCTCTCGGAGGTGGGTAGTCAAAGGAACGACAAAAGGAAGTAATAAAACAAACAAACACACCAAATTAACAAACAATGGCTGGTTGCAAGAAACCCGTATAAAGTTACCCACTGGATAAAGTTATCCATTCCATAGATGTTCTTTAGAATTTATCCACTGGATAGCGATTTATGCGGTTGATAGCGCTATCCATGCTTTGTGCAACTGACAAACATATATTCAAACAAGCAAACAATCCAGGGCCATAACCAGAACTTTTACACGGGTGGTGCACATAAAAAGAACCTGGACCAGTGATGGGTTTTTAGTAGGCTTTTTTTATTAGTAGCTGTCATATTAATTATGCACAAAGCCGGTGTGCTTTTCAAACACCTGTATTACAATTTATTACTCTTATTGTGCTTTAAAGTTCTTGTAAATGACTTTATTCTTTGTATTTTCGGTGATTATTCTAGTTTTGTGCTCTTGATTCCAATTTTAAGAAAGAAATTCTAGTATAATAAAATGGAGATGGATGAGCGGACCTTCTGGCTTTTTGGGGGGGAGGGGTGCACATGCACCCTGTGCACCCCCCCCCCCCCCCTCTTGGTTACGGCCCTGCAACCATGACATTCATCAATCTGTCAATCGAAAACACAAACAGACAAACCAACAAATTAAAACAGGCCACGTTGAAAGGTATGTTTCTTGTCTTATATTGTACTTGCAGGAGTTGCGTACTCCGGTGTGCCATGTTCTAGCTCAAGCGGTTTTTCTGTCAATAATGGCAATGGGATTGATGCTGCATTTTACGTCGCACATGAGATGGGCCACAAGTAGGTGCCAAGGTCTTGATGTACTGCATGAATACGCTGCGCTAGTTGTTAGATTCGTAATTATAGGTAGTATAGCCAGCAAAATAATGTCTCAACTTTTAGTATATCAAATTGTATTTATATCTATTGACAGGTGTTAGTAAATAAAGATTGATGGATTTATTTGTCGATGTGATCGATCGATCGACTGACTGACTAACTAACTGATTGACTGACTGATTGAGTGATGGGTTGATTGATTGCTTCAATTGATTGATTGATTGATTGATTGATCGATCGATTGATTGGTTGATGCATTGATGGATTGGTTGGTTGGTTGAGTGATTGATTGATTGATTGATTGGTCGGTTGGTTGGTTGGTTGGTTGGTTGGTCGGTTGGTTGGTTGGTTGAGTGATTGATTGATTGATTGATTGGTCGGTTGGTTGGTTGGTTGGTTGGTTGGTTGGTTGGTTGGTTGGTTGGTTGAGTGATTGATTGATTGATTGATTGATTGGTCGGTTGGTTGGTTGGTTGGTTGAGTGATTGATTGATTGGTCGGTTGGTTGGTTGGTTGAGTGTTTGATTGATTGATTGGTCGGTTGGTTGGTTGGTTGGTTGGTTGAGTGATTGATTGATTGATTGGTCGGTTGGTTGGTTGGTTGGTTGGTTGAGTGATTGATTGATTGGTCGGTTGGTTGGTTGGTTGGTTGGTTGAGTGATTGATTGATTGATTGGTCGGTTGGTTGGTTGGTTGGTTGAGTGATTGATTGGTCGGTTGGTTGGCCAGTCGGTCGGTGTTTGAGTGATTAGTTAATTTATTCATTGAACTATTGTTCGTTTGTTGTAGTTTTGGTATTCCTCATGACTCAGGAGAGTGTAACAAAGGATATATCATGGCTCCTGGTCAAAGTGGTGGTAAAAATGCATTTAAATGGTCATCTTGTAGCGGTGAAATGTTCAAATCAGTGTTTAGGTAAAGTCTGTAGTTATAGTTATTGTGTGTGTTTTTGTTCAGTTCTGATTTGCTTGTTTTCTTATTCACGTTCAACCATTCAGTTTTAATTCGCTCATTCGTTCATTCATTGACTCACTCACTCAGTCACTTACTCACTCAGTCACTTACTCACTCACTCATTCAATCACTCACTTATACACTCCCTTATTCAATTACTCACTTACTCACTCACTTACTCACTCACTCACTCACTCACTTACTTACTCACTCACTCACTCACTCACTCATTCACTCACTCACTCATGCATTACTCACTTACTCACTTAATTTGCTCACTCAGTCACTCACTCAGTCACGCACTCAGTCACTTACTCAGTTACTTACTCACTCATTCAGTCACTCACTCATGCACTCACTCATTTATTAATTCATTTCATTACTCATCCAGTCATTGAGTTAAATCGTTCATCCATTCGTCGGTTTGTACGTTTGTTCGATCGTTCGCTTGTCATTGCACTATACATATAGTATCAAAGCTTATATTACAAGCATTCATAGCTGTTTTCTCTTCTTTGAGTAATTTTCATAACTTTTTGTACTCTAAATATTAGTTTTCTATCTAGCGTACTGTCATCTTCAGCTTTTTATTAAGATAAATTTAGTATTAGGTGCAGAAATCTCGTTTAACCCTTTCGGGTTTTTTTTTTCTGCTCCTACCACAATTTACTGTAACTTATTATAAATTTAATCTCCTTTTGTATATACTGCTGTGGAAAATAATAAAACCTTGAAACCTTGAAACCTATACTCTATATCAATTATTCGTTCATCGTTCCATTGTTCCATTTACTTGAGGCCATTGCGCGTTTTAGTTTCTACTATTGATGCATAACCTTCATTTCATGGCTAACAACTTATCTACTGCGCATGCTCAATTTACGGTTTAAAACAGATTGAGTTACTGATTGATTTTTTGTTTTGTTTTCTGGCAGCCGAGTTAGTTGTTACAACAATAAGCCGCCCAAACAACACGAGTTACCATCTCTACCACCTGGTTATAACTACGACTATACCAAACAGTGCCAGCTGATGCATGGACCCGAATATAAACAGTGTCCCCTTACAGTGGTAAGTCATTAATACGATGCGGTGGGGTGCAGTGCGGTGCGATTCGATGTGGTGCGGTGCGATGTGCTTGTGTAGCGCATTTCACCTAATGTCTCAGTGCGCTTTACAATTTCTTATATTCATATTTAGCGGTTTTTTTTTTTTTTTTTTTTTTGTATTTCAGAATAGTTGTGAATCGTTGTTTTGCTATAAAAGTTATGGCTGCAGTAGTGCCGGTACTCCGCCAATCGATGGTACACCTTGTGGTAAAAGAAAGGTTGGTTGTTCATGTCGAGTTTGCTTTAGAGGAGGACTGAATAGCATACCACAATTCTTTGCGATTCATATTATATTATCGTATTGATTTATTTTCAGTGGTGCATAGGTGGCGTATGTGAAGACGCTAGCAGCAGTCTTCCACCCTCCGTCGATGGTGGGTGGGGAGCGTGGGGTGCCTACAGTGGCTGTTCTAGGACCTGTGGCATTGGTGTGCAGTATCGTACACGAGAATGTACAAACCCAAAGTCAGTAATAATTCTTGCAACAAACAAACAAACAGGCCAACAAACAAACAAATAAACACGCAAACAAACAAACAAACACGCCAACAAATAAACACGCCAACAAACAAACACGCCAACAAACAAACACGCCAACAAACAAACAAACAAACACGCCAACAAACAAACAAATAAACACGCAAACAAACAAACAAACACGCCAACAAATAAACACGCCAACAAACAAACACGCCAACAAACAAACACGCCAACAAACAAACAAATAAACACGCCAACAAACAAACAAACAGGCCAACAAATAAACACGCCCACAAACAAACACGCCAACAAATAAACACGCCAACAAACAAACACGCCAACAAACAAACACGCCAACAAACAAACAAACAAACACGCCAACAAACAAACAAATAAACACGCAAACAAACAAACAAACACGCCAACAAATAAACACGCCAACAAACAAACACGCCAACAAACAAACACGCCAACAAACAAACAAATAAACACGCCAACAAACAAACAAACACGCCAACAAATAAACACGCCAACAAACAAACACGCCAACAAACAAACAAATAAACACGCCAACAAACAAACAAACACGCCAACAAATAAACACGCCAACAAACAAACACGCCAACAAACAAACACGCCAACAAACAAACACGCCAACAAAAAAACACGCCAACAAAAAAACGCAAACAAACAGACAAAAACACAAGAAAAAAAACAAACAAATCAAAATAACAAACAAACAAACACAAAACATTTATTGGTGATTTATTGTGAGTTATGATGTCATGGTGTTATATGTGAAAACTTTCCTCAATAAAGATTGCAATTACTAACAGAAAAACAAAACAAACAAACCAGCACTAGTTAATTAAACTAACTATTGTCGATGTGTGTCTATTATTCTAGACCGGAATATGGCGGCAAGGACTGCCCGGGGTCGTCCAAGGGAGAATGGAAAACCTGTAATAAACAGGTAAAGCCTGTTTGACGAATGACAACACAATACAAATCGCCCGCACGTATTGATATTTTCATGATGTTGTTTCTTTCAGGCGTGCCCTAGCGGTAGCGAACATTTCCGACTGTATCAGTGCAAGCAAAAGAAAAGTTCTTATGTCAAATATTACATCCGAGGTTAGACAAGTACCAAGTTAGAGAGTGCACCCCCACAATGTCAATATTGATGTCTAAAACAAATCCCTAATCAAGTTTATTTCAATGATGGTGAAACTAAAAAAATATTTTTATAGCACGTCGTCTTTATGCTGGATACATTTAAAAACACATGCAACTTTCATAAATGTGCTTATTAAGCAGTAGTGCTTGCGTAATTCATGCGGATTATTGCGGATGGAAGTTTTGATTTTTGTTTTTTCAATTTTCGGGGCATGGTGTCGGGGGAGCATTATATACATTGAACAGAGGTGACAAAAGTATCAATAAACTGGGCGGATCCAGACATTTTGAAAGGGGGGGAGGGGGGCACTAATCAAGAAAATGATCCGGAAGTTTTGAAAGGAGGGGCACTAATCAAAAAATGTTCCGGAAATTTTGAAAGGGGGGGGGGCACTAGTCAAAAAATGATCTGGAAAATTTGAAAGGAGGGGCACAAATCAAAAAAATGATCCGGAAATTTTGCAAAGGGGGGGGGGCACTAATCAAAAACATTACTGATTAATCAATCAAAAATTAAAATAATTATCTATAAAAATAAATCAAAAGAGGGAGGTACAGGCCCCCCATGCCCTCCCCTTGTGTCTATTTAGCAAGTAGAAGACGCTTCGCTGTGGTCCGTTTTATAATAGAACAGCGTTTTGTATGACTGAACGAAGCACGGGACAACCTCTCTAATTGTTAAATAGAGCACAGTTATTAGGCAGTAAAAACGCGCGTAGTGAACTGAGTTCTTAAATGTTTGTTCTGCGAAAAGTTTTCTCGTGTAACATGTCAAAAAAAAAATCGACAAACAAATGGCGTTGGGCGAACAATTGGCGTTGCAAGTTGTTCAACTTCAAGAGTATATTAATAAATTGCGCTATATAATATATGATTTTGAAACCTACACCACAGGGAGCCCGGCTTACGGGATAATGCCAACTCCACTACAATAGCTAAAGTCGGACACTTATGTCAACAACTAGAGGTCACGCAGCATGCAATAACGTATGCCATTTGATAAGACCTGTAATAAAACACTACTATTTACTTAACAAGAGTAACGCAAGTGTAAGAGAGAGATAGAAACAACAAGTCTCCTTCTTCTCTCCTTATGGAGTGACGTTACACTAGTTAGGTAAATAGTGGTGTTTTATTACAGGTCTTATCAAATGACTTACGTCACAATCGGTCGACTGGTTTGCACGCTACGTGATCTCTAGTTGTTGAGTCGGCATTATACCGTAAGCCGGGCTCCCTGTGCCTACACATTAACTGATAATGGTTTTCGTTCTTCCAGGTGGAGCTGAATGCTATCTTTCATGTTCTGAAGGAGGTTATGTTTATGATCTCAAAGGCCTCGTTATTGATGGAACAAAATATAACGATGATCCATTGGACTATGACCTATGTATTGGTGGTCAACGAGTGGTAAGTCAATTGATGTCAGTGGTGGATCTAGGGAGAGGGATACAGTGGGTGCACACCCCCGGGGGGGGGGGACTCCGGGGATAAACGATCGGGGATGCTCGTCGGAATTTAAAAAAATACCCCTAAAAGATACCTGATGTTTTTTCAAAAGGTCGTGACTTTGCAAACTTTTCATCTCTAAAAGATACCAAAATCAGGAATTTCAGTGCTGTTCAACCCCTAAAAGATACCAAAAAGTGAAAATTTGGAAAATTACATATTTTAAACACTAAAAAATACCAAATCGCTAATTTTTACCCATAAAAGATACGACGAGCATCCCCGATCGTTTACCTCCGGAGTCCCCCCCGGGTACACACCCCCTCTTGGTAGGATTTCAACTCTTTGTTTTCTCAAATACTTTTCCCAAAATATCCTCAGTATTTCATGTTTACAGGAAAGTGCATCCCCTCCCCCCCACCCCTGAAGATGGTGCACCCCCTGCTGGAAACAATCCTGTAACTGTCTCGCTTTTTTGTTCTTTTTCTTTTGTTTCGAAGGACTTACGTCCGAAACTATAAGCTTTCAAAACCAGTTTCAACATTGGTTTCAAGATTTACAAATCGATATTCTAGCCAACGCTGCCAATATTAGTAGTTTCGATCTTTGACGGGGGATTCCCTTGATAAGTGGCCGTTTAACAGTCATTTTTGAAAAAGGTCTTAAAAGATGAATAAATTAACTGAGAAACTGTTTTCAGATTCTAAAAGATACTACTTCATATCAATAAAAAGATATCATTCTATCGCCTTGAATTGTTCGGATAAATTAGAAATATAACGTCAAAAAATAGGCAAATCAATGATAAATGAACAACAAGTTTTTGAAGATTGACCGGGATGTTCAAGATTTCGAATAGATGATTAAACAGTTCTCAATTTATCAAATTTCGTGGCGCCCCGTCTGCTGGATATTCGCTCAACGTGGTCAGCGCCAGGCATCTTGGATTAAATGACCATAAATAATATTTCTATTATGCTTCATAGGTTGCTGGATGTGACCATGAAATCAATTCAGGAACTGTTCTTGATCGGTGTGCTAAATGCGATGGCAATGGGAATTCTTGTAAAAGACATAAAGGACTGTATGACCAGACAGGACAACCAAGCGGTGAGATAGTAAGATAGCAGACTAATTTGAACAAAGGGATTCCTGTGTTGCATGATAGTATCTGATTCTCGTGGGATATGTTTGTCGTTTGTCGCTACAGACAAGAATGAATGCGCTATACAGATCGAGCTCGTTCTCTTCGATTTCTGGACGTCTATATTCACGGGCTTTAGGATACTTCTTGCTTCGAGTCGTGACAAATGTTGAATAACAACCAAAATACTTGCATTGAATGCTTAAGAACACTATCATTAAATCACTTCATACTCACATTTATATTGTGCGCTTTTTTTCTTTCAAATACAACAACACTCGGCTAGTTTATAATCCTATTTCATTTTCAACTTGATGTGACCGAACGTGATCGAACGAAAAAATCTGCCGAGCCTGCAATAAATCTCCGCATCGACACAGGAAGCCATTAACAAAAAGAGTCAAGACAAAACCATTGGTATTTACATTGTTTCAGTTTTTCTTTTATCGGTGCATTTCCACGGGATGTACCCTGTACAAAAAAGAATATACCACATACTATCGAGGCTTAGCCTGAGCAATGAAAAACATGAAACTGCACTATTTAGTGTAATCTTTCGTGGAGTCTATTTTGTAATTAGATCAATATTTCTCCACTTGTTCCCATTCCATTTTTGAAAGTGATAATTGGATCTCTGATTTTTTTTATTTTACAGGTATTGATAATGCTGTCCCTGTATTGACTCTGCCTATTGGTACTACTTCCTTCCACATACAAGAAAGATCTCCTGGGACCAGTAATCTATTAAGTAAGTCATTATTCATCCAAAATATTTCCTCGTTCTGGTATGGACCGTAGCTCCTGGGCACGGAACAAAGAAACATGCAAAGAAACAGAAAACAAATGAACACGTAAAATTCAATAAAACAAACAAACAAAACAACAAAAAACAAACAAACGATCACGTAATGTACAAAGGGAACTTTGTTTTATCGATCTGTATTCCATATTACATATTACATTATGAATCAACTTTGTAAACGCTCACTTCTTTTAAACTTAAAAATTATTTCCAAATCAAAGATACCATTCCTATGCCTCTTAAATTCTTAGTTGTTTATCAGTTCACATGTGCGAGCTGTAATGCTCGTTATATTGGCGAGACCACTCGTCATCTATCAACAAGGATAAAGTAGCATCGTGAATTGGATACGAATTCTCATATATATAAACATCTTAATGAATCTTTACAATGTAAAACTAACGCTTCTTCTAATTGTTTCAAAATAATCGACTCTGCTAACACACCTTTCAAACTCAAAGTTAAGGAAGGTTTCCTCATCAGCACTTTAAAACCCGAGCTAAATGTTCAGGTCAAACATTTTATTTCATCCTTGTTTATCTTTCTGTTATCTTTTTAATTACTTTACAATTATCAGTTGTCAATCATTACTGTCAATCATTGTACTACTATATATATAGTTTCAAAATTATAACGAACTCATTCTCACTGAGGATGGCATTTGTAATGTCGAAACGTGTCTGTTAAATTAAAACGTTTATTCTTATATTTTAAATGTGTAATATCATTGGTGCTTCTACGATCATTTGGTAACTTATTCCATATTATATTACTCCGACAAAGGACTAACGTCCGAAACGTCAGTATCGCCATCATCACTATGCGGTGTCTAACTTACCCATATATTGTACAACTGTTTTTTTTTTAGAAAGATCGACGCATTATAATCTAGTATCTTACTAGTTTTGATCTCTTTGTATCCCATAGACATAAAGCTAGATCCCCCAGAAAAAAATAATCGATTGTTCAGCGTTCTGCCTGGCAATACATCAACCCAGGCAGCCGGTGTAACGATAAAATACTGGCGAAGCAGCGGAGATCTAGTATCCATTGATTCCATGTCATTTGTTGGTCCATCAACAGCAGCTCTTGTTCCACTGGTAAGAACGAAAAACAATGATTTCCTATAAAGGCTACAAGACAGTTGAGGGATTTTATGTGACGTCACTTTGCAATTATTAATGGTGCAATACGATGGAGGAAATGAGGAAGAGAATAAAACGCGAGAATATTTATTTTATGGTAGTGTTTTGCTTCTATGCTTAAAGCAGCTGACAGCACAGATACAGCCGTTACGTGAATCACTCTATTCTAAAACTCGATTCAATCCACCACAGTATTTGTTATTATATGGCGACCAATGCAAGACTCCGGGGCAAGACTCCGGGGCAAGCTGATTTGCGTTTCATTCAATTGTTATTCTTCAGTTTCGTTTTATAAGTAATAAATCGGTACTGTTGATCATTTTTGTATGCTGTTTTCATTTCTTTATTGCTTACAAATCCTCTTGATAGGGTCAAATAATAACATTTTAGTGAAAACTGTTTACTAAGGGACGGACCATTAGATAGTTGAGGGGGATGGGTGGGTGGGGGGTTGGGCAATTTTTTCTTGCAGGATATTTTTTTTCCCCATGTGATGGTTGTGCAGGATATTTTCTTCCTCCCTGCACGATATTTTTTTTATTTTCACATCTGCCGTGCAGGATTTTTTTTCTCTGTTTAAGGCTTTGCTCGATATTTTTTTTTTTGTATTTGCCCGACCCCCCTCAAATATCTAATGGTCCGTCCCTAAATACACCACCTTATGTTTGCAATGTTTGTTTATGTAGTATGTCCAAGTGTTGTCTGCCAAGAATATTGGATACGACTACAGCTACTATCTTCCTGGTGAAGGTGCGTCATCGACGTATCTATGGAAGGCTGTTCCGCACGGCGACTGTAACGAGACTTGTGCAGAAGGTATAGTTATGTATGGTCATCGCATTACACACGGTGCGATTTGTCGTGTACAATTAGTAGTGTAAGACTAGTCGTAAGGTCAAATTTTTCTAAGTCCCGGTTCAGACGTACATCGATTCGATGCGGCAAAAGATCGACGTCTGAACCAGGCCTAAGACAATGACAATCGTGATAATAATTGTGATAATAAGTATAATGCATATTGTAGATGATGATGACAGCAAGGACGGTGGGGACCTTGTGATTACTGTGATAATTATGACGTCATAAGATTTTTGTATGGCCGTTTGAATATTTTTCAACCGCATTCGAAAACACGTAATTTACAGAATTTACTTCAAACTGCAGGTCATTTCAAAATTTCACAAGAAATAGTGTTTGGATAGGTGTTATAAATATAAGTAGAAAATGATACCATGCTTTTATTTGTGTGGTGTCTTTTTAAAGGCTTCAAGCAACAAAAAGTGATGTGTGCAAGAAAAGATGACGAGACCGCTGTCAGCAGGAAGTACTGTAACCTAGGCAACATGCCCTTGAGTGTTACTCCTTGTAATAAAGATCCATGTAAAGCCAAGTAAGTACTGCAACCTAGGCAACAAGCCCTTGGGTATTACTCGTTCTCGTTCATTGACAATAAGTAAATAAAAAACTGCTTTATCCAGACAAAATTTTAATTATTCTATTTCTTGTACAAAGCACGAGATTCTTCACGGCTATAAAATTGCTGAAAATGGCAACAAAATGTAGGGGAATGGGTGATCACATTCCACTGATATAGATGGTTTCAGTGTTTGGTTGTTTGAGTGATCGATACATTGATTACTTCATTCACAGATTGATTCATTCATTAATTGGCTAATTCATAGTAATGATCGATTGATTGATTCATTTATTCGTTTGTTCGTTCGATCATTAATTCATAGTAATGATCGATTGATCGATTGATTAATTGAATTAATTAATTGATTAGTTAATTAATTAATTGATTAATTAATTAATAATTAAATGATTGATTGATTCAGATGGGAGCCGGACCTCTGGGGTCAGTGTTCTCACCGATGCGGGGGCGGAGAAAGGAAACGTCTGGTGCCTTGTGTTCAGAAAGTCCAGTCCTATCCTGAACCGCTATATAGAAGTGTAGAGGAGTATTATTGTAATATCTCAATCCGATCACGTGATAAGGAAGAGTGTAATCAGATTCCTTGTGGTCCGTCTTGGAAGATGGGAGACTGGTCAAGGGTATGTGCTAGTATAGTCCAGTTTCATGTTATTCATTGCTCAGGCTAAGCCTCGATAGTATGTGATATATTCTTTTGTACAAGGTACATCCTGTGAGAATGCACCCGTCCAAAAACAATATAAATACCAATGTTTTTTTTTTCTTGAGGCTTTTGTGAATTTACCTACGATTGAGGCTTAGCCTGAGCAATGAAGAACTTGAAACTGGTCTATTGTTTGTGACTAGATTCTTGACATTTAACAGGCTGGTTTATTGAATGAATGATAACAAGTGAAAAACTAGTATTTTCTACTCATACGAAAACGACTTCTATTTCTTGTCTGTAGTGTAATCGTGGTACTGCTAAGCGGTCTATTCAGTGCATCGATGTCCAGTCGAACGGGAAAGAAGTGCCTTTGAATGCTTCACTCTGCAATCCAGGTGGTGTTGATCTCTCACCGCCCACAGTCAAGAACTGCACAGAGAGCAGCGGCCATCATTTAAGGTCATGCGCCACGGTTTTATTCTCTTCACTTCTTATGTCCTTCTTCGACATTCTTTAATGGTCCAGTTTCATGTTCTTCATTGGCCATGCTAAGCCTCAATATAGCATGTGATGTATTCTTTTGTACTACGAACATCCCTTGGAAATGTACCAATCCAAAAACAATACAAATACTAGTGTTTTTGTCCCGACTCTTTTGTTAAATTAATTACCTACAATTGAGGCTTAGCCTGCGCAATTGTTACGCCACAAAATGTAATAACTCACACAAAATGTAATAACAACGCAAAATGTAATAACTTTTGCCGCAAAATGTAATATTAACGCAAAATGTAATAACTTTTGCCACAAAATGTAATAACTGCTCTAACGCAAAATGTAATAACTTTTGACGCAAAACGCAATAACTCTGTTTAACGCAAAATGTAATAGCTTTTGACGCAAAATGTAATAACATCAAGATAAATGATAGGTTCGTTATTTTCCAACGGATACTGGCAAATATTAAGCAAGAGCACACTCGTGGGCAATAAAATCAATTTCTTATGACTTCGTCACTACACAAAATAATTATATCAAAAAATTAGTAGACGCGAACAGCCCCGGCGGACAATAATTTTATTTGTTTACATATTTGTTTGTTTAATTTGTTTGTCCGTCTGTCGCTCATTCGGCCCGTCCATCCAGTCAAAACGTGCTTACAATTTCGAAAACATAGAAGTAAATAAAATAATTTACATTTTTATCTTTCAAAACAAGATGTTACTGTTTTTATAACAAGTTTTGATCATTAATGTAGGGCGCGGCGAATTCGGCGATATAGTGTCGTTGATGGAGTACCCAAAAAGACGTCAGTAGTAACATATCATTCACCAAAAAAAATCATCCAAGAAGACTTTACTTTACTTTGCCTTCCTATGCCATCCATTCACATCCAATCCAATCTCATCCCATGTCATCCATTCACATCCAATCCAATCTCATCCCATCTCATTCATTTTCATCCAATCCAATCTCATCTCATCCCATCCCATTCATTTACATCCTATCAAGTCTCTTTTAATTATTCTATTCTAGTCCGTCTTTTTCTATTACGGTTACAGGAAGGGTTCACGGCATGTCACGGGGTCTCTTTGTAAAAAAAATCGTCAGCGCGTCGGATCTTTTGCTATTCAGATAAATTATATATCATTTTAAAGCTAAATAACTGACAAAAAATGACCATGTTGTTTTTATTTTCAAAGCGAAGAAAGGTCGCGAGTTTTAACGCTCCAAATAAAGAGGGAGAGTTTTGTTTGAAAAGGTAACCCAAGAATACGTTTGATCAGATTGCTTAAATTTTTGTACGACGTCAATCACCACATTCATGGCTACAAAATCGTGTGAGCGATTCTTGATATTTTTTTAACTTTTTATTTTATGGTGAAAAGTATCAGATTTCACTAAAAAAAATTGGATGAAAAAATTCAAAGCCAGTTTATTTTTATATCAAATGAAATATCAAAAATCGCTCACACCATTTTGTACCCAATTATTTAATGATTGACACTGTGCAAACATGTAAGCAATCCGACTAAACGTATTCTTGGGTTACTTTTTCAAACAAAAGCTCTCACTTTTCATTTGGAGCGCTACAATTCGTGATCTTTTTCCATTTTGAACAAAAAATAGCATAGTCATATTTTTCAGTTATTCAGCTTTAAAATGATATATAATTTATCCAAATAGCACACGATCCGACGCGAAGACGATTTTTTTTCATGTAACCTTAATTCTACTGGATAACAAGCCTCATGGGTTTTGAGACATGTGCATTCTGTTTGATGCCATTCGGTCATTGTGCTTTCTATTTTAGCTGCCCAGCTTGTATATCGTCGTTTCTCTTATTTTTGCCTCATTTCTAAAACATTTTGTTTACTTTTCTGATGTTATTACATTTTGCGTCAAAAGTTATTACATTTTGCGTTAAACAGAGTTATTACGTTTTGCGTCAAAAGTTATTACATTTTGCGTTAGAGCAGTTATTACATTTTGTGGCAAACGTTATTACATTTTGCGTTAATATTACATTTTGCGGCAAAAGTTATTACATTTTGCGTTGTTATTACATTTTGTGTGAGTTATTACATTTTGTGGCGTAACAGCAATGAAGAACTTAAAACTAGCGCATTTACATTGTGACTACTTCGACTAAAGCAAACTACACAAATCATCGCCTATGCAAATTATCCAGTCCCCTTTTAATCATCCAGTCTAGCTCACTGCGGTTTTACTAGGTTTTATTGTTGTTGTTTGAAGTTGATCGAAACCTTGACCTATGGTTAGGATTAGGAAAATACAACATTTCCCGAAATGTGCACACTAACAATTTGTGTGGTGAGAATTGACCCGAAGAGTGACGACATTTTATTCCCGCCTAAATACCATAACAAAATTCTTTCGTAATTAAATTTTTGGTCTTTTTGAGATTACTGGAACAATAATGGCAATAGAAGGCGGGGTTAAAAAGGTATCACGCTTCAGGTTTCATGTCGTGGTGTCCCTGGTAACAGTAGTCACAATCTAATTGGAGAATAATTTTCAAATGCAATTCGTGCACCAATCTACACAAAATGAAGAGAATTGGAGGGAAGAGAAGAGGAGGGAAGAGAGGAGAGGAGAGGAGAGGAGAGGAGAGGAGAGGAGAGGAGAGGAGAGGAGAGGAGAAATACAAGAAAACAATAAATAAGAAGAGAGCTCGCACAAAATCAATACAAATATACTATAGTGCATGTGCAACCAACGTGCTACATTTGCAAACCCAAAAACAATTAAGGTAGCTAGAACGACGTGGTCTCGAAAAGGTCCTGTTTTAGAGTGGATGTTCAGTTGTCGATTGAAAGCCATCACAACAGATCCTACAAGGTACTGAATGTCTGCCTACTTTTTCAATATATTTTAATGCAATTGTACATACTATCACAGAATGAATGATTTGAATGATGTCAATAGCTTTCAAACGAGAATATAAAATTTCTAATAGGTGATTTATTATATGGCGGCATTTTACTATCAATAGCAGCATTCTTTGCAAATTCTTTTTCATATTCAAAACTTCGATCCCTGCACGTTGAGATTGATTAAACAATTTTCACTAATTGAGATGCAAAAGAAAGTCAGCAAAGCATGCTGGTATTGGTAGTGTTGTATGTCATCATGCATAATCGCCGATTCAAGATACACTTCAAACAATGTTTGACAGTGTTTGGCTAACATACAATCGAGATTATGGAATGTAAAAATTCGTTTGACTGACCACAAAAGAATAGATGCCATAGATTCACATACAAATCTGGGCTGGAGTGTATAAATTACATCAAACCTCGATGTGAATCAATTGTTATGTGGCCAGTGAAGGAAATTCTGAGAAAGTCTGTTGGGGCTAAGGCTTTATAAAAGAGAATTCGAAATAACACTATAGTATAAACTTCGATGAGGCATTTGAACGTGTGCACCATTTCGGTGCCTGCGTAGCGTTACGTTTTAGGGGGAGCAAAGACGCGTTGAGGGCAAAGAAGTAGAGGAAAATTGGCAAACCATTCCATGTCAAATGCTAATACCCATAGACCCTTTCAGTCGTTAAGTCCTGCAGTGCATGGAGGGACAGCTTTCAAGAAAACGTCGTGCTTGAATGTACTATGCCTTTACCGTCATTTGCGGCGGGTTTTTTTAGTTTTTCTTTTTAATTGATGGCATACGGCATGTAACTATTTCAGTCGTTAAGTCTCGCAGTGCATGGTGGGACAGTTTTCAAGAACACGTTGTGCTTGAATGTACTATGCCTTTACCGTCATTTTTGGCGGGTTTTTTTAGTTTTTCTTTTTAATTGGTGGCATACAGCATGTAACTATTTCAGTCAGTAAAAAGCGCTGCTTTGTGAACGCTATTGTAAATATGCTTTGTGACTTATTGAGTCATGAACAATTTGTAGAAACACAATGGTAAACACAATGCAGGGACGTACTATTAGACTTTTGGTGGGGTGGTGGTCCAGTTTTTTGATGCTCGATGTTTCTTCTAGACATCAGATGTTGTACGATATTTTCCAATGGATTGCCTGATTTTTTAAAGCCATATTCGACTTGCACTATATCTTTTTCTAGATCATGTATTTGCTCGATCGTTCTCTGGATTTTCTACCCCTCCCCCACCAAGTATCTAATAGTCCAGCTCTTGGTAATCATACTTTTGAAGAGCACTTACCCAGGCTTACATGGCAGCCAAGGTCCTCCAGCAGGTTGGGGGTTGCAGCTGCGGGCCAGTAATTCACTCAATGAGGCCTTAGTTGCGCAGAAGACAATTGACATGGCAGCCAAAATTCAAAAAGCAATATTTTGAATTCAAAAGCACTTTATTAATGTGCACAAGATTTGAAAACACATGCACAGATTCAATTTAAATTATGAAGTCAATTTAAAAAGCATTTTATCATAGACACAAGGAATATGTTGTATAGATTAAAAACTTTATACACTATTTATCAATAAATTAAAAAAAACTTTGATTTTAGAATTTTGGAATTGTTTATCATTTTCTATTTTGAGTTTAATATTTAATGCATGAATTAATAATGTATGTGAGTAAAAGAATGGAAAAATGAATGAATGAATGATTGAGTAGATGGATAAATACAAAATAATTTTCAAACCAGTTTAAAATATAGTTTAATATTAAAATAAAATATTGACTTATTTAAAATACATTCAAACAAGTTATATATAAGTCCAAAGTTTCATTCTTCCATGTAAAATTATCGTTAACATCCCTTTTATCAATTTTATGCCATTATTATAATTCAAACTCATTTACAGCAACGATTACAATCCTGAATACAAGATCAAGAAGTCCGAGCTACTGAGGTCCCCCGTGGGGGGAGAACTCCGATCGAAATAGGACGCAGATGCTCGTCATTTTTGAAAATTACCCCTAAAAGGTACCAACGTACCATCCAGAAGAGCGTGGCAATACATGATTTTTAACCCTAAAAAGTACCGATTCAGCCCAAATACGAATAATTGGATATAATGGTCGTAAAATCGAGACCTTGTTTTTAATATCCGTGAATACCATAAAAGGTATCAACTTTTGTTCTGAGTGTCTGAAAACCTAGTCTCTTAGAGACCTTAAAGGCTAGCAGATCAGATTTTGACCCCTAAAAGATACGACGAACATCCCCGCCCTCGGAGATATGAGTGTCCACCACACCCCCTCCCCATCCCAGGGCTGGGGTCCCATCCTCTTAACAAACGCATTGTAAACATTTTACATGAAACATGGCTCCTGTAACATTCTCTAAAAAGCCCGTTTAAGGATGGTAGAAAAACAGGATTTGTTTTATATATTCTCAAATTATCTTAAAATACAATTCCATTATCTGTATTAACTTTGTAGCAAACCCTAGCTTTAAAAGATTCTAGCAAGTACAAGCCGTCAAGAACCCCAATGATACGGATTTCACCTAATTTTTTTAGTTTCAATAAACTTGTACTTGCTACCTATCTCCTTAAATAACGTTAAAAGACAAATTCGCTAACTATATTTATGCAACACTAAATCGGATATAACAAAATATAATACACTATTAACATGATCTTGCACTCCCATGGCAATCCAGGGACAGTACTCTCGTTCTGGGCTGACAGAGTAAATTTTGCGCTGGGTCTCTGTACAAGCCACATACTCGCTCGTTAGAGTGGTACTCACTTGAAAACAAACTGTACAGCAGTCGACTGAGTAAGTTGAAATTGCAGCAATAACACACTGCATCATTCTGGATTTCGAAAAGACTAGAATACCATAAAAATGTACTAGACCAAACTCAGGAAAACCATGAAATAAAAACAAACTATAAATAAAACACTAAAATACTAACTATTTGTAACATGCATTTAGTTTTTCGATTTTATGGTTCTCCTGCGTTTGCTCTATTTAGTGTCATTAAAGTTTCACGATAATATTGTTCACTCTCAGATTCCATCTTTTTTCATACTAATGTGATGAATGTATTCAACAAATTGCAAGTGTTTTTGTCGCAAGTAAAGATCAAGCTTTACAGAATGGCGACTGCTTTAACCAAATCCATTCTCGCGCCCATTCCATTAGAATATTGAAAAGGGATAGTGGAATCCAAGATGACGTAAATCTTGCAGATCACAGGATTACCCAATCAAGTCCAAGTATTCAAACAACAGAATCAATGTCTGTGCAACACATTGGAAAGGATTTGGAAAATGCGTTTGTGTGGATTCAGTCGAAGAAGTCGCACTTCAAGACGAGTAATGAGTAAATATAGCCTCTACACGACAGAATGTCACGCGATCTCTACAAATCCAGTGATTGCGTGACGGGACAAAACATCCAGAGCAAAATTCACCCCTCTAGATTTCCGAGGATGCAAAATATTGATATCAAAACCAGTTGATATTCGACATTGGTAGAGTACAGACAATAAGAAAGGCCCTTTCATTGTCAGATTGTCGATAATACTTAGAGGTCTGGAAACCTGTTGGCATCCTCCTACAATATAAAAACATGTAATCAGTCAGTGGTAAGGGGAACAAAAAACGATCGAGCAGTGAGAGCGCCGGTCTGTCACCGCTGTGTTCCCTGGTTGGATTCCTGGACGGGGAATCACATGTAACTTTAGTTAGTTGTCCGCTCTCTCCCTTTTTTTCTCCGCGTCTTCCGATTTTTCTTCCAAGGGCAGTTCCAGAAATCGTTCAAGGGGGTGCCAAAAAAAAATAAAAAGATAAATAAATAAAATAAAAAGTTTGGCGCGAAAACGATACAGTGCTCCAAACTGGCAATAAGTTTGGGTCTTTTTACAAAAATGTTTTTGATTCTTACAGCAATTGATGAACAGAAACTTTTATATATTTTATATTTTCCTTTTTTTAGATATTCTGTTTTTATAAACATTAAAGCAAAATAAAGGGGGTGACCGGTGCACCGTTACATTGTAAAAACGAAGGAAAGGGAGTGTCCGGTGGACACCCCTCTAAATCCGCCCCTGTCCTTTCTCTAAAAACGGACTCGTTTCGATCTAAACTGTGTTCCGTGATTAATGAGTTGGTGTCTGCTTCGTGTATGTTGTAATTGTCTTAGTAATGATAATAATGATAGGAAAACAACCGAATTTTCAATTTATTTTATTTCTATCAGCAATAGCATTGATCCCATGGAGACCAAGAAAGTATGAGATAAGAGAGCTTATCCCCGGACCCATCAAGGGCTTTACTCGTCGTGCTATTTTTAGAAACTTTTTAACACTTTCTGCACTTTTGTCTCGAGATGTTTTGACGATGTGACCGCTCCTCCTGCAATCTGGCCAATCACGTTACGTAACTTCAGTTTAAAAATAGAATGAAAAGATCTCCTGACTAGTGTAAGACCTAATACGGGGGATAAGCTCTCTTATCTCATACTTTCTTGTGGAGATTAATCTGAACACAACGGGGTTGATTTATTTCACCACATGGTTCCTACCTTATAATCGCGCGGTATAAAAAACATCGACGCTGGTATATCGTTGCAATATTTAAAATCTTGAAATGTAATCTTGGCCGTGATGGTGGGAAAGACTGGGATCTCTGTAAGCATAACAATATTTTATATGCGTCGAAAACGCACATTTCGGACGTCCTTCGTTGGAGTACTACACACATTTCTCATAATCAAACTAACTAGCAAGCGTACAAATAAACGCATACACTAAAAACATGCAAGCACACAAACAAACAAACAAACAAAGTACACATGTACCAATAAAAAGAGCAAGCAAACAATTGTAATCATTACCTATAGTGGCAAACTATTGAACTCACCGATTCGAACTGGAAAACCCGGGGGTAGCTTCATAGCTACAAATTCTTTTAACTTGTTAAAATGCTTGAACGGCGCTATAACTTCTAGAACATTTAAGACTCTACAAAGGTACAAAATAACATTAATAATGGCTTGATTATCAGTCAAATAAACGGATTTTCTTTAAATGTTTTACTTACACGTCTAGTGTTAAGGGGAATTCTTCACTCTGTGAAAAAAAAAAAGAAAAAGATATTATGAGTTATTAGGCAGAGAGCGACAACTTTCAGTCAAACAAGTGTTTATATACCAATTTTTAAAAAAACTAAAGGAACTAAGGGAATTCCGGATGTACAATTCACGACCGAAAGGTACTGTGGGCTTCCAATAATGATAAGAAATAAGCAGCAATTTTATTCAAATCAGCGTCATTCCCTCAAGTTAAAGATCTCCGATGGTCGATAAAATGGTATGTGTATCTTCTGTAGCTTTTCATTAAAAAAAGCATTACCCATAGCCCTTTTCAATCGTGTAATGGACATCCGGTATCCGTCATTCTCACCAACAATGTTTAGTGAGATAGGTGTGTATGTCAAACAAAACATATCATTACCATAGCAACATAAGCCTTCACTGGTTTCTTTTCCTCTTTCATAACTAACGGTCTACCAAGATGAGGAAGACTGGAGCGAGAGAGACATTAAAATTAGCGTTGGATATAATAATGTGTTTGAGAAACGTGAATAGATACTAACCTAGTAGTGTCGTATCTTAAATACTCCGACCATCCTACTTCGGGTTTTGGCGGAGGGTGCAGCGAATCTCGTCTTGACATCTACAATAATTACAATACAATTTTCATATTAGAGTCGTTTTTGTATAAGTGGGAAACGGCACGGCTACGATACGGCAGATGATTCCAATGTTTTCTTAGAAACTACGGTTACGATACGTTATTAAATATTTCCCACTAATACGAAAACGACTATATTAGTCCGGGGGGGGGGGGGGAGGGTTCTCCGGGGATGAACGATCGGGGATGCTCGTCGGAATTTTTCAAAAATACCCCTAAAAGATACCAAACGTTTTTCAAGAGGGCGTGGCTTCACAAGTTTTGCATCCCTAAAAGATACCAAAATCATGAGTTTCAGTGGCTTTCAACCCCTAAAAGATGCCAAAAAGTGAGAATTTGGCAAATTTCATATTTTTAAACCCTAAACGATACCAAACCGTCCATTTTTACCCCTAAAAGATACGACGAGCATCCCCGGTCGTTTATCCTCCTATTACTCTGCTTGAATCAACGAATGTCCAATGCGGAGCTCAATCTGCAGACTTCTCTATTGCACTTTAACATTAAATATTGTAGAAATTGTCAGATGTAGTGGCTTGTGAGCTTCTAGCGGCTGGTGGGGATTTTAATGATAAAATATTTGTTTAAAAAAATGTCATGCCAAAGATTTGCCCCGGTAACAAGACTGGTAACAAATGCCTTCAGAAATTGATTAGTATTTGCAGTTTGAGACACACGACCTAAGAGTAAGACACAATGCAAACGTTTGTAGTCTGTTGTTACCTCTGGTATATTTTCGATCAAGTTTCCTCCTTTACTGATACTTTCCATAAGAGCCTGTGACAAAACAATGCGATGTACTTAGTTAAAGTGGTTATAACCTTTGAATAAAATTTATGTAGTTAATTCTACTCACTGTCAGCTTTCGAATGAGGTATACCTTAAGGGTATTCGATAAAATACGACCAAGTTATTCGATGCGAAAGTTAGCAAATTTTTTTGTATTTTTACATGGTCGTCCGAATGACGGAAATGACGTTTAGGCAGGTACCTAACATGCGCATCTTTCCGGTTTTCATAATTATATGAAAACCGGAAGAAAAGTAAACCGGAAATCGCACAATCAGGAAATTTTGAAGGGGGGTACTAATCAATCAAAAATTAAAAGACCTATCTATAAAAATAAATCAAAAGGGGGGTACCGTCCCACCATCCCCCCCCCCCTTGGATCCGCCTCTGCGTGACACACTTGAGAGGATTTCAAGTTCATACATGTGTAGCATTGTTTCAAAATATACTCTGTGTTACATTTGATTTTCGTCTTCACGTCTTAGTGCACCCCTCGCCCTGAAAATAATTTTGGTTCCACGTCTGTAGATTCACAACAGACACAATCGAGGCTCCACTTCTTGTGGATAATATTAGCAATACTTGAATGTACCTTATTTTTAATTAAGTCTTCTTCTGATAGATGTTCTCTCCTATGATAACAAATTGAAAATAAATGAATGGTTATTTCAATAAGTGACTTAAATGGGGAGTGGACTAGTAATAGGAAAACTCTTTTGTTTCAATCATCCTGGAAGTGAGGCATTTGTCTGAATACTATTGAATTGACCCAAATGATTCACTTAAATGTTCTTTGTAACAAAAGAGTTTTCCACTACAGGCTCAGCTCTAACATCTGCTGTTGAATGGATTTATGTACACAGAAGAACATCATTATCAACATTTTGCCATCATTGCCATTGAACCTTTTATACCTTTTCTTTGATATCAGCATCATTCCATTTACACAATAAATATCTGATAAGTATGGACCAACCATTTCCTACAAAACAACAATACACACATATATCTAGCTTAGTTCATCCATTCAATAGATAAGATGGAATAACCAATAGTTATTGCTTTAGGCCAATTTACATGGGATTTGTTGCATGCGATTGGTAGTATACGACTAGTCGTAACTTCTAAAACTAGTCGCTCACGCTCTAAAACATGGTTAAAGTCCTACGACTAGTTTTAGAAGGTTTTGAACATCAGGACTAGTTGCATACGACAAATCATACTGTGTAAATCCTCCTTTACAATCAAAGTGCCAAAGAAACAAGCAACATCACATGTTCTCAATGTAGCAGGATTTCACAAAACCCTAAGACCCTGTTCTTAATTAATGAGACTGAACCATAATAAAAATAATGACATACCTGTCTATCTGCCCGCCAAAACCACCCCGCTTGTGATTTTGCAAAAGTGATTGGCTTTGTCGACATATATACTGATACAATATCACTGAAAAGTAATAAAATAGGCATGGTAGTTGCGTGTGTCTCTTCTTTGAAATTATCTTGGTTCTATACAGTAGATGTAAAACAATGCATGTCAATGAGGAACATTCCACAATCTAGGACAAAACTCTTCAGTTGGCACATTTCCATTTTATATGGCCTTTTTAATTTGTTTCAGTTTTCCCTCCCCTCCCCCACCCAAGGAATGTTGATTTCATGATCAAATGATTGTTATGGGTCAACATATCAAGGATAACGGCGTTGTTCAGTGGGGGGGAGGGATGATTTTTTTACACTTAAAACATAAAACATGACTTTCAACACTCTAAAAAGAGTACATTTTCCTGAACGTACCAAGTAGTTTTTTTCCAAGCTTAAACTCTCACCTGGTCAAGAGACAAACAGCCCAGACATCCATAAACAAAGATTTTACCATTAAAATATCATGTCCCACTAAACTATGACTGACCCTTTTAGGTAAATTGTATATTATCATAACAAAATGTGTTTTCAGGCTGATCTCTCTTCCTCACCTACTCATTAGCAAGTCAACCTCTTCTTCAATTTCTGATTCAGTCTCCTAAAGACACAATTAATTGTGTAATTTATCAAAGTCATATTATGTCTACAGTGAATGAAAATAAAACTACTCTGCCTTATTCAAATAGTGATATGTGTTCTTATGTAAATGGACACCCTTAAACGTCACTCCTGTACAAGGTGAAATATGTATTGAGAGTGGAGCTCCAGTTTAATGTTATCATTATTGAAGAAGACTTGCAATTCTAACCATTTACAGAATGTGATTACTAAAAATCAATTCCTCCTTAATTTTTTGAACACTCTGAGTAACGGTTAACCAATTAACAGGTTAGCTCAGTTGGGAGAGCGATGGCTGTTAACCAGGGGGTTGCGGGTTCCAACCCTCAGCCAGACCATCACTCAGGGAGAATGTTCTTTGATTTATACTTGTTAGGCTTTGCATCTTTTCGGATAAGGACGATAAACTGGAGGTCCTGTCTCGCCACCTCACATTAACCAATAAGTAATGGGGGGACGTAAAAGAACGACTGAGGACGCAGGTCACGACCATCCTCGGTGATAGGCTTACACTAATACATACTAACTACTAATTAGCACATTTGATTATATATATATATATCTAGATATTTGTGCTATATAAGCATTAATTAAATATAATTTTAATTTAATTTCTGACTGGGGATTGAACACAGGACCTCCTGTAATTATAATTGGGAGGTATTTCACTTGATCCAAAAAATATGTAGCTCACCTCTGTTCTTAATCGCTGAAAAACCTTCTTTTCATTATCTAGCACAGCAAATGAATGTTTTCCTGTGAAATTTAAATAGCAATACAAACAGTCAATTCTAAGATCCATCACCAAATGGACAAAAAACAGGTGTGACATTCTACAAAAAGACCCTTCCAGACAGAACATTTTTAAGAAGTAGCTAGGATCTTATTTATAACGCAGCAGTGACATGTCAAGGAATTTTGAAATGGGGTTATTGACATTGTAAAAGTTGAATGTAAGAACTATGCTGAAAACAAATGTTATCAAAAAAGTTGATTTTACTGCTCAAAAAGGTGGGTGACTATAGTCACCACTGTCATCACCCCTAAATCCCCCCCCCCCCTGAGAAGAGTTCTATATCTACCTACATGAAATCTATATCTTCACTAGACTGCATAGCAGCTCTTTGGCAGGGAGGGGGGGGGGGGGTTGGGGTGGGGAAGGGATTTTGTGATGAGGAGGGGGATTAGCCACTATGCAGGCTATAGTTTGACCTAAGGTTTGATGTATAAAGTATAAATATATATTTTTTACTTATAATCAAACAATGAACTACCTTTAGCATCGCCATTAAAAATAAAAGTCACATCTCCTCTCTGCCATTTCATGTCAGAAAAATCAACAAGTGTACTGTCCATCCTAAAAAAACAATCAAAAATATAAAATATACATGTAAGTTAGTTCAAATGAAGTATAATGTTAATCATAGTTGTTAAGTGTATCAAATAATCATTTGACATAAAAAAAATATCCATAGATTTTTTGAATTTCGAGTGGAATGGGCTGGGCGGGAATTGTGTGTGTGTGTTGGGGAGAGGAGCAGAGGAGGGGGAAGAGGGTTTATGTAAAAAAAATATCTTCTGGAATGGGGGCAATGGTGGATCTAGGTGTAGTGCAATGGGGTCTTTTGCACTCATTTTTTACTTTTTAAAAAAAATAATTTGAATTCAAATAAACAGCACTCAGTCTAGTTAAAGCAAAGAAGTAGAAAATATTGAACCCTTTTAAAAAAATCATGGATCTGCCACTGGAGGGTATAGAGATATTTTCTGGAACTGTGTATCATACTTTGTTTATTGAACATAAAAGAATTCATCCACTGGAAAGAGTTAAAACAACATTGCAATTTTCATTGAATTTTGATATTACAAATTAAAATAATTATTTTTGGATTCATACCTTATAGAACATCCTTTTTTATATATTTTACAAGTGTCTGATGGAAGAATTCTTGAAAGTAATGGAACTAGATCACAAGAAAAAACAACTGCATTTAAAAGATTGCCATTATAGTGAAGATCATGAAAGAATCAGCTGGTGGTCTCAGGATAATTGCTTTAGGTCTGACAAACTGTCTGGTACATAACAGATTGCTTCATAGAAAAATATATTATGCACAATTTGCATAGCGTTAGATATAGCGAACAGGAACAGTACTGTGCATGTCACATTGAACTTACCCCAACTCTGAAAGTCCCATGCTATTTCTACATAAAAATCACCAAGCTGGAAGACAGTTATTATAAATAGATGGTAAGCATTGTGAAAGAATGAATGAATGGCTGACAAACAAATGAGTAAATGAATGAATGAAAGTGTATTTTCAATAAGTGAATAAATGAAAGAACAAATAAATAAATGAAGGAACAAATGAATGAATGAATGAATAAATCTATTTTTTTAATGAATAAATGGATGAATGAGCAAATAAATGAATGAATGAATCAATGGATGGACTGATGAATTAATGAACAAAATGGCTAAATGAAGGAACAAATGAATGAATGAAGGAACAAATGAATGAATCAATCAATCTATTTTTTTTAATGAATAAATGGATGAATGAGCAAACAAATGAATGAATGAATCAATGGATGGACTGATGAATTAATGAACAAAATGGCTAAATGAAGGAACAAATGAATGAATGAAGGAACAAATGAATGAAAATGTGATCCAATGAAAAACAGCTAAATGTAAAAGTGAGTGAGCAAGTAAGTGAATCAAATACACAACTACTTAGTACATCTTTTAATGCTGATATTAGCTGTGGTCGTCGTTCATCAATCCCTTCTCTACTTTGTCCTTTTAATTTCTTTAGAATTGATGTAACTATAGAAACAAATTAAGAATCAAATAAGAAATATAAACAGGGTGAAAAAAGAAATGATTTATTTAATAAAATATAGCTAATAAAGTGAACACCACATAAGCATATTTAGTGCTGGCCAGATAAGATTATGTCATGCACTAATTAAGAGTTCAGGCAAAAACACAATAACACAAAGGAATTGAAATAAAAGCTGTCTTTGTTTATGTCTTGGTGAATTCTTAGTTAGTGAAAAACTAATAAAATCGCATCTGTCACAAAATTGCTAAGAATAATTGCTTCATGCTTATGCTTATGCACTCTATAACAAAAATACACCATGTTGAAGAAAGAAAGAGAACAAAAAACAAGGGAGGGGTGGTACTAAGCCCTGGTTCAGGGTTTTGGGTATACAGTCATATGGTTGGGGTTTGAAGTCTAACTACCCATAAAATATATAAAAAAATATCATTAGAAGAAATGGAACACTAACTTATTTGTCTATCACCATAACTAATAGCTTCTGCAAGTGGACTCCATCCAAGGTTATTTTTCACTTTTGTCGTCGCACCATGTGCCAGTAATAAATATACGCATTCTGTAACGACAGAGTATAAAGCACAAATTATTGACATCAAATAGGTTTTAACTCAAGTCAATTTATTTAATAAATCAAAAACCAATCCAATGATTGGGTATACTCTATATAATTATGATACATGTATTTGTCTAAATGTAAGCCAAATCCTTTGTGTCACCTCCTGCCATTTCAAAACTTTGTTTTCATTTTGGTCTTAATCAAAACAAAGTTTAGTGATGTGTCGCATTGTACAATAAATTTGGCTGTAATTATAATAGGACATTTAAGAAGCATGGTCAATACCTCGTCTTCCAAGAAGAACAGCAATGTGTAATGGCGTGTTACCTAGTATGAATACAATATAAAGATGTAATTAACAAACATTATCATATAACTTATATATCAAAATATTAAATTCATTATAAATACATGATCCAGGACAATGCAGGAACAATGCAAAATCACTACCGTGAAGACATTTGTAAATACTGATCAATACAGAACTTGTTCTCGTTTTCATGAGGTTTAGCTTGAAATATCTCAGCCTAATTACATCTCATTTCAAAATTTTCAATCTAAAACAGGCAGCATTAATCTAGATATTTGATTAGTAATTGATATATTATTAATTGCATCCAATCTGAGGTTTAAAACAGCTCCCTTGCATATAGTCTGTCAATAATAATTCCTCCCAATCTGGTATGGACAGGGCCCAGCAACTTAATTATATGTATCAAACAATTTGTAAACTAATAAAATTAATAACAATATCATTTCAAATTGCAAGAATGTTGCATATACATTTGTGACTTTTTGAATGACAAAAAAAATCCATATGTCAATTTAAAATAAAAGTGAAACTTGCATTAATTGTCAATATTGAACATTTTACTTCTCTATCTAAACATCATTTCTATTGTAAAAATGTTTAATAATTTGTTTTCGGTGATCTCATTTCTTATCATTTCATAAATAAATTGAATTCGAATGAGCTTTGTATTATTTACAGTAGCCATTTATCAAAATAAGTTTATGGAAAAAAACGTATATACAGAACGCATCAACTCTAATTCGACTAAATTACTATTCACCAAAAATTATAATAACATTAAGCTTAAAGCTTACAGGCTTTATATATTTAAGTAATTATTTTGATCTTTTAGTGGAACACGCCGATAAAAGCACAACAAGATATATATGATTTATTAGTATTTCTAAATCTGACTTATAGAATTGACATTTGTTCAAGGGAATTTTTTGATTGATAAGCTTCATTTGACGCCGTCTCAAAGGTCTTGAACACACAAAAACTAGATGTAAATAAAAGAACATTGAATCAAAAAGCTTACATTAAAAACGTATTTAGTACAAATTTAGGGTTCCAGTCAAAATGAATATGTTATGCACACTTCAATCTATAACATCGAAGCACAAAAACATGATAGTATTGCCCATAATATGAATTCTAGATTATTTTGTGATAGCTAACATTTTTTTCAATTCGGCGAGATGTGATCGAATTGATTGTAAGACCTTTTAGCATGGTACTTAAACTCATCAGTTTGCGATTGTAAACTAATTATTTGCATTTACCATGTAAATCTTGTTCTTCTACGTCGCAGGATCTTAAACATGAAGAAACTTTTCTTAAATTGCCTTCAAAGACCGCTTTATGAAGAGGGTATCGTTCGGCCGAGTTGTCGGCCATTTTGTTTCTGACGCTTCATGTATTACGTGACGTCACGCCATATAAATAAATGTAGACAACAAAACACAGGAGGCCCGGTAACCCAAACTCACATAAAAAATCATGATCGTTGATTAATGATGTACTGAATAAATGAAAAGAGAAAACAAGAGAATAGAAAAGAAGCGAGGAGAAAAAAAGATAAGAGAAGAAAAGGGAACACAAGAGAACGGAAGAGAACCGAACAGAAGGCTATATGCTTGGTCATGTTGTCAGTGTATTGGATACAAAAACCTTTGAGTGTTTGTTTTTCCGCCAAAATAATTGATTTCTGACTTTACTTCAACAATAGCATGGCATTAGATTAATCCTATTGGTATTCCGGAAAAATAAATACCGTGATCAAAAACACTGTTGCTCAAACTCCATAAACACACACAATCTAAAATTAAGTTAATAAGCTTATTAATACTAACAAATTTGAAAAGCACCAAAAATGAGAAAAAAAATACAAACTTCCGTGGAAATGCTAATGAGGTTTGTGTGACAGCATCCGTCAACAAATGTGCACAGGACTTTGCGAAGCATCAATTATAAGTCAACAACGTCAAAAGGGCTTTCCACCGAAGTTTTCGCGATCTTAAAAGACCAGCCGGCAGCCGCGAGGGTTCAGGACGGTAGGTAACCACGATTTTGATATCATCTTACAAAACTATTGAAGAGACGTGGCCTTCTAACTGAAGTTCAATTCATTAGTCTGTGCTCGAGTTATGGATTGTTCGCTAACCAAATCACGAAAGTATGTGTTTAAATCCATGATAATAGCTGACAGTTAGCTTCTAAACTATCAAGAACAAGAAAATACGAGCATTTAGATAGGTAAGTTATAAATTAATTAAAGTGTTTAGTGTTGGCGTTCGGATAGTTTTTCTTGCCGGGCTCGCATCGTTCTCTACGGAAAGCGCAGTATGTTTTTGAGCGCCGATCTTTAGACTCTTGAACAACTCATTTATAATAATGCTGTAAAAATACGTTCGTCTTTTAACGTTTTTCCCATTGAAAGGGATATTTTAGCTTATAAAGTAGAAGTTTGTATGATTGCGTGTTTTTTGACCAGCCAAACACAGCTTGTTGCTTCTCGTTTAGAATATTCACGTTAAAACATCACAACAAATTTGATCTCATTGTTGTACAAACATTCCAACAGTGCGCGCTAATTACACCACTTGTACATGATTCAAGTTTTGTCAAAACTTTTCTCGCCAAGAGAGGTAATTTCACAAGATTTTTTGTGCAAAGAAAACGTATTTGTGCCGAGTTATTTTTCGCAGAAGGAAAAGACGAACTTTTGACCTCAAGAATTCATTCTCGAACAACAATTTTCTTTGTCCTTTGATCGAGAAAAACATGTTCACAATCTGTGTTCAACATTTTGTAGAAAGTAAGAATGTTGCTGTGGCGCTTATCATATCACGCGAAAAACTAGTTATTTTAACATTTTGTGTAAACGTTTATCATTCCTTTACGTGATGAAATAATCTTTCAAGAGCATATTCTTTGCTATTTTGCTGAAAAATGCATGTGGCCATGGAAAAGACAAAACACGACAATAAAAAAAAAAAAAAGTTTTTAAAATATTATTATGCATATGTCGCAATTAAACAATTTATTTTTACCACTCTGAACTTTTAAACATATATATCTATTGCACTTTGAATTATACGAATTTTGTTTACTTTTCTGTAATAGTATCAAAATTGTTCATATTGATGATTAGAATCAGGACAAAAATATGATATAAAAATAATTCGGGAAAAATTTATTTCGACGTATATTAAAAAAATGTTGCAAATGTTTTTGGAAGTATCTTATTCCTTAAATGGAGTAAAGAATATCCGATTGTTAGCTTATTAAGCCTTTTATGTTAATGACCTTGTTTATGATTTCTTGAGAGAGTTCTTGTTAACTATTTCCTTTTAAGGCACATTTTAGATAGTTTTACCGATGTAATTAATCAAAATTTCCTACCTCTATCAAGCTTCAACAATACAAGTATATATCAAAATTTGTTTGTATGAATTATTTCATTTTCATGCTTGAAGAAATATTGTCGTGAGCCAAACATATTTTATCAAGGGCTTTCGTCAGTACGTTCTGCATTGCATTTCGCATCAACTCACCCAAAAACTGAATACAATTCTCAGTACATATTCGTTAATTCTATATTAAACAAATATTAGCCATACAACTACACCTATCTAGAAATGCATATCATACGATGCACAAAAACGAATGAATAGGAGGAGAAAGAATTTCCACGATTCAAACGTTGTTTTGTCTGTAGTATTTTATTAATTTGCCTCGAGGGATATACGCCCAACCTATGCTGCCTTGATCACATGTACTTATACAAAACATGTTTTATCTTTTTTTGATCAATCAAAAAAGCACTCGTCTTATTTCTATAATAATTTTAAAATTATTTTGGTTCCTTTCTCGGTTTGTCAGTTGTACTTGACTTACGTTTGTTTCTTTTTGTTTCCTTGTTTTTCTTTATTTTTCTTTCTTTTTTTTTCAAAACAACAACTGCATACCGCTATGTTGTTTGGATTGCGGTGCAAATATCTAGAATTGTTCCCCTTTCACACAATTATATTCTTAATCATTGAAGTATTCGAGAACCTAAACAGTACTAACGATTGCGGATCGGATCCAGCTATGTAGTCGAAACAGGAAATTGCAGGGGTACTTTTAGGCATCTTTATAGTCCTTGTTTTATCAAAATGATACAAATGTATCAAAGCTGGCCCTGTGGAGTTTCTAGTTGTCATCATATCTACCTCCTGATAACAACTCTCGATCTGCTCCTCTATAGGAGTGATGAAAAGAAGTTCCTGACAGAGTAAATTGGGAGTTGGGATTTTTTACATTGGGATTGGGAAAAATATATCAAAATGTTTACTGGGATTTTCTCTTATTGTCCCGTTTTGATCTCTATAAGTCCTGAAATAATGTTAGAAATTATCTATTTTGAGTTATATTTTATCTGTTATTTCACATGACAGAAGACAAATAGTTGAATAATTACAATTTGAATACCAGCCCATGCAATGAGCAATAAGTAATTTTACTCAACAATAGTCATTGTTCACACGATATTTTCCTTGCACTACATAGATTGTGATTTTTAGTTTAAGCATTGGGATATGGATAAAAATTAGGCTGGGAATTGGGATTGCATACCGCCTCCCCTCCCCCTCCCCCTCCCCCTCCCCCCTTTAGGACACTCTAAAAAAGCCCAGCCCACCTAACACTCAAGATTCCTTACAGAATACTATTAACACTACACATTTAATTAATTTGCTAACCACTAATTATTTCATCTCCCTATTTTATCAGACATGTCCTCTAAGCCTTTTCGTCTCAAAAACGGGAAACGAAGTCCCAGGACTACGGACGCTTCGCCCAACTACGATAGCGATGGAGATAGCCTGGCTTCTGACACTGACTCAATACCCAGCGGGTATATGAATATGCCTGACCATGACTCGTCACCTCGCAGCAGCACGTCGAGTGCGGGATACCTCTCACCTTTGCCGTTTGAATTCAACGTTGATCCATTTCAACCTTCCTCCTCTTCTTCGTCTTCCGAAAAACGGCCGACAAATCTTTTGGAGAAGTCGATCGCGAGTCTTCCTCCTGGTTCGGATATGAAAAACACTTTGCTTCATATTCGAAAGCAAATGAAACAGAGTCTACTGCGCTTGAAGCAGCTCGAAGAGGAAGTTCGAAATGTGCCAACTTTACAGGTACGAATATCTGTCCTACAAGAAGAGAAGCGACAACTATTGAAACAACTACAAACAAGAATGACAATGAAAAAGAATCGTTCATACGGTTGCAACGATTTATACTTTAATGCCATAAGACAAAGAGGTTGTAAAAGTGACACGGAGGATGATGAAGATGAGTTCGCGTCTGTTCGACGCAAACTACGCGCAAAGCAGTCAGCGTCATCGTCTTCGTTGAACAACTTAGAAGACGACGTTTGCGATAAATGTGGCAAACATACTTTAGATAATAACTCAAATTTCACTTTTCTCGACCGTAACCGTCAGTCACCAGTACCTGAAGGCTCACCACAACAAAAAACAGTTACTACTCGATCAATCGGTGTTGGTATGATGCGATCGTTTACTAAAGACACTGGTGTGGGTGATGGCGTTGCTATAATAAAACACCGTGACCAAGGACTACAAAACGTCCCGTCTACTAGCACAACCGGTTGTGATGCTGCTAGAACTGAACAATTTGACAAAAGCACTACGATAGAACATAATGTCAAAACAATTTCTACCCAAACAAACCAACCTCTATGGATTCCGTTTTCGCAAAGCGAAGTTGTGTCGGCTTCAACTCAGACCCCGCCAAAACCTACCAAAGTTTCTATTGGTGTGGGTGTCTGTACGATCGATGATGACTGTATGTGTCATTCAAGTCAATGTGTGTCAAGATCAAAAACGGTGGATGAGATCATGGCAAATAAGATTGACCTGCCAACGGTGGTTTCAGCCGGTGTCGGTGAATTATCTCTGGACGATAACTACTTATGTGAACGATGTTGGCAACGTGACGAGAGTGATAGGCATTCAGACACAAGAACAATTGCTTGTGGGACGGAATTAAATCAAAAGACCGTCGGTGTTGGAGTATGTAAAATCACAGACACTTTCTGCAATACATGCAACACCAAAAAGGTTCGTTCGGTTGGCTCAGGTGACAAAAGCATCTATGACATTATCTGTGATAAATGTTATGGAAAAGCAGGGACTCCCGAAAGCCTTTGTCCTCGTTGCTTGAACTTGAGGACTAAGACGATCGGCGTTGGCGATTGCCGTTTAACTGACACTTTCTGTGAGCGTTGTCTTACTCGTCAGACTAAATCAGTGGCTGTGGGAGACGATGGTTCAGTTGTATCGTCGTCTCTGAATGACAGCAAAGAAAAATTCATTGAGGGAGCTGTCACGTTCCATATCAACGGTGACACGCCAGTCCAGACCTTACTTGAGAATAACAAACTTTGTATCCTTGACGACAATGACGTCACTAGTGATGGTAGTGCTACCTTGACCCATGTCAGCAGCGACTCACGCGACTCGGATGAGTCCAGTATCGATCATGACAATCCGAGCAGTGACAGTACTGGGCACATGAGTGAGCCCTCGAACACATCCAACGGTCATCGAGCACGGGCTAGGTACGAAAACAAATTCAGAAAATTTCGACTTTAAATAATTCGACATGAGATGATCATATATTTTTATTGATAATGATTCAAAATAAACTTTGAACTTTTATACTATTATACATATCAAAAATGTAGTAAACGACGAAAGATCCAAATCCTTGCAAAAAGTTAAATAAATACCTCTGTAGCTGCCACCAACATATGCTTCATTCAAAATAAAAACAGCTATGAACCTCAGTTGTGGGATGGTAAAAGAAAATAAATAGCAATCCAGGATTGAACGATTAAGAAATAGCTAGAAGATGATCAGCTGGTTTTTATAAAAGGCCGAAAAAAGTACAAAAAATAACTAAATGAATGGATGAATGAATGAGAAAGAGTGGTTTGTATGAGTAAGTGAACAATATCGAAAAAAATGTGAATTGAAACAAAATATGTTTAGCATAAATCTTAAAATGTCATAAATCAAACCGGAGACGCTCTGTGTGGTTGTTCAAGTAAAAATGCCCTTAAAGTTCAAAAGGATCTTTATTGAGAAACTATGATAGGAATGCTAGTGTTACCGCAATCGAGGTACCACTGGATTGGCAAGACAACATCAACAACCCGATGACAGATTTTGCCCGGAATTTGTAACCACTCGTCTGATTTAAAAGGTTTTAAATGGTCAGCCTCCCTCGGTCATGACCCTAGATAATAGAGTATGTGTTGGTTGTCTTATTCATTCGTTCGTTCATTTGTTTGATATTTTTGCCTTGCTTGTATAGATCTGGTTTTGTTTCTTTGCTTTTGTTTTGTTTTTTTCGCTCGTCAATTTTTGTGTGTTTTTGAAGGGAATCATTTCAGTATGGCATTAACAGTATACATTTTGTCTGTTGCCCCACAGAGTCAGCGAGGACGTGTTGTCTGCCTGCAAGCTACTAAATGGTCATTTATACAAAGGAAAAGAAGTCGGTCGAGAACAACTGGTAAGAAAAAAACCCTAAAAAAACTGCATATTCTAGGAAACAATACGGTGTTAAAGATATGGTACAGCAAAGCTCTGCTCCGGCGAGTGGAAGTGGAATATACTTTCACTGTGGTTATCAGACATACTCCAAGTTGATCCCGCCATGGTTGTGCTATGTAGTACTCAAACAAGCACTGCAAGTCTTAACCATTTGTGTTAACGACGAAAACGTCACAGTCCCTTGGCCAAAACAGCCGTAGTAGAGCGTCGCCGCACCATATCTTAAACTCCGTAATACAGTCACCATTACGGATCCGGAAATAGACAATATTAACAAATAGTCTGGAGGCAAGATCATATAGATAGATAGACCAAAAAACAAACGTTAGCTAAAAATAATTGCAAATAAACAAGCAAAGACAAACAAACAAACACAGAAAAAAACGGACATTGTAACAAGCAATACTGTACAAAAAAATAACGAAAACGAGACGAAGAAAAACAAGATAACAGATAGACAACAAACAAACAAGAACAAGTCAACGAAAAGGCAAATCTATACCAACAATCAAACAAATTTAGTACAGACAAACAATCAAAGAAACAAACAAACAAACAAACAATTAAATAAAAAACAATTAAACAAAAAAACACTGAATCTACCTTATAAACTTTGAAATTTTATGCTATCAATTTAAAGCGCTTCGTATAACTTGTATGCGTCATTACTTGGAGGACCTTGGAGTTCGACTTATCTGATCTCCCAACGACGGCGTATAAATTAACCGCAGCAGCGCAAAACTTGCACCATATGTAACAGCTGAGATCTGACTCAGCCTGATGTTTTCTCTATGCCTGATTATGCCCTTAGGTATCATGTATGAGCACAGTTGAAAGCAGTTGGTTTGAATGTGTCACATCGCCATCATGTCGAGCTGATATTGTGCGAAGTTTTATTAAGGTCATCAGACAGCACATACCTGTTCTGCTGGAGACGTTTGTTAACCTCAAGGACAAAAATGTAAGTAAGGCAATAATCGTTATTCGAATTCGAATTCGTGATAATCTCCAAATCATAAAAAAATACATATTAATAATTATTAAATATTGGTAATACTATAGCGTGCACGCACTAACGGTGTGCAACATCAATACTGGATATTGTTTTATTTTGTTTAATCGATCAGTTACGATTCACTACTAAATAGTGACAACTGCTGCACCTTTTAGTGTTTGCACTCTAAGACAATAACAAATGCATTAGCAGTTTTCATTTCTTGGGAAGCATGCATAATAGACCTCAGGGACATGACAACAGGGGAGGGGATGGATGAATGCCAGAGAAAAGACTTTAAACGATGATTATTCGATGCGCGCAATGGAACAAAAATTCCCTGTTCCTCAGATAGCTTGTTTTCACTTATCAAAAACGTTTACGCATGAAGCCTTCGATCGTAACTACAAGGGCACCAGAGAAAGGATGAGAAAGAAAGAAAAAGGAGTTGTGAATATTTTCCTCTCTTTAACTACTCCCCTCTCTTATACGCCCTGGGTTTCAGTGATAAGCTCTTTTACAGCATTTCAGCCATTTGGGTTTCTTGCGCCTGCGATACTCGCCTTTGCCTGAGGGAGAGTGTCGCGGGCGCACGAAACCTGGAAATCCCGACTTATCCTACAGTCGGCCGCCCCTTCTTATATCGATCTATTTCACTTACCCTTTTTTTTTGACAGGGAAATAATGCACTGCATTATGCTGTTACCTATGGCAACTGGAAAGTGGTAAACGTCCTTTTATCTACTCAAGGGATCAAAGTAGACATGTTTAATCAGGTATGGATTTGATTGACTGACTGATTGATTGATTGATTGATTGGTTGTTTATTTGGCTGATTGATTGATTGATTAATGTTGGTTGGTTGGTTGCATTGGTTCCGGTTGGTTGGTTGTTTAATTGATTGATTGATGATTAACTGATTAATTGAGTAGTTTGGTGGTTGGTTGATTCTGATTTATTCATTTGGCGCGTATGAATTCAGTTGGCTATTTGAACTAAAGTTTGTTTTACTATTTTACATGTTTAGGCTGGATATACCGCTATAATGTTAGTATCGCTGGCTGGGATGCAAAAAGAAGGCGTCAAGGACGTGGTCCGTCGTCTGTTTGAAGTGGGTGACGTCAACAAAAAAGTTGAAGAGGTAGGGAACGTGGTTGTGGCATTAGCGAATTGCGGAAAATCAGTACCCCTTGAAATGTAGATGATACTCTGACAAGTATTTTTGTCTTAAATCAACAGTTTGCAGGAAGAAAGATTATTGATAATACAGATCTTCGCTTGTATTTCAGACTGGTCAAACACCTTTGATGCTAGCTATTAGCCGTGGGAGACTGGAGATGGTAGAACTATTACTAGAAGCAGAGGCAGACATTAACGCACAAGATAATGTAAGGAACCTTTCTATTGTATAAAATAAAGTAGTATAATAAGAACCGCTTTTAATTTATTTAAACACGATAAGTTTAGCAGTCGATGTAGCTGACGTGGTCGTGTATAAGTAACATTGTTAAGAACCCCAACTGACTAAGAGACAAACCAGTTGACTATATACAAAGCATGGCCGAGGCCATGGTATAGAAAGGACTGTCTTTTCACACACAACCTTGCAGATAAAAGTAGTTCCACCGAATCGATCTGTCTGTGGTGCTTGCGTTTATGTCACGCGAGATGATCAGGCTCGTATACATGCTGTCGTGTGTATGAGCGCAAAGGGTTTTGGGAGTAAAGCATTACCGCACCTTTGCGCGCCGCGCGAGTTCTTTCCAAACTCCTCTGCCAGACTTAAGTAACGGCTGGACACGAGTCTTGAACAATATTTGTAACATGGAACGGTGGGCAGTAGGTTGGGGAGGGGAGGTGAGGGGAGGTGAGGGGGAGTTACGAGTCTGTAAAAGAAGCCAATATCATATGTATTTATCATTGCGATTTTTCAGGAGTGTTCTACAGCGTTGATGTGCGCTTGTGAACATGGCCACACCGACATAGCAAGACTGCTACTAGCTCGACCAGATTGCAACTCTAGTGTAGAAGACAATGTAAGTTCATCGCGTAATGGGAGTTAAGCATTCACGTAAAGGCTGATTTACACGGTGCGATTTGTCGTATGCGATTTGTAGTATGCGATTTGTAGTATACAACTAGTCGTGAGGTTCAACGCTTTCTAAAACTAGTGGTAGGACATTATAAAACATGTTTTAGAGCTCGTGCGACTAGTTTTAGAAGTTACGACTAGTCGTATTCTGCAAATTACGCGCGACAAATCGTACCGTGTAAATCGGGCTTAAAATTAGTTGTAGGACATTCTAAAACACGTTTTAGAGCGCGTGCAGCTAGTCTTTAGAAGCCTCCCTCCCTGACAGTGCGCTCGTTTCAACGCCCTCCCTCCTCCCTCTCTGTTTAGAAGTTTCGACTCTTCAGCCGTATACTGCAAATCGCTCGCGACAAATCGTCACGTGTAAATCGTGCTTAACAAATCCGTTCTTTCGCCACGATTCCTTTCCGAAACACCTTAATTTACGGCACAAACATAAAGACTGACGATGTAATAGCTCGAACATATTATAACTCTATAGTGTGGTAGATCATGTAAGTTCTGCGCACAAAATATAATGGGAATATAGCATTCAAAATTCACGTAGGAAAACATGGGAATCATGGCCTTTGCGCGTCGTGATTCTCGCACGTCCCAAACTCCTTTGTGGTACGCAAAATAAAGACTTATTGCGAGTCTGAGTTAGAGGACAATTGATAATAAGTACATCTTAGTTCAGAGAGAGCGTAGGGTAAACCTGGAGTCGTTTTCGCATGAGTGGGAAACGGCACGGTCACAATACCGCTACGGTAAAGCAGATACGTTTTCTTAGAAATTATGGCTACGATTCGATACGGTACAGTTTCCCACTCATACCAAAACGACTCTGGTATTGTAGTATAGTATTGATGATGATGTCTATCATATTTTAGGACGGCACAACAGCGCTTTCCATAGCAATGGATCGTAATTTCCATGATATAGCATTACTTATATATGGTCATTCAAACTTCTCGTACCATGGACCAAGGAAAAAGGTACGTTGTTTGTAATACAACGCTCATTAGGGAGATTTTGAGAAAACAAATGTGTTACTGAGTACGATTTTGACGAGCAAACTACAAGCCACTTTATTTATTTAAAGTCGGTAGTTCCTTTATCATATGGTATTCTTCCAGGAAGCCGACGGCAGATTGAGGAGACAAATCAAAAACTTAAATAATGATAAATCAACACAGCATGTTGTTAATAATTCCATTAGCTGGCTTGGAGACAAACCAGTTGGCTCTATACAAAGCATGGCCAAGAAATTATATTTTGACCAAATAGGGACCCAGACAAATGCAATATCTGTGACCGGAGGGAATCGAACCTAGGACTTCCTGATTGCGATACCAACGCTCTGGCCGCCACTCGGCAATATGCTGCCTCCTATATGAAAAAGACTTTAGTATTAGATCCTTGCAGTCTTATACTGGTTTATGTACGTTATTAAAAAAAGACCCAGTGCAAGCTATTCTTTGCGGAGTACTAGTGTTTGCCTGTTTTAATTTCCTTTTTTACGTTTTCCTTTAATTTGTTTTACGTTAACGAGCTGAACTCAAAAATTCTATTTGAGGTCAGAAAGAGATAGCAAGAGAGAAACGTCTGCGTTTTTTTTTTCTAATATATATCAATTAATTGATTTTTAACTATATTTTGAGAATGATTAATGTATTTAATAAAATATCGTTTCAGTTGTCAAAATATAGTAAGGAACATGGAGGCTAAGTGTATGGAGAGTTTTTTAGTTAGCCTCCAATATAACTGCTAATTACAGATATTTGTCCAAGAATGAAATGTTATAAAAGTAACAATTACTTTCTCGAGACCAATTTTTCTCAAATGTTTTAATTTGAACCTGCTTTGCGTCCATCACTATTATAAGAGCTATTTTTAACTGTTGCTCATAATTGCTGTTGTTTCTTTTCCGCAGAAGACTAACAGTTTCAGTGATGTTCTACCATGATGGATTGCTGGAACAGAACATTAAGACGTTGGTTTTGCTTTTCCTTGGGATCAGCCAGGCCCGCTTATGGAATCATTCTGAATTAAGAAAACAGCCTTGAAATTAATTGGTTGTTGTCATGCTACGGCTGTTCTTTTGTTGGTACTCCGATGAACGTTTGTTTTGACACCCATGGACTTTTGTTTGGACACCCATGAACTTTTGTTTTGACACCCATGAACTTTTGTTTCGACACCCATAAATTTCGGTTTTAACACCCATGAACATTTGTTTTTAAACCGAGGCTAACCTTGAGCCTCTTACACTGGCCTTCTTCATCATATAAAGTGAAGTAAGGAGCCTGAAAAGGCCTGTCTAAAAAGCTGGCTATCATGTATGTTAAGGGGGCCGGTATTTTGATTTGATTGACTTTAGTTCTACAAGAACAAAACAAAGTTTTTGACAAGCAAGGTTATGACTTAGATACAATGACACTGTAACTAAGAAAAGTTACCAGAGAAGGACAGAGAACTGACATGAAGGAGGGGGGTGCGGCTGTTAGCAAGATCACGGAAGGAAGAAACTGCATGGAAGAAAACGGGAAATGGAAGAAAGAGGGAAGGAAGGAGAGAAGGAAAAACGAAAGAGTGAGGGAAATAGGAAGGCATGTAAAGGAACAAAGCACAAAGCCATTAACGTGCCGCATATAAACGTTTTATGGTGGCTTTTGTGCCACTCGGTATTAGGAGAGGACGAAAATATGCTTATGCATATATATATACTGTACTTAATTTTAAAACATTGTGGTAATACAATATATTTTTGATAGCACTGTTTATAATATGGCGAATAATCAAGAGTCGACCATCTATTGAAAATATTTTAACTATATATAATACTATTTACGTTTTTAATAAAAAGACTATACCAAACAGTAAAATTGCTTGGTTTTGCGCAAACGAATTCAAATCCGACAACTCGCGTATGATACTAACATATTTAAACTAAAATATACTATAGATAGCTGCGTAATACAACACACAAGTAGAAATAATTGCAAACACTGAATAATGTCAACAAGTAAACTCTTCGGCAAAAAAGCAAACAGTCGAGAGACATCGCGGTTTCATGATGACATGACTATAACAAGGTTACGTGAGTTTCACCACTATGTCTTTACGGTGTCCAAATTATTACTGTCTTTTACGACTGTTTCCATAGAATCACCGACGGAGCCCCCCGGGGGGGGGGGGGGGGGGTACTACCCTATATCGACTATACGGGGATGATCCGCTGAACAGGGTATGGTTTTTCGACCTTGGTGTCATGAACAGGGTATCTAATTCTACTCTATTTCCGATTTAATTCAAACTTTCTGTCATACTCAGGGCCCAAAAAATGAGAGAAATTATTTTACATTCAGGAAATCGGCAGGAATAAGATCGTTGACTTCCAAAAAAAGATAAGAGCAGCACGTGTGTCTGAATTGATATATTTATACAAATTATATAATGTTTGTAAACAATTGTAATTTGTCATAAACAGGGTATGGAAGTTAGGTATTTTTTGTCATAAACAAGGTAACCCCTACAGGATCCCAGCGGAACACCCCTACCCAAATTTGAAGGGAGTACCCCCCCCCCCCCCCCCCCCCGGGCGGAGCCCTGTCATCAGTATTTTACTAGTTACTATTTTTCATCTATAATCCATTCCAGTTCAGTCAATATTCCTCTTTTCGGGGTTTTCATTGGACTCGTTTTGCGGTATTCGCTTTCGGGATTGCAAGAGGTCTCGTCTTCAGATTTACTACGACTTTCTTGGTTCCGACTGCCATCGTTCCAATCTCATGCCAGCGTGACGGAAATGGCGTCATGTACTATGCACTTTGCGTGACGTATTTTACAAGCGGTGTGTCGCATCGACAACTGTGCGGCAACAAACAACTTAACTATGGAGAAGAAATCATCCACGCTTGTCCTGCAAACAGATGATGAAAACCGACAATTCAAAGTTAACGTTGAACGGCCTTCGGTAGGTTATTTATTGTAATTTAAACTAAACGTCGTAGTGGTGTTTTTGAAGTCGTAAAGTCATATTTGCTCCGAGAAGGCACGGTTTACGGTCATGTCTCAATATTTTGCGTATTGACAGTGTAATATTTCCCCTTTCAGTTTGCAGTATTTATATTGTAATTTATTCATTTATTTTGCAGTTATAATATAGTGTAATTCAGGCAATCCATCTTGTTTGAGCGCGTTCTTAATTCTTCTTGCCTTCCATAAGCAAATATTCCCAGCTTTGCTCAACATGTATAGTAATACATTTTACTTATTATATTCTTTGCTGTTTTTACACAGCTTTTTTCCCCATTATTTTTCAGTTCGTGTATTTCATCGTATTCTATAAGACATTTTCCTTGTAAGCAATAATATCTATGAAATCCATTCTTTCTTCGTAAATGTCACAGCATGACTTATAAGTTTCTTTAATTCTAACCGGGCATTAATTTACTCATTTATTTTGCAGTTTTTACAATACAATAAGAGAAAAATATTAATAATAGTAAGTATGGAATACATAATTCATGTATAAACTATGTCATATAGTGATGTTTTTGCTTTCGAAACGATGTAAAACAGTGCGAAGGTTTTGAGTTTTGGTTTCTTGCATACAAAAGGTCAAAGTGTGAAATGCAAACGAAGACATCATGCGTATGTAATCATTCATGCATGGAGTGAAATGGGCCGCGGAGGGGGTGGTGCTGGCGTTGTTTTGTATATAAAAATATAATCAATAAAGAATCATGAAAACAATACAATCACAAATATGTTTTAAGTGGTGGGGGGGGGGGGGGTTATTAAAAAAATGATCTTGAGGATATTGAAAGGGCGGGCACTAATAAAAAAATTATTGATTATCAATCAAAAATTAAAATAATCATCTATAGAAATATATCAGGGGGCACCAGCCCCCAATGGTCCCCCCTTGGATCCACGTCTGTCCCTCCCCTCCCTCTGTTAAAAATATCACCCCCATGTCCATGTTTTATTGTTCGTACTGTTATTTTGATATATTATATTTTTTACCATAATGGTGTAGAGGTTATTGCATATGGAGGGGTCATTGTTTGTTTGTGTATTACTCACTGTTGGAAGGCACAGATAGAGCTCCCAGCTGCTATAACACCAGCCACTAGCCCTTTTTAATGTGTTCAAATTCTCAGCTCAGTACAAGCTTACTAAGCCAGGTTCTAGCTACATATTGCATACAACAACACACACAAGCAAGTACAAGGAAATTTCCAATGAATTTTTGTTTTCCTATTTTCATAGAAATTAAAAATTTTGCTTCTGTTGTTGCTCTTGTGGATAATTACCTGGTTTAGGGTTGTCACTAAGTGCTCAGTCATTCTCACTGTAACTGTGAGAGTGTCTATAGATCCCTTGCATGTGAGGTCAAAGCAGCCCCATCTGGAGGACAAAAGAAACGATTTTTCTTCTCTTGGGAGCTGAAATTCATTGTTTTGTCCTCCAGATTGAGCTGCATTCCAATGAACTGCAAGGAGTACAGTCTATATTCCTAGGGAGACATTTATTCGATCAATCAGGGCTGTAGCTTTATGGAAAAGAATAGTATATATCTAAATATTCTCAAAGATATTACCATGTAATAGCTACTACAAAATTAAAAACAGTATATGTATGTATGTATGTATATTGTCAGTGGTTCATCTAGGGGAGGGGTGCAGGGGGTGCACACCCCCTCCTGAAAAGATTTCAAGTCGTTGTTTTATCAAATATGCAAAATTACTTCAGTATTCCATGTTTACTGAGTAGTGCATGGTCTCCTGAAGGTAGTGCACCCCCTCCTGGAAACATTCCTGGATCCTGATTGTTGTCTTTCTAGGTTGGTGTTGTGGCTGTAGTTGTGCTTGTCTTGATTGCTATTTTAGTTGCGGTATTAGTCAGCAAGAATGCAGCTAGCACAAATAAGAATCAAGGTGTGGAATTGAGTTCAAGATCAGTAAATGGTTCATTTGATCAACCACTTCTTTATATCTTGATACAATTCTTTGCTCATCGGTTATAGCCATTCATTCACATTTTTCTAACGGATCTATTCATGTATTGTATATTTAGTTATTCATTTATTCATTCGTTCATTCGTTCATTCATTCGTTCGTTCGTTCGTTCATTCATTCGTTCGTTCGTTCGTTCGATCATTCACTCATTCATTCGTTCAATCATTCATTCGTTCGCTCATTCGTTCGTTCATTCGTTCGTTCATTCGTTCGTTCGTTCGTTCGTTCATTCATTCGCTCGTTAATCGTTCGTTCGCTCGTTCAATCATTCATTCATTCAATCATTCATTCGGTGAGTCATTTAATCATTCATTTATTAATTCGTTCATTTATTCATTTATTCATTCATTCATTTATTTATTCATTCATTTATCCATTTTTGCGTACTTCATTGCACTAAATCATTCATTTACTAACATATTTTTTCCCCTTTTTTAAGGTACCAATACTTTTAAAAGGTAAATACCATACATACATTTTTGATTTTATCGACAACGATCAGTAGAAGCTTGTAGTGTGTAATTTTCATTTCTGTCTTTAGATATCCCGTCATTCTCGTGTCTATGGATGGTTTCAGGGATATTTATCTTGATAGAGGTGTTTCTCCAAATATTCAACAATTAGGTAAGTTGGCAATGAGAGCGTATTTATTTAAGTTAGTTGCATTATCCAAGCTTTGACGTACAATTCTTGCTTTGTGATGGACGCTGGGTGGCGAAGAATAGAAGCCAAGCATTTTTGTTGAAAGGACAATCAATTTCACGAGACGCACTTTGCTGTAAAACATTCATTCCTGCGTATATTTGAAAACCACTCCGTCCCATAATTTAATTGACAGAGCAGAAAGAAGAAAACAAAGCAAAGTTAGGAAACAGCAAATTGTAACATCTTTAATTGCAAAAATTGAACAATTTTAGCAGGTCTACTGAAGTATACGCCCATGATAGCTACTTTCCCCGCCGGATCTTATTTTAACAATAAATATTCAAGTAAGGTCCCCCTCCCCTTAGCCTTTCATTGTGAGGGTTATTGATCTTTATATTTATGTTCCAGCTCAAAATGGTGTTCGTGCAAAGTTTCTTATTTCTCAGTTTCCTACAAAAACGTTTCCCAATCACTACTCTATAATCACGGTAAGTATCCTCTTTACTTCCTCTGTTTGGTCGTTCATTTGATTATTCATCTGTTTGTTTGTTCGTTTTTTTCGTTTATTTTTCTCGTTTTTTGTTTGTTTGTTTGTTCGTTTGAAGGTTTGTTTATTTGTTCGTTTGTTTGTTGTTGTTTTTCTCGTCTTTTCGTTTTTTATTTGTTTGTTTCTTTGTTTTTTTGTTCGTTTGTTTATTTGTTCGTTTCTTCGTTCGTTCGTTCGTTCGTTCGTTAAATCGCTCGTTCGTCTGTTCGTTCGTTCGCTCGTTCGTTCGTTCGTTAACACGACGCTGACACGACGCTGTTTAACAGTACGCACCTGATTCTAAACACATTGGCCCACTTACCAAGTTTCTACGAGTGCGGTGTCAAAATAGCCTCCTCCGCAGGCAACTCTTTGCCCCTTTGATAAAAAATCTCCTTTGGGCTTCCTTTGCAACGGTTTTTATTTTCGCGCGGGACTCGCCTCTCTCGGTAACACAGGAAACCAAAGCAAAGGCCGGATCCGTCCGTGAACATAACAGTGATGCCTGCGGAGGAGGCTAGTGTCAAAAGTGGTTGTCATGTTAATTAATGGAGCTATAGATTCTACAACCATACAATTGTATTCATCTTTGATGTTGTTGCAGGGTTTGTACCCAATCCATCACGGTATAGTCTCCAATAGATTTTATGATCCTGATCTCAAAGACACATTTGCTCTTGGAAAGCCTAATATCTTGGAATCAAAATGGTGGAACGGAGAACCGGTAAATTGTTTCAAACAAAAAACACTTGTTTTCTCTACCGAAGATAAAAAATTGGATAAACAGATAAGCGCATGCACAAGCTCCTCTCCTCTTTCCCAATTTTCTTCGTCCTAATCCCGTTCTTCTGTCATTCCCAATTCCTTTCTTCGTAGATCTATCTTACTTCCATCCTTCCTTCCATCCTTACTTTCTTCCTTACTTTCTCTCTTCCTTTTTATTGATTTGTTTTGTTCCGCCTCAATTCAACCATTTAACTGTTCATATCGATGTATTTTCAGTTATGGCAAACTGCAATGAAGAATGGCCTTGTAGCAGCTTCATATTTTTTTGTAGGTTCCGAAGTAAAAATCCAAGGTATAAGCTCTTGATCCTTTCTTCTCAGTCTCAAAGTACACTTATTTTCTCACTTGACGTTGCCTTTTTTTTCTTTGCATTGCTTTTAGGTATGCGTCCGAATTTTTCATATTATTACAACTCGTAAGTATATATGGGATAAGGTGTTTGTATTTTGCTCATTACAAGTTAATCGACTCAGTCGCAACGTTAGAGTGCACACACTGAAAGTGTGCAACATAAATACCACTAAATGGTGCTATTTTATGCTAATTCCGATTGTTTTAATTTCTTTTCTTTAATTAGTGCTATTTACTACTAATAGTGACAACTGTTGCACATATTTAGTGTTTGCAGGTGTTTGAAATTGCCCTATTTCATTATGACGTCACATCAAAACAAATCTATTGTTTCAACGCTAAGAATCGCAAATCCCTATATTGAAAAGCATATAAGCTTACCGACTTGAAACAATAGTTCTTTAAAGTTAATTGATTGTTTTCACGTTACGTCATTATTTGATAGACACTTACAATATCTTTAAATTTAGTATCTATTGTTGTGGTCCACTGACATGTTCACGATCTCTTTGTGATTGAAAGTAACAAAACTGAAGGCCGTTATACGAGAGGGATCTTCCTCATAAACTATGCTCCAACTACCTTGTTTGTACTTAAATAAAGTTTGTCAACTTTCTATCTACTTTGTTTTCTGTCTACTAGGAGTCACCCATTCGAAGTGCGAGTTGATCAAGTCTTAAGCTGGCTCGACCTTCCACCTCAGGGCAGCAAAGTAGATCCTGAAAAAGATGACGGGAAAAGGTACAAATGCTACGACAAACACTTAAGATGAGCAAAACTGATGCAATGGAAGAATTCTGTTGATAGCAATCCATTCCTTAGCTGCGTGCAAAGACACTACCGTCGCCCAAAAACAGTACGAGTTTTGTTACAAATCTTGTCTCGCTCTGACGCGGCGTTTAATGGGAAATACTGAAAACTTGTACCCGTATTCGTACTCGTTTTCAAGATGTAAAGGTCTAGAGGCAAACGACACGCGCTGGTACTATCCCATGATCGCTTGCGCGCCAAAGAGTGTACAAAGTTGTTTAACTTTAGTTCTTCTCTGTAGGAGACCTGATTTTATAACACTGTATTTTAATCAACCTGATAAAGCTGGACATTACTATGGACCTTATTCCAAACAGGTAAAACAAATCACATGTAACTATAGTGCACGCTACATTTTAATATGAAACAATTCTAAACTATTTAGTGCTAGATGCGATTTGGTTATGCACTAACTAAGAATTCACCAAAACAAAAACAAAAGACAGCTTTTAATTATTTCATTTCCTTCAGTTATTGTGTTTACGCTTCGGAGTTAGTGGATAACTGAATCTTAGAGTGCACGCACTAAACGTGTGCAACATATATACCACTAAATAGTGCTATTTTATGCTAATTCTATTGTTTTCTTTTGTTTAATTAGTGCTATTTCATACTAAATAGTGACAATTGCGTCTGTTTGTCAGTTTGCTTTAGATTTGTATTTTTTAGAGTTGATATATTTTCTATAGGTCAATGATAGTATACGATATGTTGATGAAATGATTGGTAAATTGTACGATGGATTAAAAGCAAGGTCCCTGCAAGATGAAGTCAATGTTATATTGGTGTCTGATCATGGTAAACTGTAAATATTTTGTGTTATTTACCTAGCTAGTTTTTTTATCTTAAGATGTCGCTTGTGTATCGTTATCGTTTCATTCTTAGCTTCATTTTTCTTTCGTTTCTTTCTTTTCTTGAGGCGTTTTTATTTACTTTATTGCAAAGTTTCATGTTTCTTCTCTCTCGTTTTCCTTCTTCATTCGTGTGTTTCCTTTCGCGAAGCGAAAGTTTGTTTTCGTTCTATATTGTTTAATCTCTCAACTTTATTTTGTGTTATTTTATTTCATCAACAGGAATGGCTGCAACAGATTGCAAAAGAGTTACGTATTTAGATCAGGTAGGCCAGAGAGGATTAATAAATCAGATACAACTTGATAATGCCCATGCAGATTCCTGAAAATAATTGAAAACATAGAATAGACCTTCCCTGCATTCACTTGGCTGGCCACAAAACAACAGATTCACACCAAGGCTGGAGTGTATAAATCCATACATTCTCTATATTTTATAAGCGCAAATAGCCATTCACGGACGTATATCAATCAATATCACAAGAACATGGCTGCGCATGTCCTTACGATAACACAGGAATCCTGAAATCGTAGTGCCTTTGTAACATTTTGGTTGGTTTATCTCTAGTATGGTGTTACGTTGGATGATATCTTGACTGTGGATTACTATGGCGGAGCATTCATGTCATTGAGTCCAAAACCAGATGGCTCTTGTAAGTAAACAAATCCCAGAACAAACGACTCCGATTAAAACAGATGTATAAAAAGTTTGCCCTCGCGCACAACATCGTCAAAACATCGTTCGATAAAATGATTTCAATTTGATGATGGGTTGTTCAAGCCAAGGACAAACAATTTATGAATTTGTTTCAACATCTTAAAATCTCGACCGTTGTTAGAAGAAGGTTAGCTTTGTGATACAATTTGATACGTAAGCGCCAATTTAACAAACTTGAATGTCACACAAGGAGCTTACCCCTAGTACGCGTTGATAAAACCTTCTCCAGAACTATTTCAGGACGAGTGCATGCAAACGAGTGATCAATAGACGGAGATTAACAAAACCCAAAGCAAAATCATTGATGCCTAAGGAATATTTTGCGAGCAATGCGAACTGCTAAAGTCTTTCTGTTTTATTTGGTTACAGTAAACAAGAGTGAAATACTCAGTAAATTACAGGTGAGCTTGACCAGGTTTAGTGTTCAAAGCTGATAACATTGTTTGTATATGTTTCCATTATTTGATGCACTTTTCGTTGTCCATAGTGTAAGTCTCAGCATGTGCAAGTGTTTGCCAAGGAAGAGCTACCAAAGCGTTTGCACTATTCGGTTAGCAGGTACATTTGAGAAATCATCCATCCATCCATTCATCCATCCATTTTTCCATCCATCCTTCAATTTATCCATCCATCCATATATCCATCCATTCATTCATCCATCCATCCTTCTTTCAATCTATCCTTCAATCCATCCATCCATCCATCCACCCACCCATCAATCCATCCATCCATCCATCCATCCATCCATCCATCCATCCATCCATCCATTCATTCATTCATTCATCCATCCATCCATCCATCCATCCATCCATCCATCCATCCATCCATCCATCCATCCATCCATCCATCCATCAATCCATCAATTCATCCATCCATCCATCCTTCCATCTACCATTTATCTATTCATTCACCCATTCATTTAGTTGTTCATTGATGTATTCATTTATTTATTACTTTATTTATTAATTTGTTAATTCACGCGTATTTGTTTTTTCCAGACGTATTGGTGATATCGTTGTTATTCCTAACGAGGGTTGGTTAGTGGGCACCAAGTAAGATATGCGTGATAAAATAAACAAAGTTTAACATTTCCTTATATAATAAGAATAACTAGTATTTATGACGTTATTAACCTCTAGTACTTCACAAAGATGTTATTCTGGGGGAACACATGGTTACGATCCAATGACTGCTAGCATGAGGGTGAGTCAACATATGTTTATTTATTTTGCTGGTTTGTTGGTTTGTTGTTTATTAAATTACTTGGGACATGACGTTAAACTACTTGACATTTTTTTTGTTCGGTTTTTCGTAGAAACCCCTCTCGTCCCCGCGGTCAGTGTTGCCTAGTACTATGATGTTTTAGTAAAAATAAAAAAAGTAAATGTCTATGTTTAACGTCCAAAGTCCCTACAGCATCTGGAAACCAGCGCTGGTCTACCAGGGAGTGCACGATATATAAACTCTGACTATATTTACCCCCAGCAAATGCCGGTACCCATTTATACACCTGGGTGGAGAGAGGCACTGAGAGAGCAAAGTATCTTGCCTAAGGACACAACGTGATCGCCCGGTCTGGGAATCGAACCCAGGCCAGTGGACCCCAAGCCACTAAGCCACCACGTCTCTCTTAAGTATGAAAGGAAACGTCAGACAACATTGATTTCGGGGGAGAGGGTCTGGTTGAAAAGAAGTTTCAATGAAAACGAGAAAAGCCGTACTGCAAAAATCATAAGAAAAATGTGTCAATGTCCCAGCTATTTTGCACTGAGTGTAGCCTGTCTGTTTGATTATTTGGGAAATGTTTTTATTTCGTTTCAGTTGCTTCTTTGTTTATTATTTATTTGTTGGTCGTCATGTTGTTGTTTATAATTATTTCTTTATTGGTGTGTTTATTTTTGCTTGTTTGTTAGTTCGTTGTTTAATTTTATACTTTTGTTTGTTTTATAGTGTTTTTAATTCAATTTTTCTCTTTTATCAGCCAATTGACGCCTTTGTGATTTGATTAACTAAGCGCAAACCTGAGTGACTTACAGATCGACACGATGTGGTCCCGGTTGAAATAGCAGCACCGTAATGCTATATATACTTTTACTTGAAAGTGGAACGATGTTTTTTTTGTTTTTTTTTCTTTAGTCGATTTTTGTTGCCCATGGTCCGTCATTCAAGAAAGGTCTTGTGTATGATCCATTCTCTAATGTAGAAATATATAATATGATAACGGGTACGTTGCCCTATTCATTGATATCTCTATCTTTTAGCTTTTGTTTAACTTTTCCTATGATGAATTTATTCCTCAAGTCATTTTAATTTCAATTTTTAAGAACGTATTCAGTTAGATCTATTCATTCATAAATCCAATCGTTCGTTCGTTCGCTCGCTCGTTGGTTGGTTCCTTCCTTCCTTCCTTCCTTCCTTCCTTCCTTCCTTCCTTCCTTCCTTCCTTCGTTAGTTCGTTCGTTCGTTCGTTCGTTCGTTCGCCCGTTCGTTCATTCATTCATTCATTCATTCATTTGGTCAGTCATGTATTCATTCTTTTAATTCATTCATGATTATGTATTCACTCGTTTCTTGTACGTATCCACGTATTGCTGTTTTCGTTCATACACTGACTCCAATATTTGATTATTTCTTCTCCGTTTATTTTCATTTACTCAATACTTCATGCTATCGTATTGTTAGACATTCTGGGTATTGAACCCGCTAAGAATGATGGGACGCCTGGCAGTCTTCACCATCTCCTTGACGACAGTGTCAAAGTGCGTGCATCATCTGACAAGAAAGTCGATGGGAATAGCTTCAGTGCTTGCCCCTATCCAAGTCAATCTGTCGCCACTTCTCGACGTCGCTGTAAAGACTGTGTTTGTGAGTATTGTGCGGTAAGTAAACGATGCCATGAGGCTTTTTGCAAGACATGATCTCTTTTGATAAAAAAATCAAAATAGATCACACAAAATTGGTATTCTTTGACAAAACTCACTTTCTTAAAAATTGTAGATATGGGGATTTCATTCACAGCATTTTAAAAATCATGCGTGTATATCAACTTTGAAATACCGTGCGAATGATTCATGTTAATCAAGAGTTCATCACAGCTACTTTTATAATAGCTTTTTCTAATCGACCTTTCGGAGGAAATCCACAACCCTCCACATCCAAAGCTTTGAAAGTACAACCGTAATAACCGTAATGATACCATATCAATTTACAAGGAAATAATCGAATCATTTGCCATATCCGTATGTATATCTTAAATAGCGGCCCGTATAAACGTAAAAAAATATGTAAAGCGCATTGAGATTGTGGAATGCGCTTCACAATATCATCATCATTACCAACCGTCGTTGCAGTACGTATACTGTACAACCGTTCCGTTTGGCCCTGTTTTAGGAAGTACTGTACCTGATTTTTCTGCATACCGCGTACTGAATACCGAATACTGCATTCCAATACCGAAATGCATTGTTAACGATACATAAATACATAAGTATATAATCAATCAGGATGTTTTGCGGCCAACCTAACCAGTTATTTTTTGTTATTCAAAAATCAGAAATTAAAACCTAAAATTATAGAATTATGTGCCAAAAATGAAAAAAATGGCAATTTTTACTGAAATGCTGGATCTATTTTACTTCATGCCAAAAGTGGCTGTTTCATGGCTTTTCTGATTTCTGTTTTCTGATATCCAGAATTGAGAATTGACGTTTTTGTATTTCTACATTACGAAAAGCAAAAATCGTAGATTAAAAAAAGGTTTCTAAACGGTTTTCGATGGATGCCTGTAAAGATATAAAAACTCAAGATCGATTCATTGGGTTCCTGCCGCCATAAAAACAGAAATCACAAATTAACAAAGCGCGCTCCACTACGCTCTACCCATGGAGGGGTACCTGGGGCTCTCTTGAAACTTCCGGTCACCGGGCTGATGTACAGTCCTTTCCCTCCACTTCACTTGCCTCACCACATGATCTCACCACGTGCTTTTATTGATATCAACTCTTTGCACATAAAATATCGTACCTCACTAACATAACATAACATATTTTTATTTGCTCTTCATATGATATTAACAGCTGACATTGGAGAATTTTTGAAAAAACGTTACAATTTATTAATACTTTTTGAAATTTGTTTGATGAAAGCCTGAGGGCTAAATTAAATTATATCACACTATTCGCAATATGCCGACTGTATGCACATGCGATATGTCGTAATAATGCGATACGTCGTACCTCATGCAATATGAATATTTTGAATTATTTACGACATATCGCACGAGGTACGACATATTGCATGAGGTATGACGTATCGCATTATTTACGACATATCGCATGTGCATACAGTCAGCATATTGCGAATGGTGTGATATAATAATGGAGCTGAGTTAGGTACAAATTTTTATGAGCAAAGACTTGATATCAATTGCATAAAAGCACGACTCATTTATCAGTACTAAATATTTCATTGCATTTTTGTCCATATCTCCTCTCCATGTTCTGTTGTGAGGCAAGGGAAGGGGAGGGAAAGGACTGTACATCACCCCGGTGACCGGAAGTTTCAATAGAGCCCCAGGTCCCCCTCCATGGGTAGAGCGCACTGGAGCGCGCTGTGTTAAAAAAGTGATTTCTGTTTTTATGGGGGCAGGAATCCAATGACTCGATTTTGAGTTTTAATCTTCACAGGCATCCATCGAAAACCGTTTAGAAACCTTTTTTAATCTACGATTTCTGCTTTTCGTAATGTAGAAATACAAAAATGTCAATTCTCAATTCTGGATATCAGAAAACAGAAATCAGAAAAGCCATGAAACAGCCAAGTTTGGCATGAAGTAAAACAAATCCGGAATTTTAGTAAAATTGCCATTTTTTTCATTTTTTAGCACATAATTCTATAATTTTAGGTTTTAATTTCTGATTTTCAAATAACAAAAATTAGCTGGTTAGGTTGGCCGCAAAACATCCTGATTATAATCGTCTCAATTTGTAAGCATTCCGTTTCCATATTCCAAGGATTTACGTTCAGAATTTTGCAGACCACATGCCATTCTTTGCTTCAGTGCATTTTGGTCTTGGAATGCAGTATTCGATATTCAGTATTCGGTACTCAGGAAAACCTTTTTACTCGGGCTTCCCTTGGAAGGCACGAGGTATAAAAGCCCATCGTAATTACAACATCACTGCTACAGTAACAACTGTAGTGATTTGATAATTCTTCGTTTGTAAACAGCTTTTTCTTAATGTTGTAGTTAGGGAAAGATCCAGACGCCGTCGCACATTTGGATGAGCTCCTTGATCTGAACGAAGAACAAAGTAAGAATTACGTATTCTCCCCCAAACTTTCCGTCTTACCTTTTGTTCTTTCATCTTTCTTCTTTTTCACTTTTCCTACTTTTTATCTTGTTCTTTTTTTCACGTTTGTTTTTGTCTATAGGCCTATATTGTATGTAGCCATCTTCTGCTAAAAGTCCTGAAGCAGATGGGGGTTTTCTTTCGTCCTTGTACCATAATAGTTTAAGAAATTTATTATAATGATTTTTTTTATTCATTCAAATATAATGCACGCACTAAAAGTATTTATAAATATTTATATTAATTGTTTTCTTTCAATGTAATTAGTGCTATTTACTACTAAATAGTGACAACTGTTGCACACATTTAGTGTTTGCTATGCAGGACTGTTAGTCATAATTAATGAGCAAAAACATTATGAAAAGGATTTTGGTACTAGCGACGCGGGTACAACATCATCACGCGCTTCATGCGTATTCTCCTGTTTTCTTCTCTCCCATCTTCTCTAGGTTAGAACTAATATCGTATTTCTTTCTCTAGTTTCCAGTTATCAGAAACATAATTTACCGTGGGGACTTGTAGAAGGAGGGGCTGGGAAAGGAGGCTGTATTTTGACCCAGAAAGAGTACATCACTGGATTTAGTACGTTCCTCAGAGTGCCCCTTTGGGTTGGATACAGACTAGATGGCGAGGTAATGAAATGTGTCTGTGAACACCGTATCTGAATCACGAAAAGTGTAATAACCGCCGAACGCTTATTCGTGTTACAATAAGCGTCGTTATCATCGTCGTGAACATTCATTAAAACGAGAGAGACGACGACGAGTTTGGAGTTATATTTTTGCTTAAAAAAACATATTTAATGAGTCATATTTAATCAAACGTCTTCAATGTTGACAACAACTACTGAAAATGCAATTACTAGCACAAAAAAAAAAGACTCAGGGCACATATGAACCAACAAAGCTTATGGCAACCCGTCGCCGTCTTCACCTTTCGTCCTCATTAATCTTAAGGTCCTTATTTTCATTACGACCAGACCGTACCACCGATTAACCGATTGGCCGGTGGTTAACTCAGTTGTAAGCCAATCGGCTCTCGACCAGGAACCCGGGCTTCGGATTCCAGTCGGATACGAATCAGACTTTTGATATGGTTGATACAGAGAATGTACAAGTTTTATATTTATACTTGTTAGGCTTCACGTCTTCTTCGGGTATGTAAGGACGTTAAATTAAAGGTATCATCTTATTATACTCGCACACAATCCAGTGTCAAGGCTAGGACACGTAAAAGAACGACTGAAGACGCAAGTCACCAATGCATACTATAAATCACTAACTACTCATCTGCTCTAGAATGGATTATCTCCATTGTGTAATATTGGAGACTCGCTCTGGCCTGGAATCCGCCTAGGCCAGGCAGGGTACTGATGAGTGGGTGTTCTCCAAACCTGACTCACTGAGAGGTGCATGGGGGTCCTTGTCGGTGACTCGAGTTAATGGGTGGGGTCACTGATCCTTTATATTCTGATGGTCCAACTCCCAGGGGGACAATATAAACAATTCAAATGGAATTTGAATAAGTTTATTTATTTGTGTTCAACAGAAAGCCAAACAGACCACTCCAAGACAGAACTGTTTTAGACGCGATGTACGTCTCGATGATACTCAGGCCTCTTTATGCAAACACTACAAATATTCCGGAATGGACCGCGGTCACCTGGTACCTAAAGCTGACCTTGACCACAATGCAACGACAGCTTTAAACACATTCCTGTTTACGAACATTGCTCCACAGTACCATCTGTTTAATAGAGGTATATGTGTACTGTTGTATTAAATAGATGATAGAAGTGAATTTTGATAACCTTATATTCATTATAATTGCCCTAATTCACTACGGCTTCAATTGAAAACTATCTATTGTTTGAACGCAAAGGATCATGGTCGCCTGATGATCAAATCAACGCCGACTGGTGCAATACTTATGGCAGTAATAATATATTTATACTCATAGTTCCTAGCAGTCTAGGAATGACCTATTATTGCCTTATGGTGATGACAACGTTATTTACAATAGCTATATATATATAAAAAAACTAAGAATTTAATTTGGAAAAAACATTTTTTCTCTAGGAACATATGTCGTATTTGATTTTGTATTCTATTCCCACGTAAACAAACTGTGAAGTTATGATTTAATAGGGCCATTATTGTCATCAAAGATCTCATCTAACTTCGTTGTCCTTTTTTCCAGAGTTGGAGTGTGTGCATAAGTCAGACGTACTTACTTCGGCAAGCCTTGAACGCTCATATAGAGCGCACGCACTAAAAGTGTGCAACATAAATACCACTAAATAGTGCTATTTTATGCTAATTCTGTTGTTTTCTTTTGTTTAATTAGTGCTATTTACCACTAAATAGTGACAACTGTTGCACATGCACACTTTTAGTGCGTGCACTCTAGAGCGCTTAAAGAATAATTATTTTATCGTTTTATTTTCAGTTGATTGGGCCAACCTAGAAGAATATTTTCGTGAATTAGCTATTAACTACAATACTACTTATGTTATTACTGGTTCGATCTTCGATGCAAATGCTGATGGGTTGCGTGACAAAGATTCTTCTGTCACAAGGTAACACAATACTTAGTCACGCACACACTTGCTCGGCTCATGTTATGAGGAGGATAGCGAGACAACGATTTTTCTTTCACAAGATAACACAACACTTGGTCACACATTCACATTGTAATATCAAATCATGTTTTGGATTGTTTGGTGTTCACGAGAGAGCACGGTGTTTTCTTTTTCGCAAGCGACAAATTTAGTCCCATGTTTAACAGTGCAAAGTAGCGGACTGGTCAATATAATTTTCGTTTTTAATAATCGTCTTCCCTTGGCTCTAACAGTTAAACTTATCCTCGTCGTTCCTTAATATCTGAAATTTATTCACATTTTTCACTGTATTTAGGTGGCTAAAGAACCAAACTAATACCGTTGCCATACCAACGCATTTCTATAAAATAGCTGTGCGGTGCGACGTTACCAAGCAACCTTACTATGAAGTACCCGGATGTAGCGGTCGACTGGATGTCATGGCTTTTATTTTACCTCACAGGAAAGATAGACGTTGTTGGGTAAGTGGTTATTTCTACCCCTCTTTTCTCCCTTCCCTTCCCCTCCCCCACCCTATCCCCTGTTAAGTCAAATATAACAAAGAATCATATCAAACAACCATTTTACCTTATTTGGAAGTGACTATGGATTCTATTTTGGTGATTTTTTGTGATCTACGGCCACAATTCTCCAAAAGATTCGATGGAAACTTACCGAGATTGCAGTAGACAACTTAACCAACCTGGCAACCGTTTTGAATTTTTTCCGATAGGAAATCCCCAAAAAATTAAAATTAAAAAGGAACCCCAACGAACGAGAATAATTGTTGATATGAAACCAGAAACGTGAAAATTTCCCTTCTTTATTGTTTTCTGCAGCTACACTCGTTCAATGACTACTTATTAGAAAACAGAGCAACCGTGCGGGACGTTGAACGTCTGACAGGCTCAGTTTTCTTCAGCGGTTTACCACCATTTGAGCAAGCTCGACTCAAGACCATTATTCCTCTAGAGTTATGGTAACACGTTTTTATTTGATATACATACACTGAAAGTACAATGTGCTACAATAATATTACATAGTGTTTTTTATGTTAATTGTATTGCGTTCTTTCACTGACAACTATTGTACTTTTTTAGACCCTGGCTACACTATGCCGGATAAATTTGAAAACACAACTTTTGTTTCGAAACCCGTGACAAAAATATCTAATCAAACAACAGAATTGGCATAAAATTGTTTCGGATTCGTGAGTTTTAGTGTGAACGGAAGGCCTAACCTGATAAATAAAGTTGTGTTTTCAAATTTATCCGGGCTAGTGTGGAAGTAGCCTTGGTGTTTAGACTTGTTACTCCAGGAATTTTATACACAAAAATAGACAACGAAATACATTTTTCAAGATTAGACTAAAGAAAGAAAGATAATATTTAGAAAAAATGATATGATTTACCATTCGCGATAACAATTATGATTATATTGACGGCATACATAAATTTCATTTTATATGTTTCCAAATTCTTTATTGAATCATATTTCAAATTGATAGAAATTAACATCATTACTTTATTTTCAACCAAAATATATCTCTTACATATGTCAGTGACGGATTATTTCTAAAACAAAATAATAAATTGAAGGTTATTTTTAGTTCTTGGATTTGTTTTTGCTGAAGTAAGCGTAACTTCATTACCTCTATGGTAGCTCTCGTCTTTCTGTTACTACTCCATTACCGTATAGTAGTGACTTGACCGCACCGAAAAGAACTATGGGTGGAATCAAAGTTTTCCCTTGCGTTTTGGTCAAGTTTTTCATGTCAAGACTGCAATCAAAAGCAGTTATAATTGGTAATTTACTTTTTTGTGTCAAAGGACTTCCATAGTGAACTCCTTTAAGGTTAGGGAGGGAATTGTGATTACTACAAATACTTCCTCGTCGAAACTCTTTTGTTTATTTGTTTGTTTGGTTATTTGCTTGCTTGCTTACTTGTTTGTTTGCTTGCTTACTTGCTTGTTTGTTTGTTTGTTTCTTTGCGTGCTTGCTTGCATGTCTGTCTGTCTGTTTGTTAGTTTGTTTCACATTTCACATTTCCCGATTGTTTTTTTAAACCTAGTGCATTGATACCGCTTTACAATATCTTATAATTGCTGCATACATATTTAACATACACTCACTATTCATTATATATATCAGCATCGATTATGAAGTTTTGCGGTTACGATAACGCTGCGATGGTGCGGATTGTGGTTACGATAAGATTACAATCTGGTCACAAATTCGTTATTTTTGTTTCCCATTTTGATGGGAACGACTCTTAAAGTTACGCATGAGGTGACAATTCCTATTGAGCATCAAAATGCTTAAATCGTCGCGTCAAAGACCATTTTCAAAAATCTAGAGGCTCATATCATCGTCATTTTTCTTCCCTTTTTTCTTCTTTGATTTTTTGACGAAGGGATTATGAAACTTGAATTTCTTGTGTTTGCCAGCTCCAGCTTTTGATCTTTCCTCCTCTTTCAGTTTTTCTTGTGCTTCGCTAAAAACAAACACAAAGATATCATCAAATGTCTATTGAGAAAGTAAAGCACAGCAGCAAGTGTAGTATGCAACGTTTTTGGGTTTCTCAGTTAATGAAATTGCTGTGTATACGTAATGAAATAGTCTCTTCCGGATGCATCTCCTTTGGGTTCACTGTATCAAGCAAAACTGAGAGCTACTGGAAACTAGTCTAAAAAAGACGGTGGGGGGACGAAGAGAATCTCATCTTCAGCTCCCATCGATCCAGTCTCTCTCCATCGCATCCACAGCAAACCCAAATGGCACACCAACGCTATAGGAAGCCCAAATAAAGAAAGGAGTATCTTGCGGAGGAGGCTAGAAATGGAGCGGAAACATGCACTTGATCCGTCCTTTTGAAGCAGAATGTGTATAACTTACGCCATTTGTTGCATAGTGACCATATCTAAATCAATGTCGTCATCTTCTCCTGACTCTGATTCCTCTGCCAAAGTGTCTTGTACCCCTAACAAAAAATAAATGAATAAATGAACGAATAAAGAAATGAATTAATGAATGAATAATTGAATGAATAAGGAAATGAACTAGCGATTTTTTCGAAAGTGAATTGCTGCGGCAAATTTTATATTTATTATCTGAATGGTGGCTTTCAGAGACAAAGATCACAGGCAGCCAAACGATAGGATTATCGTTGAAAATATTCATGGAAGCTGAATGCAAGGACGAGTTTGGAGCCTCGTTTTAATGCGCAATTCTTCCCTGGTAAAAATCTTAATGCTTTATAATTAATAGCCCACAATAAGCTATTTGTTGTTTTTTGTGCCCCAAAATTTATAGGTGATTCATTTCGTTTGTTTGCCTCGACGGGCGATTTATTTCGTCTGTTTACCTCGTTGGGCGATTCATTTGATGTATTTTTAATAAACGATTTGTTTGTCTCGACGGCCGATATGGCTTTGCATCAATTGTAGTCGAAGGTCAACTCGCTCTACCTTGTGTACCAGAGGCCGCGAGGGGCCTCTGGTACCCAGGATAAACGTGCTCGATCTGGCAAAGAAATTAGCGACAGTGTCTCTATATCTGGTATTGTTTGCCCTTCAAAGGCCTTTACATGCATATCATCTCCTACTAATATTCGATCGACTGTCTGTGTTGTTCATCGAGTTGAAACAGGCGGGAACGAGCCGAAAGACTCATAAAGCACATTGTCTTCACCTAGATATGTCGTCAAAGCGATCGTCACCTTGATGAATACTTCCATATATTATTGTTCGACATTGTGGTTCGGTTGTTCGACGAAAGCTAATGAAAAACGTGGGCAGCGCTACGCATACTTTTGGGACATTCTGCCGCTATCCAGTGTACTGCGGCATATTCACAAAAACAGACATGAAAACTGACAAAGTCAACGCGATCGAGAACTGGCAAGGATATAAAGGGCCCAGATTCCCCGGCCAGACGGACCACAGTAAGCCCGTCGAGAAAGCAGTCGAGATTAGTATCGCTGCTCGCCACGCTCGAAGCAATTATTGTTTGGATGGATGGATAAATGAATGAATGAATAAAGAAATGAATGAATGAATGAATGAATAAAGAAATGAATGAATGAATGAATGAATAAAGAAATGAATGAATGAATGAATGAATAAAGAAATGAATGAATGAATGAATGAATAAAGAAATGAATGAATGAATGAATGAATAAAGAAATGAATGAATGAATGAATGAATAAAGAAATGAATGAATGAATGAATGAATAAAGAAATGAATGAATGAATGAATAAAGAAATGAATGAATGAATGAATGAATAAAGAAATGAATGAATGAATGAATAAAGAAATGAATGAATGAATGAATAAAGAAATGAATGAATGAATGAATGAATAAAGAAATGAATGAATGAATGAATAAAGAAATGAATGAATGAATAAAGAAATGAATGAATGAATAAAGAAATAAATGAATGAATGAATAAAGAAATGAATGAATGAATGAATGAATGAATGAATGCAAATCGTCTGCAATAAATATCTCTGAAGTAAAGTGTAACCGCTAATTTTGTGAAATAAAAAAAGTTATTAGTTATTTTGTTGTCACTTAGTCACTATCGTTCGGTAAGAAAATGGTTAGTAGCAATAAACGTGAGACATCCATTACCAAGAGAAAATAAATCAAGATGGATGTGCGCTTTAGCTAACCTAACTCAAGTTTAAAAAAACAAGGAAATTATGATTTTGTTCGAGAGGTTTTTTCTTTTGCGACTTTTAGTTTTAGGTTGGTCTAGCGGCCACAAGGAGCGCTAAGAAAAGACGTATTGACGAAGCGAGCGACAGGAACCGACTTTAGGAATCAGTCCAGCGGAGGCGGTTTGTTTCCTGCTTTCATATACTATATAAAAACACACAATTTTTTGCCATTATGAATTACAAAAACTAACGGGTAATTAGTCAAAAGCATTTTATCGACTCGTTAGTTTCGTGGGAAGATTATATAAACCGGTAAATCACTACTAGAATCTAGTACAATAGCAGAAGAATGCCTGACTAGCAATGACTTGCGAGAAAAAACAACAACAACAACAAACAAACAAAGAAGGGGATTCATTCTTTAGCGGAACACGTGTTTCGCCGTAATCCAGGTTTTCGTTATTAGTTTTATCCAATTCCAGTAAACGTTCCAACGGTAGTGTAAACTTGTGTGGCAGTAGTCACGGTTTTACTCATTTACGCTATGCGGCTTCAACAATATTAGAACTATCGTTCTTTAAAAATTTGCATAAAAAAGACAATAAACGATTCAATGTGTTAGCGACTGGAACTGTTCTCCTCAAACACGCTTCCTCGAGCAAAGCTACATTAACATTGATAATTAGTTGGGACATTCGTTGTTTTAAACCACATTTTTCTGTTGAATATTTTTCAGGCGCCTCCCCCCTCCCCTGTTACAATGTTAACGTTGGTATGATCGGTGATGATTTTGGTATGAAATGAAACCTCAGTCAATATTGTTTAGGGGGAGGTTGACTAAAATATAGTAGGAAGAAAAAGAAAAAAAATGTGAGAGGACGAAATAGTGGCGAAAAAATGACAATGTCTCAACAATCTTGCAATTTGTTGTAGCTCCCTCGTCTGTACTTACGATTTCGATCACGCGATAAAAATACTGCGCAACAATTTTTTTGTTCCAGGAGTTTTGCTTCCTCATACAGAGGAAGACCAGCACACACGAGCGAGCTTGCTCCAGGAACACACATGCTCCCGCAACAGATTTGCTCCTGGAGCTTGCTCCCTCACATTTAACCAGTTGAATATGAGGGAACAAAACCCCGGCGGGAGCAAAACCTTTTTTTGCGTGAAAACGTACAGGCAGAAACTCATAAGGGTTTTGAAACGTGTACATTGCTCATTTGGTTCCATGCTACGGAACATTTGATTGTTTCGTCGAAAAGCTAGCCTTTCTCAAATAAAGTAATATCTTTTACACTTCCAAAACATTACAAACTAAGTAAACGACACATATTAACACGCAGAAATGAAAATATCTTCTAAAAACTCGTAAAAGCTCGCAAATATTTGTTCGCAGCATCAAGCGGCCATTTTGAATCTAGCTCCAAGAATCAAATATTGACCAAATATGGTGTCAAAATTATGCTGATTAGTCTTTTGACTTGTTATTTTTTTATTTATTTTTTTTATTTTTTTTATTTTTTCGGTGTATTGCACTTTAGCTATGGCACTTTGTTTCACTGTTTTTTTTTTTTTTTTTTTTTTTTTTTTGTTGTTGTTGTTGTTGTTTTTTTTTTTTTTTTTAATTTCGTTCTTCAGGAACAATTCTAAATTCATTTTGGTCGATATTATCTAAAAAAACACTCACGTGATCACGTGACTTTTAGTGCAAGTCGCCTGTTCAGTGGTTTTATTTTGTAATTCCAATCGTTTAAGTATTTTGTAAATTTGATTTGTGGCTGTATTTCAAGGTGTAAGTCGTTTTCTGCGGTTTCAGCAATCAATATTGTGAATATACATTTGCGGTGTATAATTGTATCAAAACCAACTGAAAAATGTCAAAACCTCTTGCCACATTAACCACGATATCAATGTTTGATAAGAAAAAATCTGCAAGCTGTACAAAATATTAAAAAAAAAAACAGAAAAGTTGTGAATTTTGCTTATGGTTGAAACTTTACCTGTTCAGTAACAGTTTCTTGCTTGAATGCTTTTTTTTTTCAGGTTTTTTTTTTTCGTTTTTGTTTTTGATTTTTTTTGTTTGTTTGTTTGTTTTTTTTTTTTTTTAAATAAGAATGTAAACTTTTTGTGAATAGAAAATTACAATTTATTACAAGCAACTAAAACTGAATTTATTGCAAACAGTTAAACAATCACAGAAACAGTAAAATAAGCAAACCTACAAATTCAAATGACCATTATTACTTATTAAATTGATAGGAAGTTGAGATGCACTGTTCCAAAAATAATGGTTGAAATTGTTCATTGCTATTCATTAGCCAATTATAAATTCTAATCAATTCTGTTCTCAGGAAATTAGCACGTCTATATACTAAAACGCTAAATTACTGTTATAATAAAAGATAATTAAAAATCTGAATGAAATAAATTATCATTGACGACTATTTTCTCGTAAAAAGTCCAAGCTCCCCAGATGACAATTTATTTTACTCTTTCGTCCGACACTCACCGAATAATCGCGCAGTCAGTGGTTTAAAAAATCTGTTTGCTCCACAGTTTCACAGTAATTCGCGTTTTTCAAAAAAATATACTTCAATTACCAAACATTTTTAATTCAATTTTGATTTGTAATATGATCATTTTTAGCTACGTTGTGAAAATAATAACGATCAAATTAAAACCTGTTTTCTAACTTTGATTTTTTACGCGTTCGATGCACTTCATTTTTCACAAAGAATCATAAATATCTCCTGATCTCTTCCAACTTAAAAACTGACAATTTCATCTACTTATTTGAATTTTACATCACTTTCATACTTACTTAATTTATCCCGAAGTATCTTCAACATCTCCTGATAATATTGAATACTCGATTCCAGGTCTCCTACGACATGATATAAATTCCCTAAACTTGCACAAGCTTTACCAATGCCATTTTTATCATTCAATTTATGTGCTATAGCTAATCTCTTTTTATGACACTCCAACGCTTCCCATAAATTCTCCTGTAGTTCATAAATATTCGCCAAATTATTATAAGTTCTTGCTAATAGCTTGTCATTGCCATTTTCATGTCCAATCGCAATAGCAGTTTCAAAGTGCTCCTTCGCTTCCTTGTATTCACCGTGCGCTTTGTAAATGCATCCGATATTACAATGAGCCCTCGCTTGCCCTTTTAAGTCCTCTAACTCTGTCGATAACGCGAGATATTTTTCTTGATATTCTCTCGCTAAATCAAAGTTTTCTAATTTGAAGTAAGCTAATCCCAGAGAACACAGAACGCTTGCTTCGTCCTGTTTGACGTCAGAATCAGCTGCGTCTATCAACATTTCTTTGAGCTCTTTGATTTTGGTTGAAATTTCATTTTGTTCTTCAGGAACAAGTCGAAACTCATTTGGGTCGATCTCATCGTCCATGTTTCGTCGAGTATTTACATAGCCTAATGCTAAGGAACTGGTCAGTTTTGCAGGAATGTTGTTATGTTTTTATTGAACCAATCATTCTCTTTGTTCGACGGGTGGACGAGAACGAGTATTTATAACTATATCTATGTGGGATGTGGTTAAATCGGGGGATTTTCAAAACTGAACGTTTTGGTTTTCACTATAAAACATAAGTTGGGTCTAGCACTCCAACGAAGCGAGTTAAAACACCGTCGAAATGATGATTTAATTTTCACTGATAATTGAATCTCAGCTATTTAAAGATAGTTTAGATCGATTAGATTAGCGTTGTGTTTTGTTTAACTTCAGCGCCGTGCAGTATTTCGATAACAACCGAACAGGTGGACCAGACAGTTAGCTATGTGACGATGTATGCATCTCATTCCCGCCCCCTCCCCCCACGCTCTTGATTTGTTTCACAATATCTGTACTAAGATTAAAATCCTTGAATAGTAGACCGTGATAAGAAAAAAGGCAGACAATATCAGTTAGTCACAGGTAAAAGCGAGGGGCGGTATTGAATTGTAATACACTTTTGACAAGATCTAGATTATGTTTGACCATTTCACTCTATCTACTCTCTCACGACGCTATTATAATAAGATCTAGAATTAAGAAGACGAAAAAAACTGACCCAAAATATCACACAATTTCATTATGAAAAATTTTATTCCTTTGAGTTTAAAAATATTTGATTTCACATATATCATATCAAAGACAAGAAGATTTCTTTTTCTTAATGAAAAAATGAACGAAAATATCACACAATTTTATAGCGAAAAATACTAATCTATTGAGTTTAAAATGTGTGTTTTTTTTTCTGTCTTGTTAAACCCATTTTTTTCACAAACACCACAAGTTCTTGTCTGTATACAAAAAATCAATTTGTTTATTCACGTCTTTGGCCATATCATAATCAGTCATTTTGTTTTAGGTTTGAAATATTATCTTATATTTGTTTTTAAACGAGTTAAGCATATTTAAAGGTCCATATAATTAAACAAAAGATATTTCTACATAAATATGAATTCTATTGTCTTAAGTTTTGATAAATATTTTTATTTGTTGTTGCTGGTCGATTGTTTATGAAAACTACGCTTTAAATAACGCTTTATTGCTTATGTTTTTGTATTATACTTTATTACACTTTATTACACTTCATTACAATTTATTGCACTTTATTACAATTTATTACAATTTGTTACACTCTTTGACACTTGATTTTAAATTGGATCGATCTTTCTTTTGCAGAATTAATTGTTTTTTTAACTCATTTTCGTCGTATTTACTTTTATTTCTAATCCATTTATTCAGTTCAGTCTTCTCATTGCGTTTATGTATGATCTGGGTAAATGTTTTACGATTATTACTTTGTTGTTTGTGTAATAATGTATAATGATAATTAATTCTGTTTTAGGGAAAAAAAATACTAGAACTGGCATGGTGTTTTAAAATTATTGTCTTTTTTTCTTTTTCTTTTCTTTTTCTTTACTTTTTTTTTCTTTTCTTTTCTTTTCTTTTCTTTTTTTGTTTTTTTTTGTTTTTTTTGTTTTGAGTATCCATGGATTTGAAATATGTTTATGCAAACTTTTACATTTGTTTCTACCACCTACAATATTGCTCTCAACGAATTTTGAATCATGTACATGTGCTTTAGTAGTTCTCGTGTTTTGTCTAGGTGAACAATTTCCTGAGAAAACTGCCAGACGTTATGACGTCATTCGCCATCGAAGATATCGTCATAAGTGACTTAGAAATTCTTGAAAATTCTGCCGTGCGCTTTTTAAAAAGGTTATATAATATCAGTCCAAAATATCTCCAAAATGTTATACAAACGCTAAGAGTGATTTATAACAAGTAAAATATATGCAAAGATTGTTTTTATAAGTCGTGTATTTCTTTGAAAGCAGCAAAAAAGAGAAAGAGTTCAAACAGACTTTCAACTGCTGCGACACTTTTGACATCTTTGCATAAGTTTAGGAAAGGAAAGCTTTTCATCGGAGCCCTAGTAAACAACCATCTAGTCCATCATCAGACCATTTAAATTATTCATCTTCGTCGATGATATCATAATTTTCATTTAATTGAGTTTTTAAACCTCATTTAAATAAAAAGAACAAAACTTTTTCTAGCTCTCTGAAATTACCTGTTGCAAGCGCTCTCCATACACAGAAAAACTTCAGTATACTCATTACTAATTCATTAACTTTCAAACTACCTGCCACAAGTTGGCTTGTTACTCCAAAATAACAAACGTACGCTTTGAAGAGAAAATGTTAAAACTGACTTTCCCTGTCAAGGACAACGATCCAAACCAATTTCGCTACGTTGAAGAACCTTTGAGTGAGTATATCACATCTATAAAACAAGAACAACGACGATTAGAAGAACTACAAGACGAAGAAGACGTTGGAGGTGAAAAAGCTGCAATCTTAACCTTCATCGGGCTAGCGTATGACAAGCTGGGCTCTTATTCACTATCGATAAAATATTTCGAAAAGTTGCGTTCTGTCGGTCAGGAACTCGCAGATAGGAAAATCATCGGTCGAGCCTACACTAACCTTGGTTGTGCCCATCGAAAACTTGGTGACTTGAAAAAAGCATTTGAATATTTTGAGAAATCGCTTGCCCTAGCCCGTGATCGTGATGATCAAAAAGCGATTTCCAAGAATTTGAACAACTTGGCGAATATTTTCGAGTTGAGATGTGAGGTTTCTGATGCGATTGCGTGCCACGAGGAAAGATTGGAAATAGCGAGAAGAATAAGTGATATAGATGGGATATGCAAGTCGTGCAGTTGTCTTGGGGGATTGTATCGTGTTTGTGGACAATTACAGAAAAGCATTGAAAGATATGAGGAACTTTTGGAAATGCTTAGGACGAAACTAAGTAAGTATCGTGACCGATCTACACGATTAGAGCGAAACAATTCTTAATATTTAGTGCTAGATTACTTAAAGACATAAACACACACCACAAAGGAATTGAAATAAAGGCTGTTTTTGTTTATGCCTTGACCGGTGAATTCTTAGTGGCCAAATCTTATCTGGCAGTAAACTTGGTTAAGAATTGTTTCACACTTCTATGGCGTGCTCTCTATGCATTTTTCTTAAATAGGAATACAAGTGGTTTTGGCAGATGACGATTCTGACAGTGATGACGAGGTCGATGTTGATGAGATAGCTTATGATATTTTCAGGTAATAAAAGTCTCGTAACTCTGTCATTTTTTATCCATTTTACTTTTTTTTCTCTTATTGATTGCTTTTTTCGTCTTAACAGCTTAATACATACATTCTTTATAGCGGGCTCGTCACGAAAATTCTCAGTCGCAGAATTTTCGTGCATGTTAAGACGTCTAAGAATGCCTGTGTTAGAGGCTACAAATATTCATTGCTTTCCTGTTTTTCATTTTTCTTATTTTGGAACCCTCTTGTTGTTCTCTTTTTAGAGACCAAATGGACAGATTAAACAAACCAGACGATGTTCTTACTAAACCTTCTTTACCTACAAGAGTAAGACAAAAATGCACTGACATTGGATTCCTGATGAAGAGTCTTGTCAAACAATGACAATAAGTGCCAGTACAATATTTGGCTCCAGTATCCATCATCGTTTTTTGTACTTTCTATTTTCGCGAAGAGGAGGAGGGGAGGGGAGGGACTGGTCTGCGTGGTTCAAAACACTAGGACAAAGAATGGACAAGCAGAAATGATCCGCGTTGTATTCCAGGATAACGCTAACTACAGGACATATCCGTACGCAGTAATATATTATTTTCAAACTATATGCCGTATAGTCGATAGATCACGTTTATCAGCCGATATGAGCAGTGACAATGTGTGGAGCCTGCTTATTGAGAGCATGTTATCAACCGGTTAAATCTCATTTCAAAAAGGATAAATCTCAATTTTTACCGGGAAAATATCCAAACCGGATGAAATCGGTACAAATTTTGTGCAGAGGATTAGGTTTTAATTTATCACACCCATTATCGTGCCCCAGGACTACATGCGTCCAGGTAATTACGAATCAAACAGAACTGTCAACCAAACTTTTTAAATGCAAGTCATTTATTAAAAAAAAACACTAACAATGTTAACAAAGATAGCACCTTTTGTTAATACGTTCCAAGCTTCCTCTTCTTCTCTCATCCAACGTCAAAGTTTTAAGTCATTTCACTATCTTATAACTCACTTTACGCAGAACAACAGCAATGGCGTCTTTACATGAAAACATGCGAGGGGGGAGTATCCAAATAGGAAAATTAACAATAGCCAACTCTCGTTTCAAAAGACACCAAGCGAACCGTGAAGTGTCCCCGTTTACACGGTGCCGGACAAATTTTTGACCGTTCACTGAAAAATTCGATTCGTAAACATCGTATAAACGGATTCTAGGTCCGACTTTTCATCCGGATAGCATTCTCCCGTGTAAACGGAAGACCGAAACGTACAATATTTTGAACGATCAAAAATTCTAGGGATAGCTAGGGATATTCACTGTTTGCTTGCAAACACGTCACCAATTGTTATTTCAATGTGCCAACCACAGCGCAATTGTATAGGTTCTATTAAAAACGGCCAATCTAGCTGGTTGGCACATGAATATCATGGTCATCGTAAACACACGTTATTCTATCATGCTCTCCGCATGCACGCGGAAACAGATTATGTGACTGTCGCAAAAAGAGGATGTCAGTATGGCGAGAGTTGTCTATATGTTGTAGATTGATATCCGAGAACAAGTCCATGTGGTAGTAGCAGTTTGTTGTTTAGAGTTTATGTTCCTCCACGTCGTCATTTCTGGGTAGAACTGCGTGGGACGGTTCCTCTTCAGGAACCTAAAAACAGTAGGATTGAATGGCTTTAATGGATGGATGGATGGATGGATGGATCAAGGAATAAAACAGGGTATGAATGATAGATGAAATGAAGGGAAAATCTCAAACAACAGAAAGGAAGGAAGGAAGGAATGTAAAAAGGGAAGAAGAGAAAATCAAGATTAGTTGAATAAATGGCGAATGGATAGATTAATGAAGAGCTAAGAAAGTTCGTTGATGGATAAATGCCACCTAACGGATGCCGCGGCGTTGGAAGTCGACTAGCAGCAAGAGAACATGAGCTAAGAAAACCTATCCCCGGACCTCATCATGAGCCCCTCTAGTGCTATTTTTAGAAACCAGACTATTTTCAAACTGTTACCCACTCCTGCTAAAACCTTATTCTTTAGAGAAAGACGACTGGGGAGCATGTTAATAATCCAGCATTGTTAATTTTTTCTGTTGAAAATTTGAAGAGCTTTTCTTTTTTATCCTCGACGGCAGCACAAAATTCGTCAATTTCCTCTCTGTTCAATATCTGACCAATCACGTTCCGTTCTTAAAATAACTAATAAATAGACTTAACGTGGCTGATGATGCGTGCAAAGCCCAGTATAGGGAATATGTTCTCTTAGCTCATTTTCTCTTGTTAGCGGTTTCTCAAGTGCATACCTCCCAGAAATCCTCATCATCAAACAGCTGATGTTCTTCTGGTGGATCAAAAACACTCAACTTGACAATAAGACCTGCAGCGTTATAAGATCGAAACATTTACAACACTTGGTATCACAAATTTATTTTCAAAACAAAACTCAAGACTTATGTAGGGTTAGATATTTATGGTGATGTCAGAATGCTTTGGTACACAAAATCAACATCAGATTTTAAAACATTCTTTGGATGAATTTGAATAAACATTTTTCTCACTTCTTTAAAAAATCGAAAGGGAAGCGTACTCGCATTAATTGTTTTTTTTTTTAATTATTTGTTTTTTGTTAATTAGAAGAACAGTATTTGCTCGACGACCTTACCAATAAAATTACAATAGACAATTTTGGTTTTGTATGCAAATTGTCTGTTTCAGACCATCTGACACTCTCTAGGGAACTTTTTTTTGTTGAAAAATGTGTAGATATAGTTGCACCTGAAAGAATCATTTCCCAAGAGTGACATCACATGATCTGAAATGGCAAAATAAACATGGAAGTGAAAGAGATCTTTTTCTTACCGGTAATCGCACCACCGACTAGAGCAACGCCCAGAGTAACAAACACGGCTGCAGCCTGATAACCACCCATCTCTTTAGCAGTAAATCCATGGCCAGGTTTTAGATCAGTCATTCCAAGATTCTTTAGCTTGAAAAACTCTGTCGAGTTACTCTTAGGCGCCATTGCACCCCAAATATTGAATAGGCTTTTTTAAAAGAAAAACGTAAATTCAATCAAATCGTGATGAATTAAGTTGCAAGTGACTTTGAATGAAATGTAACACGAAGAACAGCTTTAAAAGGACAGGTTTATAAGTCGAATTTTACATGCGTCGAACACAATTCAAACAACAGAAAATTCGAAATAGAAAAATATTGACTTTAAAACTAGATCTAAGGGACTGTAGAGACGCTAGCCAACTCTGATTACTCTAGCATCATCTAATGTATCAAGAAATCCTGTTTCAGCACAATTTCATGGTCTTCATCATAATTTGATGAACTAGCAATCAAGCATCACAGCTATTCTCGAAATGGTTGTCCAGTTGAAATACTGATTAAGCGACTAACAATGTGATTTGCCTATATCAAGTTTTCAGTTTTCTTGTTTTAAATACAAAGCTGCACATATTATATAGTTACATAGTTTATTGTAATAACGTCATGAAGTTATCTTGTTCATTTTGACACATCATTTTCTTAAAAAAATAAAAATCATGAGATATGCAAATGACTTTGCTGTTCGCTAAATCAGTATTTTAACTGGACAACCATTTCAAGAATAGCTGTATGTGGAGGGGGAATTAAAGATATATAAGAGCACGAATCGTTGTAAGTTCTATATTTCGATGGTCTTTACATACCCATTGTATCCATAATTATCAGCCTTAGCATTAGCTGCTGTAATAGCTCCAACAAATCCCCCAATAATTCCCGGCATGCCGTGCAGGTTGTTGACGCCACATGTGTCATGAATGTTGAGGTGCTTGTGTAGAAAAGGCTATGAAACAAATAGAAAATAAAATAATTGAAAAATGTCTACAACACATTTAGTATAAGCCTTTCAAACAAACTTCTTTTGTGTCGGCACGCGTCACGTAACCTTATTCCGTTGTGGCATTTTGGTAATACTCCCCGATGATAACAATAATAATTTCATTTTTTCAGAAAGTCAAAGTCATAACGACATAAAACCAACATAACGCCATCGACATAACAACATAAGAAAATAACTCGTCTGGTATTTCTTATCATCATTGCAAGCCCACAATACCTTTCGGTCGTAAAATCTACATCCGGAATCCGGCATTCCCTTATTTCCCCCGACGTTTTTTAAGTAGGTATATGCGATTTATTTGAAATGTTTTTGCTCAAACAGAAGCCTCACCGTTACATAGACATAGCCAAGTGTGCTGACAGTTCCTGAAATAAATCCGACTAACAGGGCGCCCCACGGATATATGACCATGTTACATGCAGTCCCCATAGCAACACCACCAGCAAGCGAAGCGTTTTGAATGTGAACCTGCAACAGAAAACGTTACATTTAGACTACAAGTTTTTAAACACGGATAACAAATAGACTATCAATCTGGGGCCAGTTGGACGAAGACTGAATAGCGCTATTCAGCGCCCTGTCCAGCAGATAAATTCTAAAGAAATTCTATAGGATGGATAACTTTTATTCCAGTGGATAACTTTATTCAGGTTTCGTCGAAGCCTTGAAAAAGCTATCCACTGGATAAAGTTATCTACATCAGAAACATTCTTTAGAATTTATCCTCTCAATAGGGATTTATCTGAAGAGTAGCGCTATTCAGGCTTCGTACAACCGATCCCTGGAACAAAAAATAAATCAACCATGAAGTGTGCTGGAGTACATGAAAAATAAAAAAACAAGCAAGATTTTGATTGCATGCGCGCGCGTAGAAAAAAAGCAAACAAAAAAAATTGTTTCAAATTCTGCGCACGAAATTCATTCTAACGCCAAACCGTTTACAATCGCTCGCAGCAGTCCTAAGTCTATAGAAGACATTCCAACAGACATTGGAACAAATAGAATTATAAATGGAGTACTGGATAGAATGTGACCTAAGGGTGCTTTACGCGACAGCGTTCTAAATTAAATCAAGCTTTGTGTTTTGCGCGCAACTACAACGGTTGAGTTTTCTGTGCGCGATTTTCGAATCTGAGCGTTCAGCCAGCCATTGATCAGAGACGTGCACGTCGCGCGTGCTTCATTTGAACAATGCGCGCCCATTTTCAGTTTTGCTATTTTCTTATTTTGCATTAATAAAATGTCTTATTTGTACATATCAACGAACCGTCTATTCTAGATGCATGACATTGATTAATAGTTGAATTTATCAGTTGCATACCATATTCAGCTTGTAGCCTTTCTGGAAGAACGGGGATAGAGCAAAGGTCACAACACAAGAGGCGGCCAGTGAAAAATAGGTATTGACCACAGAACGGTGCTGTGCAACATAGTCAGGGGCGACTAGAATACCATTAAAACTGGGCCAGAACAACCACAAGAACAACGTTCCTTAACACAGAAAAAAAATACGTTATGTTATATGCTATGTAGACCTATATATACACACGAAAGACTGAGATAAGAAAACTCATATCGTTTATTGGGGTGTGTGAGTGCAAGCACTAAGTTTTCTTTTGTTTGATTAGTGCTATTTAATATAAATAGCAAAAAATACACACTTTTAGTGTTTGTACTCTTTTGCACTAAAACTGAATTACACATTAAATCAATTTTTATACGCGAGAAAAATATTCGTGATACTAAGAAGTACAAATGTTCAAGTTTTTTACCACTAGAAATTACGAAACTTCGGCTGTTCAATGCAATATTTAGGCACGACAAATGTTTTCGCAGGTTGTATTCCGTAGATCGTACAGCTGGAACCAGACGGTTAATCTCATGGTTTGGATCTCATGCTGTTAAAAAGCCTGCTGCAAAGCAGACTGCGTCTTTCTTCTAAGGACGGAACGTTTGCAGAGGTCATCGCGTCAGAGTAGTTTTGATGTGGAATTTGAGGAATCGTTTTTTCTAGCTGTGTTATTCAAACAAATACGACTGAATGGGGCAAGAGAGGTCACACCTATTGAGCAATTTTAACGACAACGTATTCAGACATCTAAATGTATTTCACATGGGCCACCTTGCAACACGAGAACGTGAGAGGCGCGTAGTGAGCATAATAAAGGTTACTACTCAATGAGACCTCGTACTAAAATACAGCTAGTAACACAATGGACTTTGCCAAGTGCTGGAACCATGTAGATGTAGATGTAGAATATCCAACTTAGTTTATAAAAAGCATTCTTGTTACTACCAAATAAACAAATAAAAAAACCCGCGAATTTTGAATTTAAAATTCAAATGATATTTTATTGATATTTTTTGTAATCGTACTATCTTCTGAACTGATCATGATTTAGCATATTTGACAAGTTTGGGCCACCTGTGGGTTCATTGGCAAATCCAGCTGGATATTCCTGTGGAACTACTGATAACTTACCTATCATCGCAAACATGTCTGAATGGTAAACGGCCTCTTCTTTGTTGTTACCAGAGTGGGTTTTCTGATAAATCATACGAGTAACAGCCAACCCAAAGTACGCTCCAAATGCATGAATAACCATCGATCCACCAGCATCGGCTACCTTCAGATAATGCATGTTGATGTATTCATTGATGGCGAAGAATATTGTTTCAAAGAAGCCAATGATAAGTAGCTGCAAGCGACTGACTTTGCCGAGAACGGCACCAAAGGTGATGAGGACAGCTGCGGCTGAGAACTCTGCTGCTGTTAAACTGAAAGAAAAAACAAAATGCTTGTTTAAATTATTGTGACTTTACGTAGTATACATTACTAAAGAAAAAGAAAACAAGACAGCGTGCTCTATGGAGTTAAAGAGCACAAGAGTATTATAGGAGGACGAGACAAGCGTTAGGAGAAGCACGATAAGTACACAATCACGGTTTTAGCCTTTTAGGCAGATCAGGATTATTCGTGGCAAGAAATGTGCGCGCGCGTGCACTGTGCTCGCATTGAGCACGTGTCTCAGCTAATCATAGCGCTCTTTGGTACCTCAAATATTTAAAAAATAAAAATAAATATTAAGGTTTTAGTTAGTGAGGTTGATTGATTGATTGATTGATTGATTGATTGATTGATTGATTGATTAATTGATTGATTGATTGATTGATTGATTGATTGATTGGCGGGCTAGCTCAGTTAGGAGAGCATGGTTTTTCTATACTGGGAGGGGGCGGGTTCGAACCAAGAGATTCTATCTAAATCGCTTTGAGACATTAGGTGAAATGCACGTTATATTACAGTACATTATTGCTTTCGAATGATATGTACAACTTGATTATGCATACATTTTGACGTTAACTTTGATGTGTTTTTCTCCTTCGCCAATAATCTGATTAAAGACTCCTGACATGACAGTAGCCCACTGGCAAACCAGAGCAGCGATAAAGAAGTTATAGCCAACTGAACTGTAGCCATACTTTCTGAGAAATGTCATAAGGAAGCCAAATCCAATGTAGATCATAACATGGACATCCTGAAATACTAAGACACACATGACAATCTTCAATATAGTATATAGTGACATTTCAATAGTCATGTACATTACATTCTTCTTTTACATTCTCCCCGAGAGAAAGAAAGGAAGTTTCTCTCTCTTGGGGAGAAGGTAAGAAGACTCTGCTCGCAGGGTAGTGACTTGATGGACATAACGGAAAGACGATGATATGAGTGAAATCAACTATCCAGGTTTCTCTCACTGAGACCTCTTTTCTATCGCGATTAGTGCAAAATGTTTTATTAATCTTCAAAGGGATTGAAAAAGATCCTGGTATAGGTAATAAAATGATGCAATAATGCAAATCGCCCATTATGCTAGTACATGTTATACGAAGCCTAAATAGCGCTATCCACCGGATGAATTCTAAAGAAATCTTTATCCATGCTTATAGTATAACCGTCCCGGTCTGAGCTACGCAGACCATCATTAAAATTAGAACCTAATGCCTAAAAGCAGCGAGGCGGTACCTATTAGCGTCACAAGCACGATTTTATGAAAAACTTGAAATGTACTTTTTTGTAATGGAATGATAGTACCACCTCCCTGCTTCCAGTCAATAGATTATAGATGATATGTATTCGATGAAAGCAAAATATCATGTTCGTCTGGGCTTCGCCGCAGGGCGCATGTATTGTCTACATCTAAAGGCCATTTGGTATTGCCTTCGATTTCGAGACGGCGGGCGGGAATCATGGGATCGAAAAGGAAAGAGAAGGGATATAGTCAAGGGAACAAGGAGGGGCTGCTCGAATACCGTTATTATACGGCAATACCGAGTCTAAAGATCGAAGAAAAAAACGTGAAAAAACTCTCATATTCCTACGCCAAATCCTGCATATGGAGGTACATTTGATCGAATAGCGTAATACCAAGAACACTAACGACACCAGTAAATGCGTTAAGAGGACAGAAAGTAAAACACGAAAAATAAGAAAACAGAAATCAAGGAAGGTTTCAGAGAAAGAAGCCGATGATATGCCAGATTCATAACTTTGCAAAAGTTTCGAAATCGTCCGAAAAGCAAGCTATTCAATAACGCTAAGCTATATATTTACCAATTTAGAATAAATAGTAGTAAAACGATGAAACGAGGTCGCACCTTTTAGGGTCTAAAATCGTTTCTTAGTAAATTTACGCATACATTTTAGCGTTATTTTCAAAACCGATAGTCGACTGCCCACTTTTCAACGGAACCCTTCTGGGCAGTTGTTAAGGTTACAACAGATTCGAATAAAGACCTCACGTTCCTCTTGTATGTATGGTATTTTGTCTATTTTGACACTGCCCATCTGGAAGCAATACTCCTTCAAGTTCGGTATGGTAATTATGCCGGATTAACAAATTTAAAAATGTTAGATAATAATAAAACACAAATGATAAAAATAACAAGTTATTAAAGTTATATTCAACTCATTCCATTACTTCTCAAATAAACTGCGAAGGCGCCCAAATACCTGGCATAGTTTTCTGAACTTTTATCTCAATACCTTTGACGTTTTTCAAAAAGGTCGATAGCTAGGGTCTTACCACTTTCAAAACAATTGTATTGATAGTCGCGCTTCGCTAAAAAAAACATGCTTCAAAATAAATGCATCGGCCCGTTTTCGAAACGTCTGAGAAGCTAGAAGTATTCCCTGGAGGAAATGAAAATCTAACAACGAGCTATATACTAAATTGAAATGAAATATTACAATAAATTTGGGGTACAACGTACAGCCCACAACTTGGAACCAAGATCTTGCTAGCTTGAATAGCTCGATCATAATCGAACGACATGGCTCGATTCCATGTTCGATTGAGATCGATTTGGAGTCGTTTAAATGTTAGGAAATCCGGGACGATAAAGCTTGGTGGTTCGAACACGATCAATTAACGCGATAAATCAATTCTTGTCGTTCGATTGGGACATCGGTTCCGTTAGTTTGCATGAGCTCGCCCTAATCGTTGAAGTTTCCTGACGGACCGTACTTACATGAATAAAACACCGAGATCTCGTTCTTGGACACATCGACAAGAGCTTTGGTGTACTCGTCGTTCACCAGGCCATCTCTCTTGTGGGGAGGCAAAGCGTGATCACCATAGTCTACCAACACACCAAATAGTATGATGAGAACCGTTTGAAAAATTAGAGCTGCAGCAGAGAACTTTACTCCTGCCTCTGCCATTGTTGTACGTGTGTATGGAGCTAGTAATTATAAGGGCGGTTATCTTTGTGACTGCAATCGGACGCTGAAGTATTCGTTTACAGTTTCAAAACTGAGATTGACATGTTTTGATCCAATTGAAACGTTTGTTTATTGTATTAAATGACAGACCAATTGAGGTCATCTGGCCAGTCTACATTGTGAAATAACAGGCTTCGGAGTAATGACATTGTCTTGTGTTATTTGTAAAGCGTACTAGGCGGTTGCAGGTTGCAACTCCCGGGAGGGGGGAGGGGGGAGGGGGTATTAATAGTATTAGGATTGGAATAAGGCGGGGATGCCCGTCGAAATTATTTAAAATGACTCCAAAAGATATCAAAGCTCAATGTACTATCTAGAAGTGTACCAACTTAAATTCTGGGAGTTTGAAAACTTCTAAAAGGTACCAGATCTCCGATTCTGACCCCTAAAGGTCGGTACACACTAGGCGACAAGTCGCAGCGACTTGTCCCCGCGACTGGTCGCAGCGACAATTTCTTCCCGTGTGAACTAAGTATTTTTGGAGGAAATTGTTGTCGCCGCGACAGAATTTTGTCGCTGCGACTTGCCGCATGAAATCCAACCGGTTGGGATTGCTGAACCAGTGCACACTGAGGCGACATGTCGCGGCGACAAGTCGCTGCGACTTGTCGCCTAGTGTGTGCCGGCCTTAAAAGATACAACGAGCATCCCGCCCTCTGATATATGGGAGTCCTTATCCCGGCTGCAACTTTGTCCTTTTGATAATTAGACAACCAACCCCGCGCCCCGACCCAATCTGGTAGCTTGTGAACACTGGGCAGCATTTAAAAGATATTTGATGGAGGGAGGAAGGTTTGGTCGTTTCGGATTTTTTTTCTTTTTGCCGTCGTCCACTCTTTATATTCTGAGCTTGCTAGTTTTCTTTTGTGATTTCGGCATGTTTTTTTCAGTTTGCTGTGCTCGAACTATTTTTGATTCCGAAGTTCCGTCCGGCGCTTCTCAGAAACCGAGGGAGTGGAAGAAGGAGTGAGGAATGTGAAAAAGAAAACCAGTTCCCGTCCGAAGAATAAGCTATTTTCCATTATCCATGATCTACACCTAAATTCATAAGCCGGTTTCCCATTACGTGAATGAATACAATGGTCAGCTTGTGCTCACAGCATAACCGAAGATTGCAAAAAGAAATAAATTATAATCAAAATTTCAAATTAAATATCAGTTAATTATTAAAGTAAACATGAATGATTAAATCAAATGTCTAGTTTTTCAATAGATCTTTTAATGCCATTATATATCTCACATCCATTTAAATATTTTAGATATTTCTTCGTGATCCAGATCTATTAGGTTCCCGAAGGACTGATCTGGATTTTGTCGTATTTATCGAGATTTTCGTTTGTCTGCCATGCGTGCGGCATTCCAGAAATAACGCAAGTGGATATATCCTTGTTTTATCGTGATTTCTTTGTAATCGAATGAAACTTTCATTGTGTATTGTTGGTGATTTAGTTCATGATGAATGGCTATTTCCTTACCATTAAAATGTCGAGTGTCATTACGTTTCTTCCAATTTTAACTCAAAAAAACAAAAATTACAAGCTTGGGCTGCCTGTGATCGTCAAAGAAAAAGCGATCATACAATCATAGTGTGAATAAAATAATTTTTGTTGACTTAACGTGAATGCAAATAGATTTTAGACAATTCCTTTTGTCCTATTTTTTCAAGCATGAAAAATAGTCATAATAACACGGCTATAATACACTCAAATAAGGCTATTCTTCGAGACCTTTTGAAAGAAGGTCAACAAGCTGACCCACGTGATAAAATACCATTAATACCCACCACATACCACTGATACACACACAGGACCATCGTTCGCTCTTTCTGTCGCTTGAAGAACTGGAAAGGGGTTGTACAAAGACATGTAAGTACCTAAAAATGAAGATATTATACGGTGTGTTGTTCACAGGAACTCGTGTATTATCTGAGCAAGATCGTTGAAGATATTATTTGATATAAATTATATTATGCCGAGAAGCCGGTCTTCATACATTGTGATTTTCATGTTGTCTTGCCCGTTCATGATGCATGTTTTATTCTTCTTTTTCTTTTGATTTACATAAAATCTGCTTGTATTTTTATAGGGATAATTTGTAACGATGATTAACTTATTGACCAATTTTTTTATACATTTATATATATATACATATATATTTTTTTTTACACGCGTGTTTCCTCTTCCGTATGTGGGACTGCAAAGAAGCGGTTTTTTATATAATGGATATTATTCACTGTAGTAAAATGGCTTTGTTTCACCGGTCTCATAAAATATACAACACACTTGAGCGTACGAGTCACGAAAACAAATTTGCGGAGATTACGTGACGCGTGTCGGCATAAAACCTGTAGGATCGCTCGCTACGTCAAGAGAGCACGGTAGATTTTTTTAAGAACTCCGAGCTCGGTTCCATCGTTTCCTGCGATAAATATAGAAGACAATATAGTGAACCGATGAGTTCAATTTACTTTGCAGTAGAGTAGCTGTTTCTCTTTCCTATGCCACGAGGGTTTTTCCGTTCGGGTTCTCTGGATTTTCTCCATCACTGCAGATATCAAGTGTGCGCAAAGATGCGTTTAAAATGTAGGAGTGGTTAGGAGTAAAGATACATTCAGTCATTCATTCATTCATTCATTCATTTAATTCTTTATTTATTTATTCATTCATTCATTCATTCATTCATTCATTCATTCATTCATTCATTCATTTATTTATTTATTTATTTATTTATTTATTTATTTATATATTTATTTATTTATTTATTTATTTATATATTTATTTATTTATTTATTTATTTATTTATTTATTTATTTATTTATTTATTTATTTATTTATTTATTTATTTATTTATTCAGTGATTTGTAGGCAGCTGCATAGAGAACTATGGCTGAGTTCAAAGTGCTGTTTCTCTACACAAAAAAAGACAAAAACAACGCCGAGGAACTAAAAGACTATTTACGAATGAAACTTGGGTCTCATGTGAAACTCAACAACATTCTCGATGTTTTGGACAACAACTCTACCCTAGAAGACGAGCTCTTCCAAAGCAAATGCATCGTGCTTGTCTACTCAAGAACATGCCTCGACTATCTACAACAAGATTTCAGCGAATTTCAAGAAAAATACGTCACATTTGATGGCAGCATAATCAAAGCTTTTATTAAAGAGGACAGCGTGGCGCATATGATTGTGGTCGTTTATTTCAATGGAGATCAGCCTAAGGATTGGATTACTAAGAGACTGGGAAGTTCCCGGGTGTTTGCGCTCGAAGGGGACTGTTTCGATAAAGTTGATCCCAGTCTTGATCAGTTTGTCCAGACTGTGAAGACATTAACGAGAAAACAGCCAAAATAAAATGTAGATACATGAAGTCAATGTAACTTCAGACTTTGCAAAAAGACGTATTTTAACCAAGAGAGTATGAAATAACAGAGCTTATCCCAGGACCCCATCCGGGGCTCTACTCATTGTACCATTTTTAGAAACTTGTTACCAATCTCCGCACTTTTGTCTTGCGATGTTTTGACGATGCGAACGCGCCTTCTGCAATCTGGCCAGTCACACGTTTCGTTTCCGAAAAAACTTCATTTAAAAAATAGAATGAAAAGATCTGATGAGTGTAAAGCCCAAAACGGGGGATATAAGCTTTCTTATCTCATACTCTGTTGTTATAACTTATTACTTTTGCATTTTAAGTTGTAAAACACGTTTTTTGGTACAGCAGTTGCATCCTTAGGCAGTTATTTCTTGCAGTACAGACATTATGTATTGTGCCACAATATGTCAAATAATGTACACGATATGTTCGTTATATGAAGTATTTTTCTTACTTATGTACAATATACGAAATAACTTGCTATCCCTGATTGTAACCACCGTTAGTAACGAGAAACGGAAGAGATGGACTTACGAGTTATTAACAAATGAAAAAGCTGAGCGGAAAGAGAGTGAACAAGCATTGAAACATTTAGTTGAAAATTAAAAAGATTATTAAGATTATATAACTCGCTCGGATTATAATGTTTCTACGATATATAATTATACACTATAAAGCTTATAAAATGGATATATTAAAATAATATTTCGAATTTCAAGAATACTTTTTCATTTGAAGATATTAGGAATTGAAAACTGTTTGTCCCTCTTGTTCATCATCCTCGCATGTTTCCAGTAAATGTCACTTTCACCTATATATCTTCTTCGCATTCAGTTATCGGTCCTGACCATTACCCTTCTGCAACATACATTTAGTATCTTTCGTATTTCTTTTCTTGTTTCCTCATTCATTAGACCATAAAGAAATGGATTTATTAACGAGTTCACTGCAGTCATGACTCACGCAAAGGCGAACGCACTTGTAAGAACTGCGTCAGGGTTCAGAGCGTAGACACTTCATACAATAAAGCTGGAAGGACTGCAGAACACGACGAATGAAGCAAATAGAAGCACTACAACACACGATCGCATGTCCCTTTTAAGTGATTTTCTAGAGAGCTTCTTCCTTCGAGATTTGTCCCTTTTCTCTCGTTTGTCGTTCTTTGGATAGCCTTTTTTTATCCTTCATCTGCAGTTTCTCAATTGTGAAGGCAGTACCCGTTTCATTGCTTGGACTTGTAAAGTCTTCCAGCACTTGCAAGTGTTGGTCACTTTTGATTTTGATTTTGCTCGTATTACAGTACTTTGGTCGGTTTGGTGTCTGAAGAATTCTTTGATGGTTTCCATTGGTGCATTCAATATTACTCGCGGGAATATGAACTTGAACGTTCACTTGAATCTTTTGAGGCAGTTTTTGGACTGTATCCTCGTTCGGAATTCGCGCGTTGTGATGACTTTCACAGACAGGGGTTACATGGAAACTTGTACTAGGTTCGTCTCTTTTTTGACCAATTATAGAAGACGATACGAACCCACTGGTTTTTAGCTGTCAAACTCTCTGGACAAACTTACGAAACTTTACGCGACCACAGCAGGTCCATTGATATACCGCGCTACAATATAAACAAGAGCGCGCGAAGTCTGGTAATGAAAGTGAATGCCTCATTACGTCTATTGACGTCATAATCTATCGATAGCAACGTACAAATGATGAAGTCGTGACAGGAAGATGGTCGTATGGAATAGAATCAAGAGTCTTGAGATTCTTGAAAAACCTGAATCGATATTTAATCGTCGGTTGAACGATAATCCTTACTACCCTTTTAGCAAAGAGGATGATGGAAGTGAGTGACATATGGATAAACACAAAATGATCTGTGGAATTCGTGGATATGACTTTTTCTTATTCGTTGGCTCATCGACAATAATTGATATTTTATCCATTCTATCGCCAGCTTTTGTTTGTTTTCTCTCTAGTTTTGTCTAGTTTCGTCTTATAGTTTATTATTTCTATCTTTCACTACAATCTTCAGTTTCCTAATTTCTAAGTTTTCTTTTCTCATTTTCTAGAGTTTGTCCTCCATCTTGGCAGCCGTCGTTGTTACTATGGCATTGCGATGGCTGTCTTGTGTGCTCTGATTGTTACAGTTTGGCTTATCGTTAGCGAGGCTGGGGTATGATAAAAAGAGAAATTTTACAAAACGTCTAAACCTAACCAAGAGAGTATGAGATAAGAGAGCTTATCCCCGGACCCCATCATGGGCTCTACTCGTACGTCGTGGACTCGTCGTGCTGTTTTTAGAAACTTGTTACCAATCTCCGCACTTTTGTCTTGAGATGTTTTGACGATGCGACCGCGCCTCCTGCAATCTTGCTAATCACGTTTTGTTCTTCAGTTTAAAAATAGAATGAAAATATCTCCTTATGAGTGTAAAGCCCAATACGGGGGATAAGCTCTCTTATCTCATACTCTCTTGACCTAACATCTTTGAAAAAAATACTAGACATTTGTTTTGAGAATAGCTATTTTTTTTAAGCTTTAAGCATAGTACCCCCACTTTTTATCCTCAAAAGTTTTTTTTTTTCTTCTTTTCAATATTATGATTTTTTTAAATATGGATGCATGACGTGAATGTCTTGTTGTTTGTGAGTTAAGTAAAAAAGTGATTATCGTTTGGCTGTCAGCCCACCACTTTTCAACATACTCCGCGGTCCCTGCATGTATTTGCTAGTTCTCAAACACGGAGTTTACATGCACGTTTAGTGGGCATATCATACTCAGAGCATGCGTGGTCCAGCTAGGGCAAGTCAGCTTCCCCTAATATTCATTTGACATATAAATAAGGTTCTTGGTTCCAGTTGTATATACCTTATAAATAGCCAGAAGCGTCCATGCACAGACTGGTGGACCTCCGGTTTGCCATCTTTTAGATTTTTCTGATTGATTAGTTTTGTTTGTTTGTATTTTTACTTTTAGCAATATATGATGTTGCCTATTCTTGTTGGATGCATATCTACATGGTTTGCCTACGAGAACAAAGCAGATCGTATTTGTACTCTAGATAGTGCTACAAACTCGTACTCAGTGACTATAGCAGGGAAACACATACAAGATGGCGACATAAGGAACGTCTACATTAGACTTAAGGCACAAAAACACGGTACATAATAACATACAGAAATATACATTCTTTCTTTTTCTTGCGTAAATTGATTATGTTTGACCGAAATCTACTTGATCGCGGTGAGGGGTGTCTTTCAATTGATATTCACGCATGAGAAGTGTTTTTTTCTCTAAATTAAACCAACTTTTTATGTTGATTTCTTGTTGGTGCTCATTAGGAGCTGGTCACATGTATTACTACGTCATATTCAATGGATATCACGTGACTGAACAGAAAGTGACGTCATACTCCAAGAATGATAAGGTAAGAAGCACCTTCGCATTCATTATAGATTTCCGCCGGCGCCCAACACTATTTTAAAATTCGTTTTCTTAAAGAAACGAAATGCCGCTTGCCCATTCTCAGCAGAGAAGGGGTTGAATTGCCGTCAAGCACTATGTTTACATGAATAAAAATGCATCTAGTTCTGGCGTAATATTTTTCCTTTAATACATTTGGCATTGTACTTATACTTATAATTTGTTCCAATATTATAAGTGAACTTTTACCCTATTTTTCATTGATTTAAAAATGTTAAATCCCCTCTTTTGCCCATGATTCTTAGCATTTAAACAATTGATTTGTTTACATGTGACGCCATAGTGCTTGTGGTTAATTGGTTTGATCTTTGTGATATTAACTAACCTTCCAATATATGACTGCCATTTACAGAGACTTCGCACATTAGCCAAACGCTTGGCAGAGAACCTCGACTTGAACTTCTTTGACATCAAAGCGAGTTCCAAAGAACGTATCCTTTTCTTCTTCTCTGCTTTTCATTTTGTGCTTCGTCTCTTCTCTTCTCTTCTCTTCTCTTCTCTTCTCTTCTCTTCTCTTCTCTTCTCTTCTCTTCTCTTCTCTGCTCTGCTCTTCTCAGGGCAATATAAAATCTACTTGCATCGCTTCATAACTTCTTCATAAGTTCATTTCGGATATAGTATATATTATGCTCCCATTTCATTCAAATCATTTTGCTGCCTTGACATACTAAAGATGTCATTCGTCACAGACCAAAATCCACATCAAATAACGATGGAAGCAGTTACAAAGACCATCTTGTCTAATAATATATAAATTGTTTATCAGTAAAGATATTTAAGTTACGGTTGATGAATATCATTGGTGTTGCACACTTTATGAATGAGAAAAACAACACAATAAACAAATGAGTGAAAATTATTGATTGATTGAATAATTACTACAATAAAACTACTGGCATATAATTAAAATAATCTCAACAAAAAACGGATTTTAGTACCGGGGCGGACCTTTATAACGGTAAATTGATATTTTTGTAGCACATCAAGGCATTGCTCGATATTTCAGTTCAGAGTTTCCACCAACTCGCCCTGACCTATCCTTGTGCCCATCCCCAATATCAGCAACAGATCCATAAATTTTTGAAGAGGAATGCTCCTTAAAGATTTCAGTAAATGCGACTCATAATGAAAATATAATAAACTCAGACCTCTCCCATAAGCTGGGGTTGCACCGGCCACACTGGTTTACTTGGATCCGCCTCTTAGACTATTAATATTAATACTGTAAAGAATGTCTTTGTTTGAAACCTTAAGAGAAGCCAGCTGTTATCCTAGTTGAATTTTTTTTCTTTTTTTTCTACTCTTGGAAAACAAGGACTTAAAAAGGTGTTAATTGGGCGTATTATCAACAATATGTCAAAACCAACGAAAAGTTCAAGTTCCTTTGGTTGCAATCAGATTCAATAGGACCTAAATCTTACTTTGTTTTCAATCTTTTTTTTTTTTTTTTAATTTACTTTCGATGATTCTGGGATGATATTATATATTGTTCGCTCTATAAATGATAAGAAGCCACTGGGTAAGAGTCGGCCCCCTTGTATCCTAGTTATGAGATAGATTCTTCTTAGGGTTGTCTATATAAACATAGCTTTATTTACGTAATTTTTTTTACGGGCATTTCGTACCATACAAATTTCTGGATCAGACCCTGTAAACCTACAATAGTCTTAGATAAAAATGTTCACACTATATCTAAGTACTGATACGTTTTATCCAAATTGACTAGACTCGATGAACTATTGAAACCATATACATGATTTACTATTGATATTCTTTAATAAACAAAGATTCAGGTTCATTTGAGCATTTGACTGATAATAATTATTAATAATAATTAATAATAATTAATATTAATAATAATTCACTTTCCTGTACTATCTTCATGCGGTTCAAAGGTCTATGAAAACCATTCTAGGTTTACTTGTCACTATTTTGCTCAAGATGTCTCTTTTCTATGATTTTGTGGTATTGTTGTGGAGTTAGTAGCTTGTCAAAGTATGGTGTAACTTCTTGTAGTTTAGGAAGAACAACAGCAATGTATCCTTCTGTTTCAGGCTGTAAGAACATTGAATGCAGAAAATATCAATGAAACATGAAATGAAGTAATAAGATATGCTAAGATTCAGAGATGGATCCAAGGGGAGCCTTGGGGGGACGGTGCCCCAATTTTGATTTATTTTTATAGAAAATTCTTTTAATTTTTGATTGATAATCAGTAATTTTTATTTTTGCCCCCCTTTGTAATTTCCAGATCATTTTTTGATTATTGACCCCCCCTCCCCCTTCAAACTTTTTGGATCCATTTCTGAGATTTCATGTTGATAGTGCATTTCCAGTAAACATTTGTATTTAAAGTCCTTTTGTTTAGATGCTTCATTGTGGGATTATAGTATCTAGGAACAAAGAACCAAAGAAAAATAAACAGCCAGTGTTATGAAAACTAAGGAGGGCTTAATGGATGGAGAAATAAAAAAAATAATAAAAAAAGATGGAAGTTGGGCAAATCATCGTTTTATTGTCTGTTTCTTTGCCTATCACAAAGGTTGTTGGTTTTATGACATAAAAAGAGACCACTGGAGACAAGTCATTGTAGATTGGTTGATTAATGAATTCATGAGTGGAAATATGAATGAGTGAATGAATGAATTGATGACTGGATGAATTATGGCGTGAACAAAGAATTGAGGAAATTCATGAATGAATGGATGAATGAATCAAAAGGAACACACAAGCAAATGCTGGACGAATGAATGAATGAATGACTGAATGGATAAATGAATGAATGAATGAATGAATGAATGAATGAATGAATGAATGAATGGGGATGGGTGGCTAAAAGTAATGAATGAAAGAAAGGAAAAGGAAAGGAAGGGAAAATGATCAATGGTGGGTTGAAAACATTAACAACTTTAGCACATGCATTCATTTAGTGAATATATAGAGTGTGTAGTTTATGATTTTATGTTTTTTTGAATTTTGCACAAGGCAATTTGTAAATTTATAATTAAAGCTTTCATAATTACTACATTCACTATTATTATGATTCTTATTTTTTTATTCTAAAGAGGATGGTGATTAAAGAATGGAGATAAAGATGAATAATCAATATTATTATAATATAGTTACTATTAGTTTAATTCTTACTTTTTCTTTCAGTAGTTCTGGCTTTGATATTAACTCCTCGTTCACCTCAATTAGCTTTCCTTTCATACAACTATAAAAGCAAATTTATAAAACAAATACATTCAAACAATTCAGATGTATTTAAATCATTAGAATTTTACATATTTTTTCATTATTTTGTACTGCATTTTATACTTAATTGTATGAAACCCCTTACTTCAACAAAAAAAACCCATTAACTCTCTTAAAGAGACTAGTTTGCTGGCATTTCAAAAACCCTCTTAAGTTCCTTCATTTTCTGATTCCAGAATTACAGTGAGGACACTCAAACTGTAAACACTTCATGCTTTTTGGACACTTTTTTTAACATGCTTCCTTTAAGTGAATCGATTTGAACACATTTTCATTTTGATAACTCAGTGAATTTGAGTTCAGTCCTACTTTTTTGGAGAATTTGAAACAAAAGTAGACTGCTCAAAAAATAAAAAGCCAAATAAAGGCTTCAAGGTTTGAGTGTCCTCACTCAAGATCTCACCAACTTAATATATATTCTGTTCCATCCAAACATGTTACTTCACAAAGAGGCGAATCTGGCATAATCCACTGAGCTCCTTTCTTTGACTTGCCAACAGCTTTACTATCCAGGCGATTCAGTTTTGAGCTTACTTGGAAGTTTACTCGAGACACTCCGGATTTATTTTTTACTATTGGATGTTCAGGAGTGATTGTGATGACGCACAGTCTGTTGAATTATCAGATTTAATGTCAGAGCATGCTCAGTTTAGTAAATATAGAATACTACAATGTAAATCAATCGAAAAACCGTGGGCAGTTGAAATATTTAACAAAGGTTTCTCTAATATGTAAAGCAAAACTTACTTTGAAATTATTGCGTTTCAGAATTACTTGGTGCTTATAAGAGTTCATAATAATTATAAATATTATCATAACATCCCTGAAATATATTCCTGCATATATTTTTTTTTATTCCCACTATAAATACATGTACGATCTATTAACATAGAAGTTGGTTCAGGGTTTTTAGCCAATTAGACGTCTTCAACTGAAGGTATTTTAGCCAATCAGAAATCAAGAACTTGAACAGACGATTGTAATTTAGTTATTTCACTTTATTTTATTTGTTGTAAAAACTACTTGAAACAATAAATAAAATGAAGTGAAATAACTCTGTGATCGTTTCGGCTTGAAATCTCCATTTCTGATAATTGCTATGCCATTCATGTGATGGTAGCTCATTATTGCTTACTTATTAGAGTGTAGTAAAACACACTGATCTTCACTAGACTTGCCATTGATGTCTGAAAAACACAGTTTATCAAATCAGTTGATTACAGTATGGCACTAGGGCAATATGCAGTCAAATATCTGTACAAGACACTCCAATAATCAGGAAGTCGTATGCTAGTCAATCACTCCATATGTCAACACTCAACAATCAGTCAATTAATCATCCAATCAGTCAGTCATTAATCAACCAATCAGTCAATCAATCAACTGATCAGTCAATCAAGCAATCAAGTATCATTAAATGTAAATGTCTTTTTGTTTATCCTCGGATTTGAGAGTAGGCATTAAATGTGCAATTTTCTCTCCTTCACACTCACTACCTCTGCACTTGATATACTAAACAGTACGTGCTACAGTCAGTTGGTGAGGGAGGAAAACCAGAGAACCGGGAGAAAAACTAGGGGGAGGAGCATGGGGGCCGGTGCCCCTCCCTTTTGATTTATTAGATTGTTCCTTTAATTTTTGATTGATAATCAGTAATTTTATGAAAAATTAAAATAAATAAATAAATAAATAAATAAATTTCTGGATCCTTTCCCTGGTCAATCAACTATAAATCAGACAAACCTAAAAACTGCGTAACAAATCACTCTTAAACTAATCAGACAAAGAAATCATTACGACTTTCTCACCTGCCATGTAGCCGCGAGTGAAATATCGATCAATGAAACTTTTCCTTTCGCCGTCTTTGCCCCGATCATTATCCGCCATTTTGGTATTAGTTTTTCTCACCAAAACACTAGAATTTTACACCAAAAAGATCATCACATTGACAGGTTGAATTATAATCTATCCTTTTCAGGCATTTCCCGCATCTTTTGCATTCAGTGCGCAAATATACAGGACAAAATCCCACAAAAAATTCGCACGTGCAAGTTAGAAATTCTGCAGAACGAAACTACAGAAGTCCTGCATAAAAGATCGGGTTTCCTGTTCTTTTCAAAGGCCTGGATGCATAGTGGGAAGGAAAATCAAAATGGAGAGAATGGAGTCAAGGTTTGTTCGAAGTCGCTCATCAAATATTCTCGATAGACCGCTTAGCAAAGGCAGGAGTGAGGTAAATTTTATTTTTTCGTGTAATTGGATAGCTTATTCGTATCGTCGAATGATTTTCAATGAAGATTTTACTTAACCAACCATAAGCTAGACATCAATATCTTCAAGGATTTCTATGCATATTTTTTACATTTCATACTTTATCATATATGTTGTGGTTTAATTTCCAGATAAATATCAGTACTTTTGGTCTCATGTTTTCTGAAATGGTTCAATATTGCCAGAATAGAGTGCACACTGTTCCTGAATTACAAACTAAGTAAGCAGAGTTTTGTGTGAAATAATTATGAAATACAGGAAGACGTGCACTCTTAAAGCAGAAATCTTAAATTGAGCAAAAGTTTCTCATTTCTAGATCCTGAGACAAGATCGCAGATCTTAAATTAAGCAAAAACCCATTGTTTTACTTAATTTAAGATCTGCTGTCTTGTCTCAGGATCTAGAAATAAGAAACTTTTGCTCAATTTAAGATTTCTGCTTTAAGAGTGGTGTATATCAGTCTATGATCATCCTAAAGTGAAGCCATGAGGGACACAGAGATTGGTTGTTTGGGATTATTTGGGTTGTAATGTGAGGACAGGAACGCCAAGGCTAGGTGAAAAATAACTGGAGTAATTAATTGATAAAACCAATAATTGATAAAAATGGTAATATTAGATGATGACGTTTTATCCCCATTTCCAGACCAGAATCCTTTTTGAACATGGCATGTTGCTTTTGTTCAGTAATTATGACCATTTTTCCTGTATTCTTGAAGGAATACAAAATTTAAATATGAAAAGGTTTTAAAAACTATTATGAACGTATAGAGACAGGTGTGAAACATCATCTTGCTTCAGCAGTGTTCTCTAGCTCTTGGTAGTCACTCCCGATTTTATTTCCTAGCCATGCAAAACTCTGAAAAATGTGAGGTTTGTAGCCCTGCATGGTTTTGCTCCATGTTTAAGTGGACAATGAGGAACTTTGGAGTGACTGAAGTACCCTATTTTTCCATTTCACTGTTTTCATGGTAGAAAAAATAGATATAATTTGCAATTGTTTTGAATACTAGACTATCAGAGTTGGGGCAGCATGTTGGTGCAAGAATACTTGATGTGCTGGTATTAAGAGAAAAAGGACCAAAACGAGAAGTCAGAGTCCTTAACATCCTTCTGTTTATCAAGTCTGTTTTATGGAAGGTACATTTTTCATGAAAAATAAAATTTTACTGCACAGTTCAGCACTCTAGTGTGAGAGCAGTAATGTAGTTGTATTAATTTTTAATTTATTTATTAACAAATCAGTAACATGAATTGCCCTAATTCACTAGCCGGTTTCATATTGAAAAAGGGACTGGGTTCTAGTCTTCAAAAACAAAGCATAATTCATTAAAAAAACATCTTGAAATAACAAAAACACAAAGATAAACATCATTACTATGCTACTTTAGTTCATTTTCTATATATTTTTTAGTTATATTGAATTCATGAAGGAAAAATATTTTGGAAGGACACCGTCCCTCCATTACATACTTTTCTTGTAATATTCAAGTCCCAATAAATTTATCTGTGTTTATATGCTCTCAAATTTTTGATGATTTAAAAACATATTAAGGAATGATTTCAATAATTTGCATTTTTCTCAACTAGAACCCAGTCCCTTTTTCAATATGAAACCGGCCATATCAAAACAATCTATTGTTTCAAAGCAAAGAATCATGGTCTTCATAAATGAATGCAAATTCGACCTGAATATTATTTAGCAAATATTACATTTTACACTTCTTATAATAAACTGGTTTGATGGGAGTTAGGGTGAGAGTGAGAACGGATGTACATATTAGGCTAATCTTTACCACTCAGAGCAAAAATTGTTTTGATCCCATCTTCTTTGTCAGTCTCTATTTGGTAAGGAGGCAGACAAGCTTGAACAAGCAAATGATGATGATAGAACATGTATCCTTTTGAATAAAATGAAAAAAACAAATGAACAATATTTTGATTTAGTTTATTTATGTTATAACGCATAGAGCATTTATTTGGATATGCGCTCAGACAAATGTTATTTGATTATAAAATAGTGTCTAGTACACTAGGAATATGTTTGTTTTGTCAGACAATGGAACCAACCTTTCCCTTGACTAAAACAGATTATATAATTGAAAAGGAACCGATTGTCAATAAATTCATATCTGTACCTAAAGATAAAGGTATGTATGAAGTATACAGCACTAAATGTATGTATGGCTTGTAATAATGTATGGACACATTTTTTTTATTTGACCCATGAAATAAGCAGTACAATAGGTGATCTGCATTATGGCATCATTTTAATACAACTACCAGCATTCTTTGCAAATTCTCTTTCATATTTAAATTCTTAATCCTTTTAGGGATTAACAGAACAATTAGTACTAATTGCGCTACAAAAGAAAGTAAGCAAAGCATTCTGGTAGTTGTAGTATATGACGCTATAATGCAGATTGCCTATTTTTACATTGTGGAGAAAATGATGATTGGGTAATAGATCCAAGCCAAAGCAAAGCATGCTGGTCACAAATTTTATCTTCATTCAGTAGTATCATTTTGTATTTCATTCTATGTACTGGTTGTTTGTTAACATTGAAAAAATAAATTTCAAGCTACAATGAATAAACTTGACAAGAACCCATCATATTTATGAATGCCTGAAAATGTCAGGCTTATTCAGTTCATAGGTTTTGAGAAATTAGTTTCTAAAAATTTTAAATTAATTACAAATGCATGGTTGGTAAACATATTTTTGCCAGCCACATGGAAACACACATACCTTTTACTGTCACTTTAAAATTTCAAATATTGCTAGTAATACTCTCTTGATATTTCAAAAGTCATTTTCTGAATTTCATCAAAGCTTGAAATTTAATTTATACAAATGAGGCAAAATGTAAACATTGTGCCCACCTAATTGAGTTAGCAATTTTGATTTGATTTGTGAAAATTTTATACATTTTTTAGGGAACTTGAATTGTGCATCCTTTATTGCTGGCATAGTTGAAGCTGTTCTTCATTCATGTAATTTTGTGAGTATTATTTTGAAATACGTATTTCATAATAAAATCTTATTCATCATCATTGTCCCTGTCTGTCTCGAAAGACAATGAACTGCATCTGAGATGTCAATTCCATGTAGGGCAGCAGTAATAATACTATTGTAGAAGCATCATCCGCAGGCTACTCCTTTCTTTATTTGGGCTTTCTATGGCATTTTTGTGCCATTTGCTGTGGACACGATGGAGAGACTGTCTTTTAAGCTAGTTGCCAGTTAGCCTCTCACACAGCCGATGTTTTTGTGTCACGCGTTCCCCCAAAACAAGCTTGTTTTTGGGGAATGCGTGACGCGTGACACAAAAACGTGGCTGTGTGAGAGGCTAGTTTCCAGTAGCTCTCAGTCAGTTTTACTTGATACAGGGAACCCAAAGTAGATGCATGCGGAGGCTACTATTGTAGATTGTATTGCAGATTTATACAGATTCAGTGCTAGTGACTTAAAAGCTACCAAATAGTCATAAATACGCTCACTAGTTGACTCTACATAATACAAGTAAATATGTTAACAATATACGATTTGCATTATACGAGTCATTTTACTACCAAGACCAGCATTCTTTGCAAATTCTCTTTCATATTCAAATTTTTTAATCCCTGTGGAGATAGTAAGACAATTTTCACTAATTGCAATACACAAGAAAGTCAATAAAGCATTCTGTATTGGTAGTATATTATGGCATCATGCAAAGATCCTATTCAACTGGTTGACTGAATACACTCTATCTTTGTTTTCCAGCCTGCAAAAGTCACTGCTCACTGGCACAAAGGAACAACTCTTATGATCAAATTTGATGAATCTGTAATCGCAAGAGAGAAATCACTAGAATCTAGATAAATATATACATGTACATAAAATTCAGTTTATTTATAGTTGTAGCAATAAGTTTAATTAGCAAAAAAAAACTCTAATTGTAATAATTATGTTACAATTTGTTATAACTTTTCCCCCTGGCTTTGAGGAACTGGGCAAAAACTCTTGAAGTAAAATTCCAACTTTACCTTTAAACATAGATTTTAATACACTAGAAAAAATAAGCTGTTTTAATATGAAACTGAAAAAATATTTGTTGTGGTCTATGGACTATCATTTAGTTTTATGAGTATAAGCTATTTACAGAAATGAATTAGAACAAAATGTGAATACATTTTATATTTTTGGTTCAACCGACTCATTGTCTATACATGAAACAGTGTTCCATTGACAATGAAATAAAAATAATGCAACAGAGCTTGAAATAATGGCCAGACATAAGCAGGTCCATTTTTGACTGGCCATTGTGCAATTTTGAAAGGACAATTTTTAAAATACTAGCAGAGCCTTTTAAAATATAAGTCTACAAGATGAGCTTAATTTTTCCAACTTGGAAGGTCAAATTACAACTTTGTAAGGATGCTGTCCTTTGTCTTGCCCTTATTTTGAACCCTAATGTACAGTGTAAAAAGACTAAAACATTCTTCCAAAATATAAATTTACCATGTCTCAAAAGTTATTTACTTTGTGTTGGTCTATATACAAGTTCATTACCATTGATTTATAATACTTCTACAGTACCCAAAAATTACTAAAATTCAGAAAAACCCGAAAAATTATAAATAAAATTTCTCTATGGTTTTGTCTCTAATATATTATCTGATTCCTTGTCTAATGATAGAGCTAGATGTTGATGTTGACGACTTTGTTTTCTTCTTTTCCTGGTCAGTAGCGAAACACTTCCACAGTCGTAGAGTCTCGTCAGCTGCTGCAGAAATAACTGTTTGTCCATCTGGACTCATGGCCATGTGCAAAACTCTGCAAGAATGTCCAGTTAGTTCTGTTACTCTGGCCATACTGGGGTATTTCCAGATGGTGAGTTGGTTGTGTGCATAACCGTGACTTGAGACCAACTCTTTGTATTCTTTAGACCATAGAATAGAACACACCTAGATTAGAAAAGCAAGAATGTCAGTCAGTCTAAAATCCCATGGCATATCATGCAGGCCTTTTAGAGGCACATATACAATGTGAGAATGTCATGTTTTGAATACCCAGATATTACTGACAGCAAAAAGGTTTTTTTTTGAATGTTTACAGCTGAAGTTGTTGTGCGACCGGGTGCCTTTGCAACTTTGACTGGATTTGTTTTTTTCCTGTGATATCAATGATGCCGCCTCAGTAAATCAATGGTTGGCGACACAGAAAAAAACAGTCAATGTTGCAAAGGCGCCAGTCATGATGCAATGTTTTAACTGTAATAGCAGATGTATGGATCATTTTGTTTTAACATTTTAAGGTAGTTCGGGATCCACACTTCCCGCCGATAGAATTTTTTAAAACTTTTTCTACATAAGGACTGACACATATAAAAAACAAAAATGAAATAAAAAATAGCGGTCACCACGCTTGTTTTGGAACTGTGGGGGTGGTAAAAGGCCCAATTTTGCACCATTTCAACTAAAAGAAGTAACATCAAATTTGTTGAAAGTAATATTCTTGCGAACAAATTTGATTTTTTTTTCACAAATCTGCTATAAGAGTCTGACAAAATGGTCCCTTCGCTATAGCTCTCATAAATTTATTCCTTGGAAAAGACATCGACTGAGATATTTTACGGAGATTTAAATGAAAAGCTTCATTAATTTTTTGCCCACTTTGCCCCCAAAACGTCAAAATTACAATGTTTTGGTCTCGAAGACCATGTACTTTTTATTTCAAAATTTTAAAGCTGGGTTTATGCCAAATATAAAAATGGAAAAATAATCGGGTGTCACCGTGCTAATTTTAGAGCTATAAGCAAAAAACGCGCGGAAAATAAGATGGTTTTTGATGTTTTGGACGCGCGGGAATGGGCACTAGCTGCTTTTGAGGCCCGTATGCAATGATATGATGTTTTTTTTAAACAAAAAGTTCAAGAATGACCATGTTTTGGCTCTACCGCAAAATTTCTTTTTAACCGCACGAGAAATTTTATTTGATTTCACATGCGCGAGCAGGATGCGCAGTAGCAAGGGTCCCGAACTACCTTAAGACAATCTTTGTTGAGCCAAATGTCAAGCATTTACTACTGGCAGAGACATTGTTACACTCTTTCACAATTAAAATATCTGCAGTCCTTAAGAATGCTTGATATCTAAAACAGCAACGGTTTAAACAAACAAGTTTAAACTGCATAAGTAAAAGATCAAACTTCTTGCATTAAAAATGTCAACGGTTAGCACTGTAGATTTATCAGATAAATTAGCCAATGGTGGATATAACTATTATGAAGAGGAAGAATGAATTTTCACATTTTTTCTGCAAAGAAACATGAGTTGTGAAGGTTTTTGGACTGGGTCACCTGCTGTTTAAGTTTTCTGCAAAGAAAGGTGAGTTGCGAAGTTTTATGGACTGGGTTACCTGTGAGTTTTATTTACCTGTGATTTGGTATCAATACTGTTCAGGCATACCCCAGTTGAGGCGTTCCAGAATTTGATACATCTATCAGCAGTACCACCACCGCTGGCCAAAACATTGCGCTGGAATGGACACCAATCTAATGCCTAGAAAATGCATAACGTAGGTTGATTATTAGCTGGGATTAGAATGTACTGCAGAGAAATTTATTGTACCAGTTTGATGTTAGGGAAGGCAAATGAGCGATTCATTTACCCCATCAAATTTGAGAAAATATTAGCAATTTGTTTTCTTGGTATAAACATATTATCTGATTTTCATATAAATTAGTTAAATCCATATTATACAAATTACAGTCCTCATTGGGCAACTTATGAAAAGTTTAAGAAACCAGCGACCCTTATTTCAAGACCAGTTAATTCCACTTCATATCTTGGGTATTATTTTTAAGTAGTTAATGTTATATTTGAAGAGAGTTTTTATTTTTTTTATTTGCAGTATAAGATAAAATGATATGACAGCATTCTAACAAATACAAAGTTTGGGAAGCTTACTGCAATTTTCCATTTTTTTTATAAACTTACACAAATATTCACTAATTTCTGCCATTCGGTGTTTTTTTTGTTTTTTTTTTTTTTTTGTTTTGTTTTTTTTGTTTGCTCCTGTCAATCAACTCTCTGATTTACTATTGACAGGAGTAAACACAACAAATGGAGATGAGTCTGAGTTCACAAGAAAAGGAAATTACAGTAATTACTGTTAAAAACCATTTTGCAGTCTTACAGATGTGACTATACCTTGACAGCAGCCTGATGACTTGATAGTGAAAATAATGGTGTCTCATTCACTTGCGACGTGCTGAGGTTGGCGTCCCAGATATTCAAAATGTTATCATTACCACCGCTAGCCAGCAGCTTGCCATCAAGAGACCATTTAAGACCACATACTTCTTGGGTATGTCTATGTAGTGTTCCGACATGGTGCTCAGCAGCTCGTACGTCATGATGATGAATAGCCCCGCTTCTACTTCCACTACAGCATAAAAAAACAATAATACTTTTCACTCGCTGATTGAAAGTGTTACAGTGCACACGCTCAAAGTGTGCAAGATAAATACCACCAAATGGTGTTATTTTATACCAATTTTATTGTTTTCTTTTAGTATTTTTTCATTAGCATAAAATTGTGTATTTTAGACTATGAAGTATTACAGTGAAAACTTTATACCAAAAGTAGCATTTTTTTGTTCCCTAGAGTGCACACACTAAAAGTGTGCAACAGTTGTCACTATTTAGTGGTAAATAGCGCTAATTACACAAAAGAAAACAATAGAATTAGCATAAAATAGCACTATTTAGTGGTATTTATGTTGCACACTTTTAGTGCATGCACTCGACTATCAATAAAAAGCTTTGATAAAATGAAGCCTCCCTCAAAATAGAGTTCCACTGAGATGCAAATCTACTGAGTCAGCATGATATCCTACCTTGAAACGATGTACGAATTCCAAGATAATGCACCAACTCTCGATGAGTGACCAGCCATGTTGCGCAGTCGTTTTTGTTTTTCAATGTCCCACAACTGATACATAAGAAAAAGAAAAATACCAACAAACTCATTACAATTATGTAATTTCAGAAGGCTTGGCTGCATAAATTAACTGTTGGTTAAACTGGAAAACACCTTAAATGAAAGTATGTATATTTCAGGAAATTTGAATTCTTGAAAAATGTAAGTATGTATATTTCAGGAAATTTGAATTCTTGAAAAATGTGCAACTTACTGGTTTATGAGTTTGGCACATTGCTATCAAGGCGGTAACCATAACATATTTAATCATCAATTTGTCATTATAATGCTGTTATGTATAGCAAACTTGCTGGCTGATTAAGTTCAGCTTTGGTAATTGTCTTATTGTCACCACAATGGTGTATCTGTTTCTATTTTCAAGGCAGGAACTCAATGGTATAACCATCAAATTTGTCCTATAATGTTGTTCTATATGACAACACCATTAGTTTCAAGCTCATTGTAACTTTAGAGCAGATAAACATTATTATTTCATACCCTGGTCCCAGAGTGATTTTTTTGTTGTTATGTTTATGTATTTAAAAATCGGCGGGTACATCATTGAAGAAGACTGACCTGGACAGCTCCATCACTTGTTCCAACTGACAAATAATTTCCTTCTTTGATCCAAGACACAGAGCTGACATAGATATCAGTAGTATCCATCTGACATAGCTGAACAATATCACCTGATCCGGCGTTCCACAGGTAGACAAAACCTCCTAGTGCTACTGCAAGATGGTTGTTACAACTCCAGTCCAGAAGATTTAAATCTAAAAAAGTGAAAAGAATCAGTATGAGCTTAACAGCTACCAAATCTATAGTAGCCTAGAGGTTTTTGTGTTTAGTCTTAAACACATTCGGACAACAATTGCATTCATTTGATTAAAGTTTTCTGCAGTTGTGCACCTCAGGGCAGCCCAGTCAAATGGTGAAATGTTCGATGACTGAACACAATATTGTCCACCCAAGGAACATTTGACCGTTTGACTAGTCCAGTGTTAATCATGCAGTGGGACTGAACAATGAACACTGTTCATTGAGTGCAATCACTGAACATTTATTCGCTGGATAAAAGTTATCAAGGCCCCAAAGCTTTACAGAAAAGTCTCAACTTACAGTAATCATCAAGCAAGTCAGGAGCATCCAATATTCTGTCAGGAACTTGGGATATGTGTCGCGCATTCTTTTTCTTTGCTGTAGATGTTGTCTTGGATTGACTGTACAGGACACGAAGATCGTTCATGTATCCTGAAATGGAATGAGATATTTCATTTGACAATAGTGAAACGGTTTGACAAAATTAGCAGAAGCATTGAGACAGAGTTCTTACTCTTTGAAAGTCGCTAAATCACACGACATTATCCATCGACTTCAGGCCAAAGAAGTTGTAAGAATATGAAAATTACTTTATCCAGCATTAAAAATTGGATATTCAAAATAGTAACAATCAAATACATTTATCAAAACAAACACATGAATAAAAGAAGGACGAAGTTTACACAAAAGACAACCGACAGAAGAAACCGGCGTGGAATAAATTTGCAAACGAACAAAGAAACAGCATAATTTTACATGAATTTTGTGCAACATCAAAGTCGCAAGACTCACCTTCTCTAGGAGTGGGAGCTTTAGTTTTGTAAGTGAGAATACGGGCGTTTGCATCGCTGCCATTCAACGTGTCGGCCATGTTTTTTTGGTGTTCCTTCTTCGAAGGACTCTCGTTTTCTTGATCGTCGTTATCACTAGAAACCATCTTATAAAAGTTAGCCTCAAAGTTCATACTACTTCTATTAGGAATAAATCTATCTTCTGATGGAGTTTTAGGTGTTTTAGAAGTTCTTGGCGTCTTCGATTTCGGAGTTTTCGAAGGCGTCTTTGAGCTTGTGTTCAACGAGCGAGACAAACGAGAAGGCGAAGTGTTTCTTTCATTTGCCACTTTTCTTTGCCACCTAGGAGCCGGTCCTTTTCTCATAGGAGCATCGAGGCGAAGTAGATCGTCGACTTCTGCATGAAAGTTTTGTTGTGACATATTTTTTAGGATAATATTGCGATTTTTTGAAATTTTTTTCAGCTGTTTTTTGGCGTGTTTGCACAATGAGGTTGAAATTTGCATTCGAAAGACGCGCTTCAACAGATGGTTTGACCTAAAGCGTTCTCTGATTGGCTGTTGAATATGTCACGGTCTGTGATTGGATAGCACTTCGCAACCGAGAAACAAATCCATAACAATAGAAAAGCAATGTAGCCAACTTCAAAATTTTAGATAAAAATTAAATTTCACTCGTAAATTTTATGTTGTAATCAGGCTTTTTCACTTGATTCCTTTTTACATTTTAATAAAAGTTGATTGATTGATAATTTACGTTTTTGGTCTTCCTGTGGCGGGGGTAAACACAGGAAACCCATAGTGCAATTATAACTTTATATGGCGAAGATGTTTAAAATGGCGCTCTCTAGAACATTATACTTTTTCGCCTTTGTCGTGGAGCTGCACTTCTGTTCATGTTCAGAGTTTTATAGTTATTCTGCTAACGATATTCAAGGCAATGAAGTGAGCATGGAAGAATTTCGTGGCAAGGTAATCGATCGACAACTAGACAGACATTTGCTGAAGTGTCCACGTATGTTAGCGCACGTAAGACCAAGAAGCATCAATTGTTCTAATTTAATTCGAAATTTCGTGTTAAGCTCTATATCGAATGGAATATAGCTTTTATTATGTTTCTCCAACGTAAGCTGCTTTGTGGATGAAGGTCTTTATTTCGTGACTGAAAAAGTCGGATAAGTTGAGTTGAAGTATATAAATGCCCAGTGTTTCGAGTTATGGAATTAAATTTCCTCATATTTGGCACTTAAAAAAGATCAAAGACAGTGTTTCATTTACGTCAAAGTTCGGATAAGGTATTTTTTTTTTCAAACGACAATAGCATTGTTCTTTTATTCCTACACGTGGTATGAATATATAATGAATTTTTTAGTTATGAATTTGTTAGTAACAAGTAAAAAAAACAAGTCCGATTTCCAATCACATTTCTTATAACATACTTTGTCACGCCATTACGGGCAGGTTTCATCCATGGCCAGGGTGCATTGCAAACAAGCTAGTATAATTGTTAACATACAAAACAACATAAGAAAATAAGCAAATAAATAATAAATAAACAACATTTAAGTATTTGAAGATTGAAAATAAACATTAGCGAATGTGTATGAATGACCAAATATGTTTTTAACTTATGTTTTAAATATGTTTAAAAACAATTTTAATGTAGTTATGGTTGTTACCTGCGTCCTCAGTCGTTCTTTTACATTCCCGTTAATGGTTAATGTGTAGTGTGGCGAGACGGGACCTCCAGTTTATCGTCCTTATCCGAGAAGACCGCAGGCAGCCCAAGGTCATTATCTGTCAATATTTATAAAAATCATTTCAGTTTTAAACTTGAAATAAGTTAAGAATACAAATCAAGGTCATTAAAGAAGTCTCTATAAATACAAAAAAAGCCTTTTTTTAATTTTTACCCTCTCCCATACTAAAAATAACCACTACAATTATAAATCGAAGAACATTCTCCTCCGAATTATTTAAAGACCCTGAGTGTTGATCCGGCTGAGGGCTCAAACCCGCAGCCTCCCAGTTAACAGCCAACGCTCTCCCAACTGAGCTAACCTGTTAATCGGTAATTTTCTTTTTATCTCCTCAGGCCGTTCTCATTGTTAATGTGGCAAGTGAATGTGGCTATACTGACCAGCATTACAGAGAACTTGTAGAGCTCCAGAGCACTTTACCATCAAAAGACTTTGTGATCCTTGGCTTTCCTTCTAATCAGTTTGGCAAACAAGAACCAAAGCGTAATTCAGCCATCCTTCGTTTCGTAAGGAACACATATGGTGTGAAATTTCCAATGTTTAGCAAGATCAAAGTCATTGGAGATATGAAGCATCCTATCTACAAGTTTCTTGAGCATCAGTCGGGGCATATTCCAGTGTGGAATTTCAACAAGTATCTGTTAGATCGCAAGGGAAAATTTGTGAAATATTGGGATCAAAGCGTATCACCTCTACAATGTCTACCAAAAATCAAGGAACTTATTTTACAGTCTTTTGAAAAGTATGAGACTTTTAGAGTTGATGGAGAACTATGAAAGAATTTGATAATTGGATATATATTTTGTCATCATAAATAGTTAAGGTGTATTAGTAGTGTAATTAGTAGAGGAGAAAATAATTCTTTCCCCTTTGCAAACCACCCATGTCAATCATGCCAAAAAATTGCATGCTAGTGATAAACATTTTCAACTCCCCCCTCCCCCCCCCTGTTCTACTCATTAACATTTTTCTAGTCCTCTCTCCTTCTGCCATACATTATAAAAGCATTTTTATCTTATTTGAGATATCACGATGCATTTTTGATCTTTTTGAATTTTATTTTAAATCAGTGGTATTTCGGTATATATGATCTTGTCAGGCAGAGATCAATGTTTAGGTATATATTATTGTCTTTTGGATTTTTAATAGATATTTTTCAAAATAAATGAAGTGCATGAAAAAAAAACTTTTTTACAGAGAAAGCAAGTTTCAAGAATTTCAAAAATAAAAATGTCTAATTTTATAGAATTATGAAAAATAAATAAATACATAAATAAACTAGATACGAGTTTGGGCTTCCTGTGTGTTTTACTTGCTCGCAATGACTGCTGGGTAAAGAGCGCCAAAACTGAAGTGATCGGTCGACTCGTTGATATGTCAAACACAAATCGCGAAGTTTTACACTGAAATTAGCGTTTTTTTATGCGTGTAACATTGGATGTAGCTCACGAGCACTGATATTTGTACCATAATTTGTGTAATCTTCATGATTTTAAGTAGAATTGTTGGGGTTTTCACCTGAAAAAAGACGTTAAATATGGCGGATACGTCGCAGAGTGACAAGGTAATGGAGTTCACGTTCGTCTTGTTATGATCGATCTTGCTTCCTCTTCAGTTGTAAATCATCACCAAATTGTACTATTGGTATGGTTCATGATGGTTGCTGTAGTTAATAATTGTTTATATTGAAACCATGCGGCAAATACAAATAGCTTTTGATGAATATTGATATCAATTATTTGGTACCATTCAGGGCTCTGATATTCAAGTTGAAGAACCTAGAGTAGCCAGAAGTGCTTTGAAGCAGAATAATAATTCAAATTCTTCAAACCCAGCCATAAAAGTACAAAAAAATAGTCCCAAGAAAAATGGCACTCGGTTTTACATTGGCAGGTACGTGGGCTACATGTAGCCTGGATGTAGTAATTGTTTGAAGATCAGGACACCTCACACTTGAAGTATAAATATATACAATATGAGCGGGTGATCTGTATGAGAATTTTTAAACAACGAGCTGAAAACAAGCTGTTTTAAACCCCCTACAGATCAGATCCAAATATTATATATTACCTATCAAATATCTACAATCTTCGACATAAATAGTTGCATCATGACCAGGCGACTTTGTAACTTTGACTGGATTTTTTTTCTGTGACATCAATCGTCGATCCTCCAAGGCGGCATCACTGGTGTCACAGAAAAGAACAAAATCCAGTCAAAGCTGCAAAGGCACCCAGTTGTGAAGCAACGATTTTAGCTTTAATGAATTTGACAGAACAAAGCTCCAACCTATTTGAAAACCAACAAATTTATGAAATGTGTCCGTCATGGCTGACACACACACACATGTTTTAGTGTTGGACAATGATGCTTATAGTTAGACACAACTGGTATACAGGTCTCAATATAGGAAAAAAAATTGGCTTAGCAAAGTTTTGGTTTTTGAAATGTGGATCAAATTATCTATATTTTTTGACTTGCCACAATCATTTTGACCCACTATATCTTGAACATGCCATGTCATTTGGCCATTGGCAGGCTGTTATTTCAAAGTTTATATGTAATGAGTGGTATTATTTCTGGAAATTTAGACTTCATTGGAAAAGCAAAGAAGGCCTAGTTCAGACAACATATTTTTGTGCCATCAAATCTAATGGATAAATTTTGTAAATCAGATGTAATGTGATTGAACTATCTAAATTTAACAAAATGTTTTCCTACAGATGTTTTTGATTATTCCTTGATAAAATATTTTATATTTTATTTTATATATTATACTTCATTTACAAAATTCAGCTATTGGATTCGGAAGAGCAAAAGATTGACTCCTAAACCAGGGCTAAGTGGAAAAATCTTAGCTAGCATTCTCCACAGGCTGCTCCTTTCTTTATTTGGGCTTTCTATGGCGTTTTTGTGCCATTTGGGTTTGCTGTGAAAGTGGTGGAGAGAGACTAGATGGAAAGCTTAAGGCAATAGGGAATTGTCTCTTTCTCTTCTTTCCTACCTGCTCCCTCCCCACCATCTTTTTTTTAGTCCAGTTACCAGTAGCTCTCAATCAGTACAGGGAACCCAACGGAATTGCGTGCCAAGGAGGCTAGATAAATATGATATTAATAATGTTTTTTTTGTGTCACTTGTAGGCGGACTGGTAATGTAATAGCAGTTGATAAATCGCTAAATTTAGCAGATTGTTTCCCTATCCCAGGTAAACATTCAACAACATTTCATGCCAAACTAATACATTTAGGCTGATTTTTCACAAGTAAGTAAGTGAAGGTATACATGATGAAAGAAGCAGATCAGAAGATTATCTTTTGGTCACATTAACTGTTCTTCTTTCTCCTAGGGTTCATGCTATTCCTTGAACTCCTAGTAAACTACTTAAATTGAATCAGCAAATTTAAGGATGCTTGAAAACTCCCTAAAAACTGATGACTTAAAATTTAATTTTAATTTAATGTTCAGCATCGCAAACGAAATTGCTTGATTGAATGCAATATCCGATATCATATACGTGTATTACTCTTTAAAAATACAATTTTTTTTGCTTAAAAATTGGTTTACAAGTTCTTGAATTTTGTGCTAAAATTGTATGTATGTCAGGATGTTATTTCGAACCTGGTAAACCAGAAATATCATTTGGTTCCAGTGCTGTATAGTATAGGGTGTTCCACTGTAGTTCATTCTTTATCATTTTGTTTGAAATTAGATGACGATGAAGATGAAGAGAACAATTCTCTAAAAGAAAATGCCATCCAGCAGCCTGCCAAACAATTAGAGATTACCAAGTCCAACCCCACCCAGACAGCAGTGACAGGACAGCGTCATTTTATTGGAAGGTACAAATAGATCAATATTCTACACATCTCATCTACATAGTCATTAATACATTGAAACTTAGTACTTTTGCACTCATTATTTATATATAGTACACCAGAAGCCGGTAGTATGAAGCTGGGATAGTGTTATCCATCAGATGATTCACTATCCACCAGACAAATTCTAAAGACATTTAATATAATGGACAGCTTTTACTTGATTGATAATTTAATGTAGTTGTTCACCATGCTGCTTTTGAATTTTGAAATGCTTTTGATTGAAGCCTGCCTACTCATACCAACGTTAATACAAACTTTATCTTGGTGAAAAATGATCGGTTAGTTTTCATTTATCCAGGATTCATACAAAAAGCCCCATGCATGTTTGCTCACATGTCATTTTATAGCCAAGTAAACATTTTTTCCCCAGACGCACTGGTAAAGTCATAACAATCAATAAAGAAATCTCAAGTGACTTGAAAATAGAAGATCTATTTCCAAAACGTGAGTAGAAGATCTTATACTCCCAAGGTTCACTTTATATGACCATTGTCACATGCATAGAATACAATTCAAACAATAGATAGTTGTGGTCTAATACGCCACTAAGTACTCTCTTCTTTTTACGATGTATAACTTACATTTTTACCACAACTGTTTCGTAGAAACACAGACGCAGCTCACACTAGTTTTATTGCTAGTTACCTGTTAATGGATAATTAAGTCTTCTTAGATGTAATTAATTTTGATGCATGTAAAATTTTGCCTAAAAACCAGGCATATAATAATAATAATCTTTATTGGGTTAGAGATAAAATTTACAAACTTTTTTCCAATCTGGCCTGTAGTACATAATTATTTTAGTTGATATAACTGAATTAATTGTTCTTGAGTTCAGTGATTTCAGAAGCTCTGAACTAAAATCATTATTTATTTTTCTGCAGAAGAGGACAGTGTTTTACTATCAAGTTCATGTAATGGTAAGCAAATGGAAGTTTGTTGTTCTCTGTCCAGGCTGTAAACAGTCTTATTTTCCCAATCTCAGAAATTGCTGGGTCTAGCTGTATGTTTTTGGAAATTGGAAACAGTAAAAACCCACTTAAACGACCCTGGATTTTTAATTTAACCTAGACAGGTTCTTATATAAATAATAATTAAAGCAAATTTGCCTAAACAGGTTCTTAAAATAGGTCATTAAATCTAATAGTTTCTTAAAATACAGGCTCTTATACTTGGGTTTTTACTGAATACAGTGCCTAATTCTATAGATCAAAACTTAATGCAATTAACAAAAATTTATTTCACTTGAAATGAATTTTTTTTGTCTGTCTGGCTTTCCGTCTTTGTTAACCTTCAGGTCCTTCTGCACTACATCATTAAAATATCATGTAATACTTAGCTTATTTCACTCTAGATGACACTGCCAACAAAACCAACTTTGAAGAACATTTGGAAGCAGAACTTATGGAAACTGTACAAACAGAAACTGACCAAACTGAAGATAAACAAGCTTCTGATGATCAAAATGAAACTGTGCCTGATACTAAAGCTCAGCTTAATGAACATGAACCCAGTTCAGAGGGAAAGGGCACCGCTACACCTATAGAGAACCCTGCTGTCGACTCACCCAACCTCACTGGAACTGCAGTTAAAAATGCTGCCAACATGGATAAGTCAGATGTGAAGTTTTATGGATCAAAGAAAAGACTCTTTCCTCCTTGTGAAGACAGTGTTTGCAACAGTCCAATTAATGTTGTTGATGTTTCAAGGTCAGTGTATTATAATTGTGTTTGGTCCATTGTTCTTACACCTGTTCTTACACTTAAAACTATAATTGCAAAGCATCACGGAATTCTACTGACCATGCGCACTATTAACCACAAGTTTACGAGCGGGTTTCCTGTGGCGGAGGGAAATTTAAAATTCACAGCAATGACGCCACAGATCGCGGCGATAAGCTTGCTCGTTTCAGCTTTTTTTAATGTCAATTTCTTCTAAATTTTGTTTCTGTGTCGTTTGTAACAAGGAGTGTTCGAAGCATAATTCAACTATAGAAATGTGGAAAGCTATAAAAATGATTTACCGGCATGTTTCGGGGTGACCTCGACGAGTGGAGTTATTTGTACAATAGCGATACTTCATGTTTATAAACAAACAAATTGTTATGCTAATTTGCCAACCAGAACAACAATAAGCTCTATTGAATTAACGTCCAATCACTGTCTGCTTGGCTCATGAATAACAAAGGCTTACGCCAGCTGAAGTATCGCTTTACATTCATCAAACCAAAAACCTCCTTAGCGTATTTTTTTTTCTAATATAATTCAAATGACAAATGAATATAGTGTCCAAAGGTTAAGGACAATGATTTTGGTATTGGTTTCTGTTCCAGATTTAATATAAAATAGAATTCAATATTCATAGTATTTACTGTTATAAAAATGAAATATATAGAGTTTTGTTATGATCAAACTCTTGGACAAGAGAGTGTCGGATTACACATGACAACATGAAATTACCCACTGTATGGGATAAAAAAGGTTTTGAGAAAAAATACAAAGTAAAAAAGACATGATCGTAAATATGTTAATTCCACGCCAGTTGATATTGAACATGAATTTTAGAGTGAAAGCGTATTTTTTATCAAAACAAAAGTACTTCGGAACAGTAAAATAAGCACTAAAGAGAGAGTGAAATACATTCTCTTACTGGTTGGAAGCCTCGATGCAAGTTCAAAACCATTTTTTTAAAAAGCTGAAGTTTGTGTCTTTGTCATTTTGAATTTAAATTATCATGTGCTTGACTGGCACATATATTTTATTTTAGAGCCTAGCCTACTTCTATGACATTAGTTAATAAAAGACAATTGTTCAAATTACCCTTGAGCAATCCGATTGTTAAAATCTGTGGTGATAAGTTGTCTCAAATCGTGAGTGGGCTCGATTATATCCTTGGTCTAGTTTAACCATGCAAGAGGTGAATCGATAGGTTATTGGATGCTCTTTTCAGCGCAATCATGTTCTAAACATACAACATTTGCAAGACTAAAACAAATAAAACAACCATAACCGCTTTGGAAGGTAGATTCGCGTAAAATGATCTTGATATCTTTGACAACACAGGAGTAAAAGGAACAGCTTCTCGAAGACACACGCCAGGAAAACATAGAAATCATGGAAGCGACGATACGTCAAATTCCACAAAGCTCGAGGCTTTTATCGATATACCCAACGGTATCATGCACGCCTTAAAAGGCATCGTAAATTTACTATCTTAGCCGAAAAAGCTTGAAAAGCAAGGCTCTAAAGTTTGCATTGATAAACGCTTCGTTGTGACAAATCGCGCCCGCAAACTTGGTCAGCGTCCACAGAATTCCGTGATGCTTAATTGCAATACAACCAATTTTTCAATCAAGATTGGTCTTGTCTGATCTGTCAACTTTGGGGTGTAGGTTTTTAAATAACTACTGCTGACCAGGGTCTGGTTGCATGAAACCCAAATAAAGTTATCCATTGGATTATCCGCCCTATAGAATGCAGGTTCTGTGTCACAACATTTCGGCATCATGAGGACTCCATTTTCAAGTTCTAATAAAGACATTCAAAGACAATAAATTTTGTTTGCAAAATCAGTCTCTGTTCACCTTTTATCTACCCATGCTTAGTCATTAGATTGTTTGTTTTTTTACCAATTATTGTCTTTCCACAGGGATGAGGCAGAACATCAGTCTGAAGTTGACATTGACATTACTGGAGTCAACAGTGATGAAGAAGAGATCGATGTAGAAAATTATTCCATGACTACAACAGAGAAATGCACTAAATCAACCAAAGACGATGACAAAAGCAAGTCAAAAACCAGTCAGCAGCTCAAGTTCAAGAAGAAATCAAACAAGTCATCATTGCCAGATGAAGATGCGGATGATACTTTTGCCAATATTGAAAGTCACAGTACTTTTCTGACTATTGGCAATAAATCCAAAACTGTGTCCAATTACAGCAAAGATATTGACATTACTGGAGTTAGCTTTACATTGGATGAAAGTGCTGTTCAAGAGGGTGCAAAACACAAAGAAATGTCTCCTGAAACTGGTGGGACCAAAAATACAAAAGGGGACAAGTCCAAGCAAGCTAAGAAAGCATCCAAGGGAAGAGAACAATCAAATAGGAAACCAGAAGAGGAAAAGATAGAAAAAAGAGCAACAGGCAGAAGAAAAACGAACAATTCCAACAAGAGCAAAAATGAAGAACAATTTGAAAACACTCAAAATGTTGATAGAACAATTGTTGAAGAGGAATCAGACAAAAGTATTACAGAAAAGAACGATAACATGGAAAGGAAAACAACAAAAAGCCAAAAGTGTGCCAAAACTTTAACAAATGATGAAGACACTAACTCTTCTAAGAGAACGACAAGACACTCAGCTAAAGAAAGAACATCCATTCTAAAGGATCCTGTTACTAATGACAAAGATGAAGCAGAGCTCAAAGCATCTACAGAAAAGCCACTGAGAAAATCTAGCAGAGGAAAAATCAATGACACAAGAACAGATTTTGAAGATAAAGCCAGCCAGAATGATTCCCCCAGAAGAATTACCAGAAAGTCAATACTAATATCACAGCCTTCAGTGAATACAACCTTGCAAGACAAGAGTCAATCTTCCAGTGAAAGTGGTGAAGACACAACAATTCACTCAAAGAAATCCAAGAAGAAATCCATCTGCTTTTCACTAGCTGTAAATACAGATGATTCTGTGGACCAACCCCAAGATGTTAGTCATTCCACTGTTGAGCCTTTAGATGAAAGATCTGTCAACGCTTCAAAGTCAAGAAATCTTGCTGAAGGAAAGAATAGTAAGACTTCGAATAGACAATCTAGCACAAAATACAGGAAGACTAACCAAAGCATGAATGAAACGTTAGACCAAGAAACTGATGAAAAAGAGCAAGAAGAAAGTTCCAAGCTAGAACGTAGCACAAGATCAAGGAGAACAACAAGGTCAGCCATCTTAGCTAACAACAGTATAATGAATGCTACAGCTAACTCTACTCTCAACAACACTAAGGGAAGAAAGTCAACAAGAGGTCGCAACTCTACTAAAGCTGATGAGAGCCTTGTAGCAGAAAGAGAGGGTGATGAGATTGACAAGGACACATCAACAGTGAGAGAGAACAGAGATGATATTGATGACAACAATGATGTTGATGACAATGATGTTAAAGGCAGTAATCATGTTGATGATGGCAGTAACGAAAAAGACAGTAATGATGTTGGTGGTGATGATGATGAAGTGGTTGAAAATGATGATGATGACAACACAAATCCTGAGAATTCAATAAGTATTGTCAAAGAAGATGATGATGATATGCCATTGAATGATGGAGCAGATGCAGTGAGTGCTCTAGCCACTAGCAACTATGATGATGACATAAGTGATGATGAAATTGTTGTGGCTGAGGATGATGATGATGATGAGGATCAGTTATCTAGTAGCAAGGACTGTACAAGCAAGAACAACAATTTGAATGCAAGTAGGAAAACAAGATCAAAGCAAAACAAGAGCAAGAAGATAAGCACTTTGTCTGATGAGGAGGACAGCCGTGAAGGGAAAACAAGGTCCCAACAAGAGAACAAAAAGAAAAGCGTGTCTTATGGAAATAAAATGAAAACCTCGGAGAAAGTTGATAAGAAACGAACAAGAAAAAGTAAACATAACACTTCTCAAGATGAGGAAACAGAAACATTAAACAAACAAGAAACAAAGGTGAAAAGAAAGAGCAAACAAACTGCTTCACTGCAAGAAAATGAAGAAGAAAGCCCAAGGAGTAATGACAAACAACTTAAAGGAAAACAACATACTATGTGTTCTGAATACCAAGACGATGCAAACATTGATGAAACAGGCATAAGAAAAAAGAGCAGATGTCAAAGTAAAACAAGTGGAAAAAAAGAGGATGGTTACACAAACCAATCACCAGAGAAGAAAAAACTAAGGGCCCAAAGTTCAGAAGATGAAGAAGGTGAAATTTCCAAAGTGTCAGACACCACAGTTCAAGGAAAAAGCCATCTACAAATGCTGTCTTCAGAAGACGAAGCCCATGCCTCTAACATCACAGACAACAAAGAACCTAAGGCCAAAAAGAGCAGAAAAAGGTCAAAAAACACAACTCATTCAATTAGAGAAGCAACACAAAATAATGATGAAATTATGCCTGTAGATGACCACACCCAAGACAATGTGAAACACAGTTTCCATCAATCAGTCAGTAACGAATATGAAGCTGATACATCACAGAATCATACGTTGTCTGACTCAAGCATACGTAAATCTCCATCTGTACCCAAGAGTAAGACAAAGAGAAGAAAAATGTCAAGAGTTGTTCCCAGAGGACTTCAGAGGGTTATCAGGTCACCTTCTCTTAAAATCACGAGGAAAACAAGTGAAAACAGCTCAACCACTCAATCCAGTGAAGGAGAGACACATACAGCCTCTGATGAAGACACTCAAATTACAAATAAACAACCAAGGAAGAGAAAAGAGAAGAATGTGCAAGTCAAGCACAACAGTAAAACAAGCAAAAACACTACTATTTGTAACAATTCTCGATCTAAAAAAAGTGATAGTGATGATGACATTGATGATGAATTACATGACAACAATAATGGTCATGATGACAGTGAAGACTATGATGCTGATGACAATGATTATTTACCTCTGCCTGTTCATGCAAAAGATGACACTCTGTCCAATAAAAACAAATCTCAGAGAAAACCTTCAAAGGCTGTCAATAACAAGTCTAGAAGAAGGTCAAATTCTGAAGAAGCGGATAATATTACTCCCATAGCAATCAAGAGTCCTTGTGCTAAACCTAAAAGCTCCACCATCATCAAATCCATCCTAAAATCAAGTGTCCCGGGATCTCTTAATTCAAACAAGAAGAAACGGCGTGTTAGCATTTCAGCAAAGAAAAGACAAACCCAAAGTTCTGACGAAGATGATGAAGATGCTAGTCCTAATGCCTCTAAAAAACGTAGATCATCAGTCAGCTTTGCACCAACACCATCTTTCCGCATAACACCTGATGATTTTACAACTCCTGAAGACACCCCTGGGGGGTACCCTAAGCTGTCTTTTGTCACCAATTCCAGTTCCTTCTCACTGGGGGACAGTACTTTTGCACCTAGTAGTTTTGCTGGTTCACCATCTTCAACAATTTCATCCATTAGTTCCACATCACAGATTTCTAATGATAGTGGATTGTTCAACGTTTCTCAAGAGGTGACAATAGGTAGTGCTAAGAGACGACAGGTAGAAGAAGACGAAGAGCAAGGGATAAGAAGAAGTAAAAGAACCAAAGTACCACCATTACAGTATTGGAAGAATGAGCGGATCAAGTATGAAAGAAGGAAATCAGGTAGGTATTTGTTATCTTTGAGATGTTGCAAATGCTGACTTTTTTATTACTATTTAATGCAGTGGAGACTTTCACAAACATCATTCATTCCAAGTTAGAACAATCCTGTTTGTTCATGCATTCATTCATTTGTTTGTTTGTGTTTGTTTGTTTCTTTGTTTGTTTGTTTCTTTGTTTGTTTGTTTGTTTGTCTACTTATCTAAACTGTTTTTCTTCTTGGTACTTTCTATTAAAGGTTGGTGTATTGATGGCATTGAATATGTTCCTACACCAAAACCAACTAAAAGAAAAAAGAAACCCAGCAAGAACCAAGGTACTGCTTAAATTTTACATGTGTTTTGATTCCCATTTGATTTTGAAATCATAGTTAATTTTCTGTTTTGACCTTTGCATGTATACAAAGTTTCATTTACACAACACATTCTTTGTTTTTTCATTCAAAAAATACCAAGAAAATGCTTGAGGGAAAAATAGTATTTTATTGTTGGAGGGAGAATGTGAGGTGGAAATGGACATGGGGAGAGTGAGGTGAATCTTTTTTTGTGTCATTCATGCCATAGATTGATTCATTGTAATTCATTGATTTTATCTGTTTGATTTACAGCAAAAGCACCCAAGGCTGCATCTTATGAGGGATATGGTGGAGCTGAACCTCAGTCATTTGATGTAAGTGAATATTGGAAAATCATTTATGGGTAATTCCACAGTATTGTGACATGAGGTGCTAAAATCTCAGTTCATGAATACTAACAATCTAAAGGTTTCTAAATGATGGTTGATAGTCATATTTTCATATTTATGTGTTTTTATGGTTTTACTACAACATCAGCTTGTAATAAATTATCATAAATTAAAGAAGATACATTTAATGTCGTCACGGAGGGGACATACTACCTAAGGTACTGGAGGTGTGCCACAAGAGAAAATCTATTAATTAACATTATATATAGAAACCCATTTGTGAGTGTTTCTCATGTAATTGCTAAAAGACTCAATTCCATGTAAAAGAAATACCTTACTGTTATGTTTTTCCAGGTCATGTCCCCTCTGTGACAAAATTAGTTACAAAAGTTTTGATTTCTCAAACAATGTCAGTTGAAACAACTTGATATTCTGTGAACTATTGGAGTAAGTGAAGGTCATCTCAAAAGTAGTAAATGTATTTCAATTGTACTTGTCATTGTTTAAATAAATTTAATAAATTGATAAATTTGTAAACATTGTCACGGAGAGGACACTTTGTCACGGAGGGGACATATCAGCATTTTATCAAAAGAAAACAAAAAAATTATGTTACTATCAAATTTAAATAACATAAAAATGTTTAAAATCTACTCTATTATCATACTAGGTGTAATTTAAAAATGATTTGTTTAAATTCTAATAAAAAGGAACCATGATTTCGTTGTCTTATGGTTGTTTCCATAACTTACAGTTCTATTTTTTTGTCAAGTCTCAAGCACGGAAGACTAAGCACCAGTATGAAGGATTATGGGATTGCTACTTACTGAGCATGTCCTTTTCAGTTGAGATACTGGCAGCCATTGTAGAGTAGAAATGATTTCAAGCAAAGAAAGGACCAGAAAATATAGAGAAAGACTGAGAGAAGATAGGCCTAAATATGAGAAAGTGAAGGAGAAAGACAAAGAAAGAAAAAAGTTTGACTACTGGAAGAAAAAACTACTGACACCTGAAGTTTTAAGAGCTAAAGAAAGAGAGAAGAAGAGAAAACAGAGACTTAAGAAGGCAGAAAGCAAGAAGAAGATACCGGTAGTAGTGGGGAATACCAAAAAGATTAGTCCTCAAGTTTTAGGACGAGCATGTAATAGAGCGAAGAAGAACCTACCAAGATCACCACACAGCCAAGTCCATGTTCTTGCAAAAATTGTTCAAGATCTCTCTCCAAGAAAAAGAAAGTCTGTTATAGATTTGTGTGATAGTAGTCAGAAAAGAAGAAAGCTGGAGTTTACTGAACAACGTAAGAAGAGGTGTGATGCTCTCTCAGAGGAAGCCATCCAAGAGGTGCAAAACTTCTACACAAGAGATGATATCAGTAGAATGCTGCCGGGGAAGAAGGACTACAAGTCTGTGAAATTACCAGAAGGCAAAAGAGAACACCAACAGAAACGACAACTGCTGTATAAAATTAGTGAAGCCCACCAGCTCTTCAAAGAAGAAAGCAATCTTAAAATTGCAAAGTCAAAGTTTGCAGAACTTAGACCACCTCAAGTTGTACCATTATCTTCTATTGACCAAGAGGTTTGTATCTGCATATATCATGAAAACATAGATCTTCTCCTCCAAGGTTTATCCAAAGTAACCAGCAAATGTTTGTCAAGTGAAGAGGCTGTTGCTCTCACTGTGTGCAGTCTTGATGTAGTCAAATGTGTTGACAGAGATTGTGACAGCTGTGGAGTAGCTCAACTAACTGACACTCTTTTTGAAAACCCTGATGATGATTGTCTAGCCAGTTACTATCAGTGGCAAAAGGTTGATGGAACCATGAAGAAAGTGATGATCGAAGCAACTTTGGATGAAGCAGCTACCCATCTTCAAAGTCTACTGACCCCTTTCAGTCGCCATGTTTATAATGTTCGGCGTCAGTTCTCAGAACTCAAACATTTAAAGCAAAACCTGAAAGATGATGAAATAATCGTTCACGAAGACTTCTCTGAAAACTTTCAGATCAAACACCAAAGAGAGGTCATGCAATCCCATTGGTCCAAAGAAATGATAACTGTCTTTACAGCAGTAGTGTACTACAAAGAAAATGAGGAGCTCAAAAACCTATCGTATGCTGTGGTATCAGATGATTTGACCCATGAGAAAGGAAGTATCTATGCATTCAACAAAGCCATATTGAAAACCATCACTGAAAGGCTCACAAGAAAGATAAAAACAGTGCATTACTGGACAGATGGTGTATGGTCCCAGTTCAAGAACAGATACAATCTAACATCCATCCTCTATCATCCCACTGACTTTGGTTGTGAAGCCACATGGAATTTCTTCGAAACAGCACATGGTAAAGGAGCTGTTGATGGTGTAGGGGCAGTTGTGAAACGTGCTGTCTGGAGAGCTGTTTTACAGAACCGTGCAGTAATAAACAATGCTCAAGAGTTTAGTGTAATAGCTAGCAGTGAATGCAAGAAAGTCGAAGTGATGTTTGTGTCAAGTGAAGAAATTAACCAGATAGAAGAAGAGCTTCTTGAAAGATGGGATGTTGCTATAGCTATTCCTCAAACACGATCAGTTCATTTTGTCAAGAGGAAATCAAGCTCCACATTGTATATAGCTAAGAACTCACAATTTAAACTACAAGATAGTAACTTGTATAGAACACTGTCTTATTCCTAATACCTCTTCCTCTCAAAACTTAGCATCGTCAACTAACAAGAACGGAAAAAATGACAAGAAAGCAAGAAATTCATCACCAGCTTGTTTAAACAGAGATAGCAAGAAAACACAAAATCCAATTCATCCTAAGAAAAGTGAGAGCAAGAAAAGAAATACAACTACTTTACCAAAGATAGAATGCCGATTGCCAGATTCTATAACAAACCATCTATCAGAAAGTGTTTCATACTCATTTCCATCTCACCAAGAAGCAGTTGTCACTGCTGTGTTGCAAAAAGGCATTGCCTTCAGAGGCAACAGTCCAATTAGTATTGAAGATCTGATAGCAGTGTCTGGCATGAGTGCAGTAGATTCAGAAGATAAATGGTTAGCAAACTTTGTGATTGATGAGTACTTGCAAATTCTTTCGACAACATGTGCAGACAAGAACCTTCAAGTCATCAAATGGGAATTATTTGAAAATCTTTGCGAAGAAAAGCTGGCAGCTGATTATCTAATGAAGTCCGTCTTTAAGCGTGACTGCATATTTGTCCCTTGTAACCGAGCTGGAGGTAGTCACTGGTTTCTCTTGTGTTTGATGCCAAAGAGTAAAGAGATAGTAGTGCTTGACAGCGCAGCTACTGATGGCATCAAAACAAGCCATGAAAGATCCATAGCGAAGATGTGGAGAGCTCTTGTAGCAGTGGATGGTAATCTAAATCCTTCTGAGTGGATGTGCTATGTCAACAACCCTGATGATCTTCAACAGCAAGACAATGGCTATGATTGTGGTGTATATGTATGCATGTATGCAAGATCATTAGCACTTGGGTGCCCACTCATCCGTAATGCAGACATGCCAGAGGCAAGAAAGTCCATTATTTATGATCTTCACTGTCAGAGTATAAGCGAAGTGCCACCTCCAGATATTGAAGTGGGCTCATATTATGCAGTAGACTACATCAACCACTTTTACTACGGTAGAGTAGTTTCCATCAACAACACCTTTTTAACATTAAAGTTTCTACATGCTGCAAGTTCCAGTACATTTGATTGGCCCAGGAGAGATGATTTTGACACAGTACATGCAAGTTGCGTATTTTATGGCCCTGTACAAATAAAAGGAAATGGCCCTTTCACTATCCCACTGCACAAAGAAGTTTTTAAAGTCCATCTGTTTATCAATAAGTTGAATGGTTGATATTACTAAAGACTGTTGTGGTGTAACAAAAGATAATGCAAGCACAATTTACATCACAAACTTTACAATGTTTTCGATACTTTACAGGAATTATAAACACATCTATACATTATATAGACTTGATTGCAGAATAAGTACTAACAGATAAGTGCCAGAGTGATTCAGATCATGTATTCAAGTATTCACATAGTTTTAGTGAGTTTTATCATATTGTAAATATTAAGATTTGTTAAGTGGACAAAATGTCCCCTCTGTGACTGTCCCCTCCGTGACGATACCATGTAATACTTATTGTCACCATGAAAGCAAGTCAAAGTGTTTGGCCCTTTTCTCTCTATGGTTCCAGATTAGTATGCTGTCAAACTATAATGTTTTACAAGTCAAATGTAAACATCTTGTTTAAGTTCAATAAAAATGACTTGCAAATTCATATTTCATTTTTCGGGTAATTTCTTTGTCCCCTCCGTGACATTGCAGTCAGCAATTAGATTAACAGACTTATATTTCATACATTGTTGTCACAAATAAGTGGTAACTTGCTTTACTTCTAGTAAGTTTATATTAGTTTTCAAAATGCTAAACATGCTCAGTAATATAGAGTTATTGATGAATTTGTCTTATGAAGTGTCCCCTCCGTGACATGCAGAATACTGTGGAATTACCCTTATATATTATATAAATTGATCCTATATCCTAAATTGTTATAAAAATGGGAATTCCAAGGGAAATGTTCCCATTTAATTGGGAAAATTTGACTAAATTTGAACCCAGTTGGGTTTGAAGAGTGCAAACCCTAAAAGTGTGCAACAGTTGTCACTATTTAGTAGTAAATAGCACTAATTAAACATAAGATAACAATAGAATTAGCATAAAATAGCACTATTTAGTGGTATTTATGTTGCACACTTTTAGTGCATGCACTCTAATTAAACAAAAGAAAACAATAGAATTAGTATAAAATAGCACTATTTAGTGGTTTTTATGTTTCACTCTTTCAGTGCATGCACTCACAATGAAATCATAATTTGTTTTCCTTTGAGTATTAATTAATTATCAATTTGCATCAATAGCATGATCCTCCAGAGGATATGGAAGAAACTGTGTGTGACCCTGTAACAGTAATAAATCCATATGATGGTCAAGAAGTTGAATTAGGTATGATCACATACTCTACTTGAACTTTGAAGTATTTTTTAAAGGGCAACAAGGAGAACTGGATGGGTTTTGAAACCTCATTTTAGGTAGTAACTCAACAAAAACATTTCATTGGTAGCTGGGGATATTTTTATTCCCCAAAGATGTCAACTAAGAAGGTTGAGAGCTACAAGGTGGATACATAAGCTAGTGTAAACATGATTCCAGTACTTGACAGTTTCTGTCCACACCCCACTCCCCCATGTACAATTTTGGTCTGGAAATGTTGCCTGGACTGTTCACTTGACAAAACAACATTACACAGGGAGGGGTAGGGATGGAAAGGGAGAGAAACCTGGGAACAATAAAATTGTTGTACATACTCATACTCATTCAGTTCATTTATGAAATATTGCTTGTTATTAAAAGAACACTACTTCATTGTAAATTTTTATATTTTTATTCTTGTAAAATAGACTATTATTGTCTTCAATTTTAAATGTCATTGTAATGCACTTTGAATATTAACATAGAAAAGCAAAATATATAAAATACCTAAAAATTATCATTATTAATATAATATTAATAATATTATTATATAATCATGATGATCAAGGAAATCTGTATTCCTTTCGCCGTCAGATCTTCTCCATACCCCTGAAATGCTCCAATTTGTCAATGCTGCCCAAGAAGCTGCAAAACAAGATGACCCTCTCATAATGGACAAATATATATCTCATAATCTGTTTGGGATTGGTCAGCTCATCCTTAGGCCTGGGGCAGAGAAAGGAAAACAACATGTACGAAAGGACACAATGGTATGCAATGACATCATTAGCAAATATCATGCACCACCGATACCACATGAATTAACCGCAAGCACTATGACGTCACATGTAAACAAATCTATTGTTTTAATGCTAAGAATCATGGGCAAAAGAGGGGATTTAACATCTTAAAATCAATGAAAAATAGGGTAAAAGTTCATTTATAATATTGGAACAAATTATTGATAAGTACAATGCCAAATGTATTAAAGGAAAAATATTTTGCCAGAACTAGATACATTTTTATTCATGTAAACAAGCCATGACGTCATAGTGCTTGAGGGCAATTGAATCAATATTTGTTTATTTGTTTATCCTTCAATCCCAGAGCCTTCACTCCTTGTGACCAGCAGAGAACAATATTATACCAGTCCTGAAGTCCTGAAAAATAATTTGTTGTACTTTTTGTTTGAAAGCCAACCAAAATTTGAATAATATTATGTCAATTGTTTATAGAAAGCAGAAATCCCAAATCTGACTTTACCAAAATTCACACCACCAGGGGCCAGTTGTTCAAAGCTCGATTAGTGCTAATCCAGGGTTAACTCTTTAGGTTTTCTTAAGAGTTAACCCAGGATTAGTGCTAATCGAGCTTTGAACAACTGGCCCCTGGTGGTGTGAATTTTGGAAAAGTCAGATTTGGGATTTCTTCTTTCTATAAACAATTGGCTTTTAGAATTTATTTATATTAGTATGTGATTGTACACATTTGCAGACATTCCATGTTCTCACTGGACAAGTAGAAGTGACAATACATGAAACAACAGCTTTGTTGAAAGCAGGCTCAACGTTCATTGTACCAGAAGGTGAGTATTATTGTAACAAGAACTTTTGGTAGATAATCAGGGCCCTATTCCAAAAATAACTTTTGGTAGATAATCAGAGCGCTATCCCAAAAATACTTTGTGGTAGATAATCAGGTCACTATTCCAAAAATAACTTGTGGTAGATAATCAGGTCGCTATTCCAAAAATAACTTGTGGTAGATAATCAGGTCGCTATTCCAAAAATAACTTGTGGTAACTTGTGGTAGATAATCAGGGCGCTATTCCGAAAATAACTTGTGGTAGATAATCAGGTCGCTATTCCGAAAATAACTTGTGGTAGATAATCAGGTCGCTATTCCAAAAATAACTTGTGGTAGATACTCAGGGCGCTATTCCGAAAATAACTTGTGGTAGACAATCAGAGCGCTACTCCGATTATAACAGTTACTTGAGGTAGATAAGCAGAGTAATGCTAGCTTCAACTGCATCAATGTTTGTAAAGAAACACCATTGAATTCATGTGTAAAAGATGTTGCATAACCATAAAAAAATACATTATTGGAAACTGACATTCAGACATCAGTTTCTAGAAGTAAACAGCTACTTACTCCAACAAAGGACTAATGTCTGGAACATCAGTGTCCAATGTATCTTTAAGGTGATACACAGATATTCTACTATTAAAGGGCATTAAATAGGGCATCAAAAAATGTAAATATTGTCTTGCCAGTAAATTGTACATTGGGTTTTAAAATTACTAAATTATCGCTCTCTTTGCAACCTGCAGGAAACTGCTACAACCTGAAGAACACATACAGTACTGAGACAAGACTGTTCTTTGTACAGATCAAAGCCAAGCAGAATTAGAAACTCTTAAAAACAACTAATAATCTATAATTTATCAAATGAATATAATTTCATCATGAATATTATTTAATATCCTTTGGAAGAATTGTAAATTCTTGTGGTTAAACTTGAACTAAAAAAAGGTTCATTGTGTGTAAATGAAACTGGATGTAGCATGCAAAGCTCATGTAGTATAAGGGGGAAAGGAAAGTTGCACACCACCTCTCACCCCCTTAATGGAGTACCAAAGTGTGATGTCACAAAAACACTTTCTTCAATTTTTGAGATATCATTAAGATCATCGGATAATGCTAGCAAAAATATGAATTATGGCGAAAATTAGACAAAAAATGAGTGAATTTTGGCTGAGATGTACGCAGTTGAATGTATAAAAATGTCACCGTACATTTCCTGTTAATTGTGCACTGGTTCATAAAAAAGTGAACCAGCACTAAAATTAAAAATTATGTGTGGCAGCATTTTTCTATTCAATTGTCCATATCTCAATTAATATTCATTTAATTTTGTTCAAATTGTCACCTTTATTTATATTTTTGTTAGTTTTATCTGAACTTGTTATTGATGTAAAAAAATTAGTAAAAACGTTTTTTTTTTTTGACATCATCACAAATCGGTATTCTATGGCCTTGCATGTATGCATAATATATATTTTGCATACTAGAAATACTATGAAATTATGGATAAAAATGAACCAAAGTAATGACTGTGAACTGTACATATAAAATAGAAACAACATGCATTTATAAGGGCTGTGTATTCATGATGGAATTATGTTCATTTGCTACAACTAATATTAAATAGCACAACTAAAAAGATTTTAATCCATGACAGCTGTACAACTCCAGGGACCGTGGAGCATGTTTAGAGTAATAATTATTGACGAGGCTATATCCCTCACCCCTCCTTACTCCGTGGTCTCAGAAGTCCAATACGGTAACCATATTCCAGGAATGTGTTCTTACCCAATCAGAAATGATTTACAACAACAGCCTTGTGCTGTCTGCAATTGGTCAAGGAGCATCCCTGAAATATTTCTGATTGAACATTGTTTTTTAGATCCTAACTGTACATCAATAGTTTTAGCTTGTCACTGTCTTGGACAGATATTAGGCTTCTGGAGTAATATAATACTAAATATCTTTGATGATCTTAAACATTTTAAATATTCTGATGTTGATACATTATCATAACTGTAAATAGTACTAGTTTTAGGTTTAGTTAATAACATGTTTTAGTCTTATAATGTTGATCAATAAACGTAGATTATGTTTAGTATAAAACAATGTGAAGTTGGTATTTAAGGATCGAGCAAGAAAGAAGATGGCCAGTGGTCACTAAACAGGCTGGGAGGATGTATGTATGTATCTTTGTGGGTGACAGATAAAGCATATTGCTTTTTTCCAATCTGGCCCTTTGGGAGACTTTTACGGACTGCTATTATGCAGTTTACAAACATGAGTGTGTGTTCGTGATTAGTGCCCCCGATGGTAGTAAGTACAGACACTGAGGATGGTCGTACCTGCATCCTCAGTGGTTCTTTAACGTCCACAACTGGATTAGAGTATAGAGTAGACGGGACCTCTGATTTAACGTCGTTATCCGAGAGGACGTGACGATCTTACCATTTGCAGATAGAGAAACAAAGGCAGCAACTTCTCAATTATTTTAAGACCCTGAGTGTTGGTCTGGCCAGGGCCCGAAACCTGTGACTTCGATGGGGGGGAATAATGACAAATCATGGATGATTTTTGGCTAATTTCTTGTATTGCAGCCCCTGAGTGGTATCACGTATTCCCTTGTGCCATGGGCTATTCACCATCAAATTTCAAAGATATTCTAAAGATGTGTCTTAAAGTTATTATATATGGAATTTTACAAAGAATTTTACAATGTGTTTTGCTTAAAAATCAGACTTGGTGGGCATACTGGTATAATATAATCATAAAAACATTATCTTTAAAGTATTAGAATTACTTGATAAATTTAGTATGGGGGAGGGTAAAAATTAAAAAAAGGCTTTTTTTGTATATTGAGACTTCTTGAATGACCTTGATTTGTATTCTTAACTTATTTCAAATTTAAAACTGAAATGATTTTTATAAATATTGACAGATCATGAGCTTGGGCTGCCTGTGTGAAAACAAGGTGGATTCCTGTGCTTTTTATTCAAATCCAGTCCCCTATTTCCATAGTAACGTACTCGACAAGGGACGCCTTGATTAATTTGTAATCGAACTTGTGAGTTTCATCGCAATATCTTTTGGAAATTTAGCTGGTTTTTAGAGTTTTTCGATATGTCTGAAGACAGAACGATTCCTGGATGTCCTTGGGCATTTGCTGATGATATGAGGAAGATGATTGACAAAAAAGAATTCAGGTGAAGGAACGAATTCTGATGGAACTCGAGATCTTTATATATATATTTTGGTGAATTTGCATGCGCTTTCCTCTATAGCTGTGTTGCAAACAGTTGTAATAATCAGTACCTTGAAATATGAATTCCAGACAAAAGAAATATGTTTTGCAACAACCCCTTGAATCAAAACAATTGGAGCCGGTTGCACAAGCCTGAATAGCACCGTTCACAGGATAAATCCTTATCCAACAGATACCAGTTGGACGAAGCCTGAATAAAGTTACCCACCCTATTGAATTTCTTTAAAATTTCTCCGCTGGATAGGGATTTATCTTGTCGTTATTCTGTCTTCGCACAACCAGCCCCGGATAAAATTCATAAGATTCCATGCAGTTGATAACTTTTATCCAATAATTTATTGATAACTTCGTTCAGGTTTTGTACAAACGGACTCTCATTTTTATGAAGAGATAAAAACTAGAAAGATACTAGAGTGCAAACACTAAATGTGTGCAACAGTTGTCACTACTTAGTAGTAAATAGCACTAATTAAACAAAAGAAAACAATAGAATTAACATAACATAGCACTATTTATGGTATACACTTTTAGTGAGTGCACTCTGGGGTGAACTGCATTTTTATGTTTTAAATCTTGTTGTGTTATGTTTCAGTGATGTAAAATTCATTGTTGGGTCCAACAGAAAAGTGATATATGCCAATAAGTTCATTTTATGTGCAAGGTTTGTCTTATAACTTTGAGATTGTTTTACACATCAGTCATCAGTTTACTTGTCAAAACTTAAGTTTGTTGCAGCTTTCTAAAGAAAAGGCATTTCAATGTTTCTCAGTGCTAGGACTTTATTCGAAATAAGAGAGATTTTTTTTAAACATTTTAAAACAAAGTTTAGCGATAAAAGGTACAACGTTTTGACATTTTCATTCAACATCATTATCAAGTGAGAAACTTAAAATTGAACGGTATATATACACAAATAATAATGGGATATCTAAAAATACTTATACAAAAAATGCGAAGAATAAGCAAACACTATTAAAACAATATGTCAGTGAAACAAACAATAAGAATAAATTACAAGTAAAAAATTTTGTAGTTCATGTCAATGTCCCAAGTATTTTGCAACTGAGTGTAGCTGATTTCTGAAAATATAAAGTATGATTGAGCTTTCTCTGTTTTTCAGGAGTAGTGTGTTTAGGAGCATGTTGTCAGATGACCGTAATGTCAGCAGGACCAAAACTGTTGAACCTGATGTCCCCCTTGTACTGGCTGATATATCATCTGATGTCTTCCTATCAGTACTGGAGTTCTTGTACACAAATACCTGCACTTTGACTAGTAAAAATGTAAGTTTATTCACATGTAAATGTATTTAAAACTTAACAAATGTACAGTAAACATTTACAGCAATGTTGTATATAATTATAGCCAGGATGCTATTTTAATAGAGAGGATGGAAGAAAGGAGAGAAAGAAGAAAGGAAGGAAGGAAAAAAAGAAGAGAGAAAGGAAAGAATGTGGAGGAGAACAGATGAAAATGTGAAGAAAGAAAGAAAAAAGAAGGAAGATTGAGAAAGTTGGTAGTAGGTAGAAAAAGATAGCATTTCTTCATGAGTATGTTTTGACCTATAAAGCTATTATCAGTGAGTTGTACATTTACCATTTGCATCGAATTCAATGATCCATGACATTTTTTTTCTTTCTTGTCCCTGATGCTATTGTTTTTTCAGTTTATTTTTTCACATTTTTTTTTCTAAAAAAAATCTTCTTACTATTATTTGTTTTCATTATTTAAAAATTATGACACATCAGCCAACATGGAACTTCTACATTTGTTTTCATTTTCTTACATGATTTAATTCAAAAGTTGTGATTCTCTGAAGTAACTTTGTCTTTGATTGACGTCAGGCAAGAACATCATTGAGGTTGTTCAAGTTATGTGTATATTTAAGGTAGTTCGGGACACTTGCTACTGCGCATCCTGCTCGCGCATGTGAAATCAAATAAAATTTCTCGTGCGATTAAAAATAAATTTTGCGTTAGAGCCAAAATATGGTCATTCTTGAACTTTTTGTTAAAAAATAACATCATAGCATTACATACGGGCCTCAAAAGCAACTAGTACCCATTCCCGCGCATCCAAAACATTGAAATCATCTTATTTTCCACGCGTTTTTTGCTTATAGCTCTAAAATTAGCACGGTTACACCCAATTATTTTTCCATTTTTATATTTGGCATAAACCCAGCTTTAAAATTTTGAAATAAAAAATACATGGTCTTTGAGACCAAAACATTGTAATTTTGACTTTTTTGTGGTAAAGTGTGCAACAAATTAATGAAGCTCTTCATTTAAATCTCCGTAAAATATCTCAGTCGATGTCTTTTCCAAGGAATAAATTTATGAGAACTATAGCGAAGGGAGCATTTTGTCAGACTCTTATAGCAGATTTGTGAAAAACTTTCAAATTCGTTCGCAAGAATTTTACTTTCAACAAATTTGATGTTACTTCTTTTAGTTGAAATGGGGCAAAAATGGGTCTTTTACCACCCCCCACTGTTCCAAAACAAGCGCGGTGACCCCTATTTTTTATTTCATTTTTGTTTTTCTTATGTGTCAGTCCTTATGTAGAAAAAGGTTTTAAAAAATCTATCGGCGGGAAGTGTGGATCCCGAACTACCTTAAGTTGTTATAAATATATCTCGGCCAACCTCAATTATGTTTTGCAGTTTTTCCAAGGAAATTAGCTGATGCAGTTCCTTGCTATTACTGCAGGGCTATAACTTGCCTTAGCTTCAGCGACAAGTTGAGTATTTTGATCATTCATGTTGTCAGTCAACAAGACTTGTCAGAATTAGTAATGGAGAGTTTAGTTTGATTTTGGCCATGAACTAGCTTCTTCAATAGTTTAGCATTCTTTTTAGTAAGCAAATAATTATCTTTAGTACAAATTAAAATAATTATCTACTTACTTAAAATAATGATTCCTTTTTATGAATGAATCATTCAGCCAATCGCTTCTTCCAGTAGTTCAATCATTTCTTCAATGCAAGACCACATCAAAAAGAGCTTTTCGAAGACTGGATGTTCTTAGACAATAATCATGGTATTATGAGAGTATTGTTGAATGTTCACTCTGTCATTTTCCATCTCATTTTCAAGTTCTTCTAGCTCCTTGGAGAATTCTTCTTTATTTTAATTTATAGTTAGAGATCAAACCATTGTTTTTAACCAAGTCAATTATTATTTTTCAATCGTTTTGTTTTTCTCTGACACTCAATTATGTTGGAAGGTTTTTTCATTTTGTTATATATCCATTTTTTTGAAGATGTCAAAATTATTTCTCCATTTCTATCGTGTTCCAAGCATCACACCAGTTGCTTTTCAGTTGGTGTTCAAGGTGGAGAAGAACAAGTGATTTCCAGTACATTTGTTGCTCTTATAGCTTGTTCTGTTTCTGAAATCGTTCAAGCTCAACCAACTAAGCAAATTGCACAGCTAATATAATTTACTCCATACTGAATAGCCATTTCATCTTGTCATGTAGTCTGTAGGGAGTTTTAACGTCGTCTTGCTGGTAAAGTTGTAGTTTTTGAACATCATTAATCGTCACTTACTCCACTCGAGTCTTAACAAAAGTGCTAGGGAGTCGTTAAAATAGTTCAGTTTCATTTTGATCAAGTATATTGCTTGCTTTTGTTATTTCCTACTTTTTCAATAGTTGATCATTCTTTTTAATGAGCAAAACATTCTCTTTTGAAAGAAGAGAATGGTCTTCTCAAAGAAAAGAATGATTCTTTTTAGAGCACAAATCATTCAGCCATTTCCTTCTGTTCAATTTTTTTCCTTCAATCGGTTCCATTTCTGGAATGGTATTCTCAGAATATTGTTGTTTTTTCACTCCGTTGGTTTTTCAATAGGTCTTCATTCGTTTAAGTGACCAAACCATCGTTTCCCTAAGCAACTAAATTGTTTCAAAATTTTTGTTTCCTTGCAGACGTTTTTTTCTAGTCGAGCAAAAGCTTGGAGTGAAGCTTGTTCTGTTGGAGATTCATTAATGGCTTCCAACTGTTGTTGTTATCTGATTCCTTGTGACGTTTTTTATTCAAAATTCTCACTTACTTCAGTAGCTGACAGATTTCGTCATCATTCTTTTTCTTCATGGAAAGGTTAGCCTGCCGTTCGTTCAGCACTTGATCAATTATTACCCCGAAAAAGGACTGACGTCCGAAACGTCAGTATCGCCTTTATCTCCTTACCAGTACGCTTGACAAAACCACAACGTCCACCTCTGTCACCACCAATGCGTTACGACACTGATTGATAGCTGGTACTTCAGCCCTCACATCTCACTTTACCCCTCCTTGTCAGACGATTTTAGACGAGACATTAATGTCTTCATCAGATTAATCATCGTTCTTTAATATATCACTTCCAGTAGACAAGGCTGCCTTTTTTCCTGCTGGAATTTTGGATTATTTATGTCTGTGTTAATTTTTTGACCATCAACGATAAATGGTTGTCCGGAGATCGAACCTTGACCTTCCGCGTAATGGCAGGCTTCCAAACAAGTAAGCAAACCGTGCGGTGGAATCATTACGTAGTTTAATGTCCATTTTACCTCGTCATGTGACTGTAGTGGGGAGTTTTCAAGTGTCAACGTCGTCTTTTGCTGGTAAATTGGTAGTTTTTGAACATTATTGAACATTATTACAAAAGTGTTAGGGAGTCATTAAATGAGTTTAGTTTGATATTCATCAAGTATATTGCTTGCTTTGTTATTTTCTACCTTTTTCAATAGCTGATCATTTTCTCTTTTGGAATAATAAGTAGAATGATTCTTTTGAGTCCACAATTCTTTCTTTCAAGTCCCCGTCTTTCTCACTAGTGGTTTTCATTTCTGGAATGGTATTCTCAGAATATTGTTGGTTGTTCACTCTTGGTTCTTCACTAGTTCTTCATTCATTTTAGCGAACAAACCATTGTTTCCCTAAGCAACTAAATTGCGTCAAAGTTTCCCTGCAGACGCTGACTCAATCAAAACGCACTTTTTTATAACTTTTGAAGTTCTCAAACTCGTTCTGTAGGCGACTATCCTATAGACTTAAAATGCAGCTCAACCTGGATGACAAAAAAATGAACATTAGATCAAGAGATCAAAAATCCTTTTTTTTTTGTTCTCCAGATGGGGCTGTTTTGACGTCACGTGCAAGGACTCTGCTCAATCACGTCTTTCAACTCTTGTTGTTTCTCTACTTCCTTGTAAAGTTTGTCATACAGAAGGTTCACGTTCTTCCTTAGTTGACAGATTTTATCATCAACCTCTTTCTCGGTCACATGATTGTCCTGTCTTTTGCTCAGCATTTTGTCAAATAATTTTATCAGTAGTGTGAGTCAATCCAAATGATATTCTTAATTTTTTAGGCGGGGTTTTAGAGGCATCCTATGTTCCCTGCAGTCCATTCATTGTCAGACAACTGTTTTGTAGCAACCACGATTTGATGCTGTATCTTAATTCTGAATCTTCATAGTCGGCTGATTCAGAATCTTTTTGAAGGAAGAATTCAGTTTTCTGTTGTTCTTACTAAGCTGCATAATCTTTTGCTTCGTGCTTTTCTCTTTAGTAGTATTTTGTTTCTGCACGTTCTACGTAGCTGTCTCTTTTTCTTTGTTCTTTGCTCTTCTGTCGACTACATTGTTGCTGATCTTCCAATGGAAAATCATCATTATTTCAAGATCATTACGATTCTAAAGAATTGTCATCATCTTTATCAGACAAATCTTTTTGTTTATTATACAGGCGACTTGTCGAATGTGAAGAATGTTTCTTCAAAAAAATTACATCATGTTTCCTTGTTGATTTTTATAGGAATTTTCAATCGTCTGCGATTTGTACCACGGTCTTGTTGTTTATTACGCATCGACGTCTTGTTTTCGGATTTGAAGACTGTTTATTCTTCTTCGAAATATTCCAAGATGTTCCATGTCCTTGTTGGTTTTATAGGAATTTTCTGTCGTCTGCGATTTCCACCATCGTTATCTGTTACGGCTTAGGGAGTGTTGTTGCTGTTGGAATCGTTCTTACGTGGCTTTGGAATTTAAATACCGAAATTTTGCTGCCTGTAGACGTGAGTACAAACGCCGCCAGAAGATCTTTTTCGGGGCGTTGTCGTTGTACGAGTCCTTGTCGTGTTGATCGTCAAATTCTGTGATCAGTCACTTTCAGTGAAGGATTTGGCTTTGTTTTTTAAACTACGAATAGTCTTTGCCTTTGCCATTTTCATTTTGTGAGTTTTGTGAGCAGTTTTGAAGTTATAAGATACTAGGTTTTGCAGACGGGAAAAGAACACTTGCTTCCACTAGACCGCCATTCGCAAAGTGAAGTAACGAGCCATTATGACGTCATATATAAAGTAAGCGCGCGCGTTTTATTGTCGCCTTATAAGGAAGTGCTTGTCAATCACTCGTGTTGCGTAGTTTGCGCGTGTTCTTATTTCACTATATAAGGGAACGTAATGATGTCAATGATTTTTATGGTTTCCAGGTATCGCGACTTAGCGCGGATACTTTAGTGTGGCGCACTTGAAAAGCTTGAAATTCATTTTATATCTTTTTTAAATGTGCGCTTTTGGAGATTGCGAACTTAAGTGGGTCAGCCTAATTTGATTTATAAGACAATTTGATGTAATATAATCGAAGAACAACCTCAATTATTTCAAGACACTGAGTGATGATCCGCAGCCTCCCGGTTGACAGCCCAATGTTCTCCCAACTGAGCTAAGCTATCAATCTAAATAAGAAGACATACGAAACTATTCTTATGATGAATATTTTTTCATGTGAAATACATGATTTTTTATTTTGTTGCGAAATATTCACATTTTATTTTACCTATATTTCAACCACAAAATGTTGTTGTTGCAGTCAGGATTCATATTAAACAAAATATGTGAAGTTTTTTGACTCTGACTTATTGTGATAATTAATAAGACGTTTCAACCATACTATGATCTTCCTCAGTTGTTTCAGTTGAAAACTTGATATTAATATTTCAATCATATTCATATCCGGCATAAATTGTTTTTTTTTTACTCTGTTTTGCATATATCCATCCACTGAAGAAGATTGTAGTAGCTCAATTTCAAACGTCTGTTAAATATTAAATAATCAGAGACAACATCCTTATACAATTTTAACCTGATTACAAAATCTTCAATTTCATATTCATATCTTTTCGTTCTTTTTAATTCAACTTTAGGTAGTAGACGTGATGGGCTCAGCAATTGAATACGGGCTTGAGCATCTTCAAAAGGTACTTTTGATAATAATTTCCAGCCAAATTCATTGTATGGCTTGACTAAACCACGCAGCTTACCATCTCCCTTCGTGGCTCGCAATCAAAGTGATTCAACTAGCTTATGTTTTTTTGTTTTGTTTTCTTTAGATATGCGAACAATATATTGGAGAAACTTTATCCATCTACACTGTTGCAGAGGCGTTACAGGTACTTACCATTGTCCTTTAAACATCACTGTGAGGAAAAAAAAAACTATCGCTAAAAGATACCGTACGTTGTTCAAAAAGGCGTGGCTTCACAAATTTTTCATCTCTAAAAGATACCAAAATCATGACTTTCAGTGCTATGAATAGATGGGTCGAACCCCTAACAAAAAGAGACCAAAAAGTGAGGATTTGGCAAATCGCATATTTTCAACCCTAAATGAGACCAAATCGCTGATTTTTACCCCTAAAAGATACGACGGGCATGCCCAATCGTTTACTCCCGGAGCTTTTACTGTGAATGTTGTATTTCTGGAACATTCTAGTCAATTCGCATGTAACTGTAACATTTCTGGAAGACGTAACATGACTTGACGTGACGTGACGTAATGTGACATATTTAGATATAGCAAGACGTGGCATAGGATGACAGTTATGATGACATTATGTGACGTGACATGACATGACATAACATGACTTGACGAGACGTAATGTGACATGTTTAGATATAGCAAGACGTGGAATAGGGTGACAGTAATGATGACAACATGTGACGTGACATGACGTAATATGATATGACTTGACGTGACGTGACGTGACATAATTTGACATGTTTTGATATTGCAAGACGTGACATAACAATATAAAGTGGCATAAAATGAAAATAATAATGACATCATGTGACATGACTTGGCGTGACATGACATAATGTGACATGTTTGTCTTGTGAAATTGCAAGACTTGACATTTAATACATAATGTACTGACATTAGGTGATATGATGTGACATTTAGTGACAGAGCCATTAGACATAACGACATAAGATGGTATGGTGTCGCATTTGGTGACATTAGATGACATAACGTGATAGATGATATGATGTGACACATGGTCACGATAACACATATCGAGACATTAGATGACGTGACGAGATATCGTGACATTTGTCAATGACATGACTGTCAATATTTTTTTTTATGTTTGTTTTTAAAATGCTATAGTTACCTGCTGTCGATCTGTAACGCTGACCATAAACAGCTATGTTTTTTCTGTTTTGTGTTTAGACCGCTGTGACATACAATCAAGAGGAGCTGCAGGAGCGATGTGTAGAATTCATTGAATCACATACTGTTGATGTACTCAAGACAAAGGGCTTTCATGAGCTATCTGAGGACTCACTCGAACTACTATTGAAAAGCGACAATCTCCAGATTGATGAGCTAGATCTACTTAATGCTGTCAGAGAATGGGCTACTGTCAATGCTGTAGGCTCATTTTTTTGTTTGTTTATTCAATCATTCATTCATTGATTTAAATAAATCCATCCATTTATATATTTATTATTCATTTATCAATCCATTCATTTACTCATTCATTCATTTATTCACCCATCCATCCATCCATTTATATATTATTCATTTATCAATCAATCCATTTATTCATTCATTCATTCATTCATTCATTCATTCATTCATTCATTCATTCATTCATTCATTCATTCATTCATTCATTCATTCATTCATTCATTCATTCATTCTTATTCATTCATTCATTCATTCTTTATTTCTTTCGTTGTGCAGATTGTTACGAGTAAAACTGTTGCTGAAATGGCCCAGCGAATAATCCATCTTATTAGATTTGGTCTCCTGACGCCAGAGGAGCTAAGACAGGTAGAACAAGAGAACGAGAAAGACGCTCTAATACCGGTAAGTGTAAAACCATGGAAAGTGAAAACCATCCAAGTTTCTCCTTTACAAAAAAAAATATCATTTCAAGGGAAAAGAAGGGATCACCAGTACTGCGCTGTTGTGTATCATGAAGGTCGGTACACACAAGGCGAACAGCCGTGTGTACTAAGTATTTTTGGCGGAAATTGTTGTCGCCGCAACAGAATTTTGACGCTGCGACTTGCCGCATGAAATCCAACCGGTTGGATTGTTGAACGAGTGCACAGTGAAGCGACCTGTCGAGAGGACAAGTTGCTGCGAGTTGTCGCCTAGTGTGTTCCGACCTTAACTTCTTTTCGTTCTATCTTTAGAACAACGAACCTATGGTACGGATATTTGTTCTATAATTGTATTTTGAATGTAGCAACGCAAGCACAAGCGCAAGCTCAAACACAAGGGGAAAATATTAAGAACCTTAGACAACGCAAGCGTAAGCGCAAGCTCAAACACAAGGGAAATATTAAGAACCTTGGACAACGCAAGCATAAGCGTAAGCTCAAACACAAGGGAAATATTAAGAACCTTGGACAACGCAAGCATAAGCGCAAGCTCAAACACAAGGGAAATATTAAGAACCTTGGACAACGCAAGCATAAGCGCAAGCTCAAACACAAGGGAAATATTAAGAACCTTGGACAACGCAAGCATAAGCACAAGCTCAAACACAAGGGAAATATTAAGAACCTTCGACAACGCAAGCATAAGAGCAAGCTCAAACACAAGGGAAATATTAAGAACCTTGGACAACGCAAGCACAAGCGCAAGGATCAAACGAGGATGGAACCATTTTGATCCTTGTATTTATTCTTGCGTTGTCCAAGGTTCTTAATATTTTTTCCTGGTGTTTGTGCTTGTGTTTTTGCTTGCGTCTCTAATGAATACTTGTCTAATGGACTGGGAAAACGCTTTTTTCTATTATTAACAGCATACAGTGAACAGGGAATTAGGACGGAATCAAGCCAAGTGTTAGCAATTTCCTTTCCTATCTTATTTTCTTTTGTTCGTTTTTATTTCGGTCTCCAATTCTAATGTTATTTTCAAGGTTCGACAGTTTTCAGAGGCTTGGAAGTTTCACGCATTAGTTAACTCGCCCATTCACAGTGGTGCAGTATCAAGACCTAGACGCCGCACCGGAACACGTCTTAGAGACTCGCAACACACTACGTAACATTAACGCAACATGGAAAACGTACGTAACCTCTAAGAAACATTTCAAATGAAGCTGCAAGGCAGGAGCGGATTCAGAATTGTTTCCAGGAGGGGATGCATTACCTTCAGGAGACGATGCACTACCCAGTACACAATACCAGTGGCGGATCCGGGATTTTTCAAAAGGGGGTTCCATTTTGGTTTCGCATTTTCTCAGAAAGAGTCGTTTGAGTATTGAGTAGGAAACGGGACCACCTGTACTGTAACAAATATAATGTAATTTGAATGTTGTTATTTAGCGCATTTCACAAAGTCTTAAAACGCTTCAATAATACTTTAGGCGAGCGTTGCTCAAGGGGGGTTCGTGGAACCCATCAACCCCCCACCCCTGAATCTGCCACTAAATACTGAGGTTATTTTGGAATAATATTTGAGGAAACAAGAACTTGAAATGCTTCTCTACACCCCTCCCCTAGATTCGCCACTACAAGGGTACGTATTCGTGAGTGTCTGTATGTAAATCTTCGTAGGTCTACGGAAAGATAGGTACGACAATTAAATATCCTTTACGTTAATGTAGCAGCAGTCAAATTAGTGAATCTGTAAGTAGCATATACGTCGAGCTTTCAACGTCGAATTACGTAATTATTGGATTTTCGTTTATGAACTAAATTGCATGATCGATGGATCGGATTGATGGATGTATATATGAGTGAGTGATTGATAGGATGATGAATGAGTTAATAAGTTTAACATAGGAGTGAATGAATGGATGGATGGACTGAATAAATGGATGAATGGATGGATGAACGAACGAACGAATGAATAAATAAATCAATCAATGTATGGATGATCAAATGCGGAATGAATGAATGAATGAATGAATGAAAACACAAAAGGAATAAAGAACGAAAGATTGGATCACTCAATGAATGTTTTTAATTAACTAATTAATTATTTCTGAAAGAATAGATGTATGTTTTCATGACAAGGTCAATGATTAACCAATCAGGAATGTACTGCTATAATTCTAGAAGTTTCCTAATAGATTTACATGTACTATCCATCAATATTGGAGTGCGACAATGTAAATGTTGATAATACTTTGTACAAATTGAATAAAACATTTTTTAATAAAATACCACGGGAAACACTACATCCTTTTCGGATGATTCAATCAAAATTGCACGGGATATTAATATGGTTTTATCAGAAGAAAGTTAAAAAGTATCTTGACACGCAAGTATACGTAGCAAGCAATTCAACAATTCAATTCAGCAACTCGGCTGCCCATACAAAACAATGCTATTTTTATGTCATTTTGCTTGCTTAGTTAAGTTTTCTTATCAGCGTTCTTGCAACTTCTCGAAATCCTTGAAAAGCCCTGGCAATGAAAAACGCTTTCAAGTGCACTTGAAAATCCCAAGGCTCAACTTTCCGGCAGTCGTGGAGGTTTCGTGTGCCCTTGATACTCGACTCTCCTCCGCCATATCGCGAAGCAAACACTCTTGAAAATGTAAATAATACTAAAAACGTCTGGAATACTCCTTGAGTAATGTATTGCAGGCTCCATTTTTTTTGTATTCCAAAGTACGTTAAAAACAAGAAAAATTGTTATTGTCGGGTAGATGGTAGTTGAAATAGAATTAAAACAGGTTCTTCATGAAAATAAAAAAAAATTGGGCTTGAAAAGTGCTTGGGAAGGTCTTAAAATTTATGCTGAATCGGAACACAATTCATTTTATGTGTTGTTTGTTTGTTAGTCTATTTGTTTGTACCATTTTTCTTTGTTATGGTTTCTTTCAACTTTGTTTGTTTTTTTATTGTATCATTTGTTTAATCATTGAAGTTGATTTTTAAATATTATAATCCTCTCCTTGTAAAAAAATAATCATTTTGTAAAACTAGTTTTTCTATGAAGCGCGTTTTGTTTGGCTCCAAAGTATGCTAAAAATACTTATTTGTGGACACTTTTAGGTGTTTGTTTTCTTTTGCAATTACTTACTTTCGCCCATCTAAATCGAGCTTCATATAAACAAAACACAAAAGATAGGAAACATTTTCTGACACTTAGAATTTTAAGGTTTTATTATAATTATTGAAATTTCAGGTTTTCGTCGATATTGCTTTAGTTTAAAAAGTGGATTGCTTCTCAAACTGGTATATTGTCTTTACGGAATATCAAAGCTCGCAAATTATCAATTATTTCTTTCGTTACAAAAATGTTTCAACTTTCTTTTTCCTTTGGGCTATTTTGGTATTTTTCCTAAGTGCTTGGCTCCGGTTTTTCTCTTTTAGTGCATTTTACAATAAAACGAAGAGTAGTAAGTTTTTTCTCACTGCGTGAAGTATTTGTTATTTTTAATTAGCATCGCGTTGAGTAGCCAGTTTATATTGTTCTTTTTTCGTTTATATATAATTCATGCTGATTATAGTCGGACAACGTAAAGGGCCCACTCTTGTTGATGCTTTTGATAAGTGACTGACTTTTTTCTCGACTTTTACCTTTCTTGCTAACTGCTCTCATTGTGGCCAACTGAAAAAACGACCACTGTCTTTTGCACTTGTTTGCTTTTTTTCGTTTCCACAACTGGCTTGGTTTAGTGTGAACATTTTTCTCACTTAGTAATTTTCCTGCTACTTCACTACTTGCCGTTTGCTTTGACGTTTTACGTCTTTTTTGCATTTGATATTCAAAAACCAATTCGAAAATTTTAAATCTGGACGTTTTTTTTGACAATTGTTGCGGAACGTTTAGTCGGTAGATTGACGTTTTTGACTCTGTCTTACCTTTTCGACTGGTTGTCGTTCAATTTTGACAGTACATCGAACAGCTTGTCCTGAACATTTGTTTGCTTTTTGTATTTCAACAACTGTGGGTTTGTAATCAAAGATTATTTGTCCAAAACAGGCCTTTTTCTCACTTCAGCAAACATGCCGACTTTCGCCGGACTTGTACTAAAACCCACCATGTTTTTCGTCGTCTTTTCGGTCGTTTTTGTTGTGTATTCAAGTTCATTTACCATCCAAGGTGGTATTCTAGTTGGCTATTCTTACAAAACGGTGACTGTCCGGGATTGGTATCAGTGTTTGGACGAATGTTTTTACGATGAACAGTGCTTGTCGTACAACTTTGACATGAGAGGCCCAAGACACCATGCGTGTGAGTTGAACAGTTGTGTTTTCAGAAGTCAGTGTGAGGCTGAAGAGGTTCTTATTCAAGACCCTTCGTATGTTTTTCATCAACTTAGATTCAAAGAGGTAAGTAAGCAAGGAAAGGAAACAAATGAATGATGAAAAGCAATTTGCTAAAAAAGTAATACAGTACAGCGACTTGTCCCCGCGATAGGTTGCTTCAGTGTGCACTCGTTTAACAATCGAACTGGTTGGATTTCATGCGGCAAGTCGCAGAGACAAAATTCTATCACGGCGACAACATTTTCAGCCAAAAATACTCAGTACTTACGGGGGAAAACTGTCGTTACGACTGGAAGAAATCGCTTGTACTTGTCGCCCAGTGTGTACCGACCTTAATGGATTAATTACACTCAGGCTAAACTTTGGTCAAAGAAGCAGCATATGATTAGGAACACAATCAGCCTTAAAAATGAAAATTGTTCTTATACATAAGAAATTACTGCTACTTTCGGGTTGTCTATCATCAGAAGTGCTGCCCTTCCCTTGTGTAATATCTGTTCCATCCATTAATTGATAAAAATGTTATGCTTTCACATTGATTTCGCTGTTGGAAGCATACGAAGTTATGAACACGTTAAGAACACATTCAAGCTAATTTTGCACAAGGCACTGTCTTATATATATACAAGTAGCCTGCAAAAGCATTCATTCATTATGTTCGATAGTAAATTTGTTGAATAAAGAATTTATCTTCGGGATATGTATTTAGCTAACCTGGCGTCTGCATGGTCATTCTTGGGGGGCCCCTGTAGGTTGTATTCATCTTTTTCTTTATTTGAAATAGTTTGAAAGATAATTACTTGAACCTTATTTTTTCAGAATGAAACCATTTGTGAAGGTAGAACGAAAAACCCAGCTCCTCCGAAGGAGAAACCAAAGAAAGGTAATTACTAAACGAGATAACCATCACCACAATCGTTATTGTGTACGAGCGACTTGCAAATTCGCGACGGGACGCACACGAGTACTGCAGATTGAGTCGTGTTTTGTATGAATGGGATTTGAATGGTGCTGTATCGTATCAGTAACCGTAATTTCTAAGAGAACATAAGAACTTATGCCGTATTGTATAATAAACTGCAAAACAGGTCTTCTTTTCCTAAACGCTTATATTATCACGCTGCGATTTGTCGTGTGCGATTTGTAGAATACAACCAGTCGTGAGGTTCAAAAGGTTTTAAAGGCTTCATGATTCACACGCTGCAATTTGGCGTATTTGTAGTATACGACTAAACGTGACGTTCAAAAGCTTCTAAACCAGTCCTAAGATATTCTAAATGTTGCGTGCAGCGAATTTAGGAAGTATACTGCAATATTTGCGACAACTCGCATCGTGTGAATCGGCAAAGTTTGATTTTAGAACGACGTGAAGTCAGGTAAAAAAAAGGTTTTCTATATATAAAACTGATATTCGTTAACATAGGCTCTGATATCAAGGGCGCATGATAATTCATTCATTCATTCATTCATTCATTCATTCATTCATTCATTCATTCATTCATTCATTCATTCATTCATTCATTCACTCATTTCATAAACTCATCAGCCCTCATCCATTAATCTAATTTTCCATCATATCTTTGACAAGCCTCACAACACAAGATGTATCTTTTTATTTGTAAGCATATTTGTCACTTGTATCACAAGCAAGCGGAAGAGCTTCTTTAATATTTTCTTCCGTTTTTCCGTTTATTCATTCCTTTTCTATTTTACCGTCATCTTAATAGCTTCTTGTATCACAAACTAACGGAAGTAGAAACCACTTGAGTATTTCTTGATTAAAAGCGCAATAAATCAGACCTAGCAGGACATTGGTGCTGAAGGTAGATTTTATCAATAACAAATGCTCATCTAGAAGCACTTGAATATTTGACATTGAGTATTCTTAGAGGGCGGATCCAGACATTTTAATAAAAAAAAAATGATCAAGAAATTTTAGAGTTGGTGCACTAATAAAAAAAGTTACTTACTTTGATTATCAATCAAATATTGAAAGAACTACCTTTAATGATAAACAAAAGGGAGAGGGTACCGTCCCCCCATGCCCCCTTGGATCCGCCTCTAATTCTAAAACCCACGAATATACCATAAATGATTTTCAAAGCAAATCATTGCACGTGACGAGTTCTGCAACTGCTGTTATAAATTTATCCTATTACATAAACGTATGACTCTATATTTTCCCGGTTAAATTTAAAAATTCAGTTTTTGCTGGAAAAACATAAATTTACGTTGACCGAAAAAGTCATAGAAGTCTGAATAATCAGTCATATCTTGATTGTTTGTTGACAGAAATCCAACTAGCAGTTTCCTGCAGTGAGAGAATCAAACTCTTCATCGACGGTAACCTCGTACAGCCCGGCTACTTTCTCTGCGCCTTAAACATAACCTACATCTTCATCCTGCCATCTAAACCTAAACTCATCGCTTTAGAGGGAATGGACAACACACGTGGTCAACCAGGCGTGGTTGCGTCGCTAGGAGACAAAGTTTACACCAACAGCTCATGGAAGTGTACACCAGCGAGTGAGGTGGGATGGGAGAGTAGTTTATTCGACGATTCCCTATGGCCTAATGCAGTGGTATTCTGTAATAATTCGGTCCCTGTGTGGCCTATCGTGCAAGCTAGCGGTGTAAGTGATCTTGCAGAGTGGATATGGACTGACCTGCCTACGGTTAATCGTCGTGTTTACTGCAGGGCGAAGTTCAACAGCTCGTTTGCTCCATTCGGATTATAGATGGAGTTATTCGAATAACCGTCGACGCGCAAACACAAGTCTTCAAAGACTCGATCGCAAGGCAACATGTAATATTCTGACTATTATTCACTACTTTGAGTATTTTTGCCATTTTTTACATATATCAGAATTTTCTTCCGTTATGTATTTTCTTTTTCAGTTATAAGAATGAGATTTGCAAGTATAAAATGCTATGATAAACTGGAGAACTTATGACCCATGCCAAAGGCAGTTTTTGATTTGCGGCTTTAATGCTTTGTAAGTTCTAGTTTACAAGGCGTTTTTCACATGCTTCGCATTTAATTACATCAAAGAAGAGCCTTTAACTCTGTATTGTATTCGACCCATGTGGTAAACGCCTAAGATTTTGGCTTTAAACGACAACTCACCTCCAGGATTTGCTGTTTTTCAATGAAAGCTAGAGTGCAAATAATAAATCCGTGAAACACTAATTACTAAATAGTACAAAATAGTACTAATTAAACAAAAGAAAACAATAGAATTACCATAAAATAGTACTATTTAGTATTACTAAAGTTTCACGGATTAATTGTTTGCACTCCATATCAATAAAGATAATAAAATAATAAGTTATTGAGGACTCAAAATGTCTAAAGCTCCTAAAAACTGGATAGTAATGATGTTTACCAGTGCAGGTTTTGTCTGAAATAGGCAAATTCTGGAGGGTAGTTGTCCTTTAAAAAAATCGAATGCAATTGTTGCAAGTTTTAAAAATCTTTATTATAATGAATTCAGTATCAATATAATACTCTTTTATCAAATAAATAACATATGTACAATGTCTAATCTCTTTACAATATAAATCAAAATAGTCGTATATATATATATACATTTCACAATTTACTCGATGAATCTTGAACATCTCTTCCTAAAAACCTATGAAAAAACAAGAGCTCATAGTGTTTCATGCTCTTTAGTAGTTCAAAACAATTCATATATCCCTCGAAACGACTTTCTAATAGAAAATGTGGAAGACTTAAAACGGCTAAAATAGAGAAGCCAACTTCGAACCTCGCCAAAAAATAAATATAGACTCCTTGCAGTTTGTTGGAATGCAGCTTAGCCTGGAGGACAAAACAATGGATTTCAGCTCCTAAGAGAGGAAAAATCTTTTGTTTTGTCTTGCTGCCTTGACGTCACATGTAAGGGATCTTTAGCTATTTTTAATCATCTTTGTCAATATTTTGGATACGAAGGCAACGTATGCGTAGACGAAATCTCTGGCTGTTCGAGTGGAGAGTAAATCCTGTGATGGAGTGGGACATGGGCTGTTATAATGATGGAACTTGATTGCCTTTGGACAATCGGGCCATTCTTGATGATAGGACGTGCTGTGACGTCAAATCAGGTACCCTCCGGATCGATTCCCTGGGAAATAATGAAACACGATTGAAACATTTTTGATATTGAGTTTTAGTGGGTGTAATGAGCTGCATGGCTAAAGTAAATTTAGCCTTGAAGCAGGTTCTTGATGTAGGTTTTTAAATTTCCCTATGAATTTCATTCAGCAATACGATAAAAAAACACCTCATAATACAATTAAAGTAAATCATTATAGCACATATAGCTATTCTTGAAATGGTTGTCTGGTTAAAATACCGATTTAGCGAATAGCAAAGTCATTTGCATATCCTATCATTTTATTTTTTTAAGAAATGATGAGTCAAAATGTACAAAATAACTTCATCACATAATTATGATAAACTATATAACTATTTGATATGTGCAGCTTTGTATTTGAAACACGAAAACTGAAAACTTGATATATGCAAATGACATTGTTATGCGCTAAAAATCAGTATTTCAACTGGACAACCTTTTCATGAATATGAAAAAATATATGAAGAATGGAGAACAATACAAGTATTTTCTTGACAAAACATATTCAATTAATATGAGCCGAGATGATAATCTGCACTCGGCAGTTTCTAACTGGCATACATTGTAAAAAACCCATAATAAGAACCTGTCTCTAAATTTTAGCCTAAATAGGTTCTTATAAATATAGTGCTTAAAATCAGGTTTTTAAAAGCCAAGTTCTTATACGGGGATTTTAAACTGTACTACCCGTTGTATAACTTACCTAGTTGTGGGTTCATCTGTCTTTGGTGTTGTCCCAGCTGCTTTTGCATCGGATGCAAACTGATAGACAATGAGTAAACAGTCACGACAAAGCTCTACTATTCGCCTGCAGCAACTCATCTCAGTCTATCGAACAAACAAAAGAGATTTTAATGCATGCAATGTCATTTGATAACATCATTTTAGGTGAGGTACCGCCGGCAGTCAAACTTCAGCGCATGCGTGTCATTTGCATTTGTAAACAATCCGATCGTTTGGCAATTGACTTTTATGTCAATTAATAAGAAATTGCGTGAATATTTAGGCTTAATCTCAGTTTCCGCCATAACTCTTTGTTGAATTATCTTTGTACTCAAAGTTAACACTTTTTCAATTCTCTTTACATTTTGAGAAAAAAATGGCGAAAGTTTTCTCTTTCGTAGCTTTCTTTAGAAATCCCTGCGCAGAAAGCACTGGTACGAGATGGTTTGATCGGCATTTCTTTTTTTTTTTTTTTTTGTCGAGCATGCGCAGACGTTTGACCGTGGTGCTATTAGGTAAGATTTTCTTCGTAGTAGTTCTCGTGCAAAAAACGACTCTGTTGAAAAAGTGGAATGTACTTACAGATGACAGGACTTCTGTGCTTTTACTGAAAATAGTCTCCCATGAATTACTGCAATACAAACGCGTTAGTGTTAATCGATGCAGTTCATTCAATTAAGGTTCAATATTTATTGTTTACCACATTGTAAATAACCAAAAAAATACTACATAATCATATAGATCATTGGCAAATGTGGAAAGTACCTTTTTTATATCTCGTCTAGAATGCATGTCTGGTCTTAAGGGGAATGGACAGTGGGAATATGGGATAGGATACAGTCCTACTCCACATATGGGTCAGATACACAGGGAAACACTGGGTACATATCATTACAGACTCTGCCTTTTTCTGATATTCTCTTCCAGCGTTATTTTTTTTATTCTTTAATGTTCTCTACTGATCCAACCAAGTTTTTTTTCCACTCATTCTTAAAATTCGTTGCTTTCCTTCTTTTGCTCATGTCTTCTCATTGCTCTCCGCTTTGATCCCATTTCCCGTGATCTTCTATTTTCCTTCTTGTCCCTTCTCCCTACAAGTTAGTTGTCCTTCTTACCCTATACTTGAAAAGCAGTTCCACAATCCTTGGCCATGACTCCACAACAGTCTGTTGAAAACTCGTGAGAATATTCTACAGAGCCTAAGGGTATCTACGTCAGACGATCGCCATATTCGCTGTAATATAGCCCGAGTATTCGTACGGACAATATCGACAACCTACGGTAAAAAAACATTACGTTCGGTATTATTTTTACGAAATGCATGCTGGTACATTATCAAGTATAGACAATATTATATATTGGGCTGAAATAGGGAAACAATATGTTGTTGTTGTAGTTGTTTTTTGTTTTGACGGCAATGTGGTCTGAAGTCATTAACAAACTTTCCTCCAACTGTTCTCAACGCTTCTATCACGGCTTCAGGTAATGACTTTTGTGGAATATTTTTATATATGTGTAAGATTTCTGAATCCCCCCATATACCAGAGGGCGGGGATTCTCGTCGTATCTTTTAGGGGTCAAAATCGGAGATCTCGTACCTTTTAGGGTCGATCTCTTAGAGATTGTCATAATCTCAGAATTAAAGTTGACAAGTAAACAAATACAACACTGGAATAAAAAACTCTTTTTATCTTCCAAAGCCCAAAACTAACAGCTTAAAAAGATCTTTTTTTTATAATGCTTTATTCCACCTTAACAAACTGAAAATTACTGAAGACCGTCTCTCACATGCTAAAACCCTTTTTTTGAAATCTGTATCAAATACCAACGAAAATCTGTCTGTCTCACGAATTTACTGATCAAGTCAACTTTACATTAATATCTTATTTATTTATTTTAACAATTTACTGTATTTTCCTTTTCATTAATATAATTTTGTTAGGGCCGTATGGAAGAGTACATATTTTTGTAAATACGCACCCTTTTGAAATAAAGTTAATTGTATTGTATTGTATTGTATTGGTACCTTTTAGGGTATTCACAGATATTCAAAATCAAGATCTCAATTTTACGACCATAATATACAATTGTTCGCATTTAAGTTGGTATCTTTTAGGTGTACAAATCATGTATTGCTACGTCCTTCTGGATAGACCTTTGGCACCTTTTAGGGGCCATTTTCAAATATTTCCACGACCATAAACGCCCTATTCCGATGGGAGTCCATCCCTCCCCGGGTCTGAATCACAGCAGCACACTGAGTTGTTGAAACAAAAAGAAACAATCATCTTTATACTATGATACTTTTCATTTTTGTGTGGATAGCCTATAGCTTACCTTTCGTCGTTTAATCGAGTCTAGTTTAACCAACCAATATGATGCTACACGAGGCTTGTGGAACTTCCAATTTTCCTGAATCTAGGAACATTAGGACAAATTTAAAATATAAGGTGTAAGCATTACATTACAATACATTACAAGACAAGCACGCAGCGCAATGAACGAGAAACAAAACTTCATCTATCATTAAGTCCGACTACAAATGAGGAGAAATCCTCATGGCGCACTTTCAGAATAGGTGATTGACCTTTGTGTAAAGGCTAGTTGTCAAGTCGGTGTCAGTGTGCATATTGACGCAGTTGACGCTGTGTCGCGATTTAGGGACCCCAATTTAGTTGCTACGTCATGAATTCAAATTATATTGACACCTATAGTCTACCAAAGTGGCCTGGCCTTGCCTTTGTTGCTGTTTATCCACCTAACATGCCAGACTTAGTGATGTTTCCAAATTTTTCAAATACCTTTTAGAAACACGTGCATAACGACACCTAAAGCCATCTCTTACTGAAGAAGCCGGTAGGCGGGAAAACTAAGAAAGTGAAACCTTGTTTTAAGACCACTCTCTCATACAGTCCCTTTAATTGGTGATCACACTCTCGAGTTTCCGCTGTATCAAAGATACAAGAAGTGAATGATACTATTTGTGTCTTACATTTTCTAATATTTTCTCAGCCTCTTCATCTGTTTTACCAGGAAACTTAATTCTCATATCTTCAAATGCTTGCAGTGTTCTTCTACATAATTCTTCTTCTCTCTCCCTCACCGCTGCGCTCACATATGCTGCATCCTGTTAACACAGTAGACAATAGATAGCCGAATACCATTTAGTTATTACTAATAATTTTGAAAAAGGAAACAATGAAATTAAAGCTCACTAGAGCGCTCACGCTAAAAGTGTGCAACATAAATACCACTAAATAGTGTTAATTTATGCTAATTCTATTGTTTTCTTTTCTTTTAATAGTGCTATCTGACTGCTAAGTAGTGACAACTGTTGCACACATCTAGTGTTTGCACTCTGTGTATTCATTCATTTGGTAATAGACCAATTTCAAGTTCTTCGTTGCTCAGGCTAAGCCTCAATTGTAACAAAAAAAAATCAAAACAAAGCCACTGGTATCGTAGTATGTATACTGTTTTTGGATTGGTGCATTCCCACGGTATGTACCAGTCATACAAAAGAATATATCACACGCTATCGAGGCTTAGCCTGAGCAACGAAGAACATGAAACTGGACTATTGTTTCACGGTTTTATGAGAACGGCTTACAATCCCCTTTAATACCATGCAACAGAGTAAAAAGGGGGAGCAAAACAGAGGTCGTATAATGTCGAGCTATTTTAAAATTGTAATCAATCACATAGTAAAATCCAACTTTCGTTTCAATTTCAATGGAATCGTTTTTGCATGAGAGGTAAACGGCCGCACGGTTACGATACAGCTACGATGCGGCAAATGGGATTTTTTTTGTTAGAAATATCACGATACGGTACTTTACGGTAAAATAGAGTCGTTTTTGAATGAGTGGGCAACTGTACGCTTACGTTACATCTACGATACGGTAAATAATTCGAATGTTTTCTTACAAACTACGTCTACGATACGATACAGTACTGTTTCCCACTCATACGAAAGCGACTCTAAATTTGAGGCCTTACCACCACAGGGTTGAATTTCATTGGTGGAGACGATAATGACGTCACGATCCGTTGAGCTGATCGAGCTGAGAATGACGAGTTGAGGCTGATGTCAGAGGCTTGTCTCTGGGTGACCAGCGATGAGTTAGATACGTTGTTGGTTGGTTCGTCTTTTTGGAATTTAGAACTTGGCATGGATGAGAGTGGCTATGAAAGAACATAACATGAACATTAGCGGGTGTATTCTTTGCCAATCAGTACAATAAAACCCCCGTATAGAATGCACGCCACATTAGTGTGAAACACTTATTAACTATTTAGTGCCAGATAAGATTGAGTTCTGCACTAACTAAGAATTACACCGAAGCATAAACACAATACCACAAAGGAATTGAAATGAAAGCTGCCTTTGTTTATGTCTCGGTGAATTCTTAGTTAGTGTATAACTGGTACTAAACAGTTAAGATTTGTTGTGCACTTAATTAAGTGGAGTACACTCTAACACACGACAAAAACCAAAAATGAAAGAAACAAAGCTATGAAAAAGGATCCAGAGTATCCCTTGGACACGCCTTGGATCCATTGCATCAGCGGGATTGAGAAAGGCCTTCACTATAATTAGTACTTTGATGGCATAGTTTACCTTGGGTCCTTTACTATAAGGTCGAAGACCATTCTGAATTGTACTTGATTCGAGTTGTGTAAGAGTTTCATCAGCTTCACACTGCTCCAGTAGATCCAGAATTTCTTCTTCCTGTTAAACCAAGAATTTTAGAACGTCACTTATTTTGAGGCACATTTTGTGTGGTAATTTAAGACCGGTTGCATGATAAAGCCTTTATCAACCAGATAAAAGTTCTTGATTGCATTGCAATTGTATAAAGCTGGATAGGATGGGCTCAGCTCACTCGGAATTAGTAACCGGTGGATAGCGCTATTCAGTCTTCTTGCTACCGGCCCTGATAACAATAGAACTGGTGAGCACAACTGGATGCAAGTTTGTATACATAAGAGAACATAATATTGTTTGTAGAACATCCAATGAATCTTACCCTTAGTGTACTAAAAGGCTGATTGGCTTCTCTCTGGAGCATCGACGCACGACCTGTTGACAAATGAAATTCATTTCTTCGTTAATCAATCATTCAGTTTGCCTATACAAACAAAGAGCTGTTGTGCATGGTGCTAGGAATAAAGAGCAAGGGCACAGCTGGTTAGTGTGAGAGGCTACGAGTTCAATTCCCATGCAACCCACATTCTTGCTTCAACTTCATTCTGTTCAATGTAGCTTGCAGTAGCTTTAGATACGATACTTCAACCTAGGGTAGTCCTTATATGGAGGTGGTTGTGTTGGTTGTTGAAAGGTGGATCGTAGACGACACATTATCACCTGACATACTTTTATTTGAGCGCCGTGTGCTTACCCAGAGATGCAGGTTAAGACTGGGGCGGAGATAGTACAGTATTATTGACGTAACAATAACTTAACCCTAACAGTGTACTCTCTCAGCCCGTGGAGCAGTCTCCGGCCCGCGTACGCTTTACATACCTGACAAAAATAGTTTGTATGCATCTGCCAGTAAACCATTGTACTTTTCGAGTTTGTTTCGTTCATCTGGTGGAAACACTCTCTTGAAGCTTCCCTGTAAATCGAGCAAAACACAGTCTAGCAAAGTATATCGTGGCTTACTTGCACCCTTTGGATGGGCTTCCTGTTCAATGGATGGTCATGCACTCACCATATTCATATTTTCGTATTCTTCTTTAGCGGCTTCTCTTCTTATTCTGTTTAGACGATGTTTCTTCAAACAAAACAAATACTAAACAGTTATGATCTTCACGTACAAAGCGTTTGACCGGCAACTTCAACATGCACCAAATTGCAGTAAAATGTAATATGATTTTGGACTCAAAATTTGGAAATTAAAAGTTTAGAAATGAAAATTTAAAATCATATTTTAAGAGAACAACATATAGAAAGACAAAAGCCATGTGAAAGAGTATGAAACCGCATCTCCTGAGCGTGCACAACATTGTGTATGTGCAAGAGAGTATGAGATAAGAAAGCTTAACACTTATCAGGGGATCTTTTCATTCTATTTTTAAACTGAAGTTATTTCGGGAACGGAACGTGACTGGCCAGATTGCAGGAGGCGCGGTCGCATCGTCAAAATATCTCAAGACAAAAGTGCGGAGATTGGTAACAAGTTTCTAAAAATAGCACGACGAGTAGACGGCCACCGATGGGGTCCGGGAATAAGCTCTCTTATCTCATACTCTCTTGGTATGTGTTTACTAGATTTTGTTTCACCTACCAGCTCTAGTCTTCGTTTGTTAAGCACTATTCTTTTCTTTTCAAGTTCCTAAAAAGAATGTAATAAGGCTTTAGTTTAATAATGTGACTGATTTAACGTAGGGGGGAGGGGGTTCCTTATCCACTATGTTTTCACACGCGGATTCAGTTACTGAACATAACTTTTAATTCTTCACATTTTAGTGAACTAAGTCATGAGCAACACATTTATTATGTTTATACTTACAGACATTCGGTACTCGCTTCTCTTCGGTTGTGTCAGTAATCGTTTTTGTGATTCTGCTTTCTCTGCGGCCATACCACGTCTTCGATCACTCGCCCTGATGATAGATCGTATGTGTTAGACTATGTTTAGAAGTGACACGCGAGTATTTTAAAGCCTGGATCGACCTCTCTAGCGAGATAACCGTTAACACGAGCTTGTTTTCAAGCATGTGGCATTGGAGTTGAAACGTGCAGCGACAGTACATTGCGTTGTTTCCATGCATGCTCCGGAACATTCAATGTCTTCGTCGTAAAGCCTTTTTTTAAATAAAATCATATCTTTTATACTTCCAAAACTTTATAAACTAAGTAAACGACACATATTAACATGCAGAAATGAAAATTTCTTCTTTTTGTTTGATTTGCAGCATAATGCGGCCGTTTTGAATCTAGCTTTGAGAATCAAATATTGACCAAATATAGTAATCTTGAGGCTTTCGTGCTCGGAAATCATTTCACGTGGAGTTGATGTGTATTCTGACGACGACTACCACAGCGTAGCCGAAACGTTAATACACATCAACTCCACGTGTCTCAATCCGAAAAGCTGACTTCAACGATTTCATTGACCAAATATTATATGGTGTCAAAATTTATGATAATTTGTCTGAATATTTCGGAGCATGGAACCGCTTGCGTAGTTGGTGGAAGCCAGGGCCTAGCTGTACGATGGAAGCCTGGGGCCGGTTGCTCAAAGCTCGATTAGTGCTAATCCAGGGTTAACTCTATAGGTTTTCTTAAGAGTTAACCCAGAATTAGTGCTAATCGGGCTTTGAACAACCCAGCCCTGAATAGCCCTATCCAACGGATAAATGCTAAAGCAATCATAGTGGATAACTTTTATCCAGTGGATAACTTTATTCAGGCTACCTGCAACCACCCCCAGGCTTTACAGTATATACCGCTAAGTCTATACTTACTTGATGTTTAAAAGTTGTATCGTGTCTCGTAACGCACCACCTTTTATTTCAGCATCAAGCTTTGAATCTGTACCAAAACTAGGAGAACGATTTACCTAAAAAAATACGACAGATGTAATAAATTGATTGACTATTATGATTCTCATCAATGACATCACTGTTGTCATGTGACCGCATGATCATCATCGTCGTCATAACTTTTAGGATCACCAAAACTAGAGTGCACGCCACATAAGTGTGAAACAATTCTTAAGTGCAAGATAAATAAAGACAGTTTTTATTTCAGTTTCTTTGTGCAACTGTGTTTATGTCTAAGTGATTTACAACACAACACAACGCAACGCAACGCAACACAACACAACACAATACAATACAATACAACACAATATTTTATTTAGACATATATCGCCTAGGGGCTTACACTCGTGTATAACTAAAAATTAATGTATATTTGTACAAAAGTTAATAAGAAAGAATTGAAAAAGAATAAAAAATACTTAAAACTGATAAAATTACATATACATGTATACTAAAAAAATAGTTAACAGTTGTTTCACACTTATGTGGCGTATACTCTATTATCACTTCTGCGCGCATGTCTTACCTCTAGTACCCAGGGCCTTAGCTTTCTGTCCAGCATGATGTCAAAACCAAGTAATTCAAAACAAACACTATCACTACCAGGGACGGCTCCAGGCCTCGCAGTGCGATAGGAATGGAGAACATGCGGCTGAGCTACTATCAATGTCTTAACTATTACATCCTGTGGGAAGCAAAGACATATCAAAATTAAATTAATTTTCTTTCTATTTCAAGTGATATTTCTTTCATCGATTACAGCCGTGCGTTGTGACATGACTTGTTGACAGCCCAATGCACGTCAAGTCGCCTAATGTGTTCCTCGATTTTTTTTCTTTTTCCTTATAGCTTCAATTTTAAAGACATGAAGCTTAATGAATCAGGAGGACTGATCTGCATTGATTTGACCATGATCCTTTGCGTTAAAACAATGTGACGTCATAGTGCACTAACCAATAGCTTACCGTGATACTTCTCCATATACTAGTGACATCATATTCCATGGTCTGTAGCCACTCCTTGAGATATTTTATAGTTCTGCACATAAACAACAGATAATTATGAATAAATATCACTGAGACTTCTCCTCAGACATCACATATCATGTCGTCCTGTTTTGAAGAACGAAGGAAGAATATATCAATTTGCAATTGAAGCTTGAATGTGGAACCCCATATGAGAAGAAGAGTTTCAAAAGAAGCTCGAATAAAGAGAAGAATTACAAAAGAAGCCTGAATGAGGAGAAAAGTTACAAAGGAAGCCCGAACAAAGAGAGGAGTTACAAAGAAGGCCCGAATGAGGAGAAGAGTTACAATGCAAGCGGTGTTGGCGCATTGTGAACTCACATACCTTTTGCTGCCATTGTTACTGCTGTCATCTTTTTCAAAGTTCTCGTTATGTTTATTGATAGAATAGTTAGTTAAATGCATAAACAATTCGTCCTGAAATATAAAGAACAAAGCATTAGTAACCAATAGACCTTGCCCGCATTCGCTTGATTCTTTATGTTATAGTTTGTTAAAGTTGTCTCAGCCAAATATGGTGTCATCCATTTTCTTCGAATAGACCAGCTTCGCAGGATTCACTTGACTGGCCACAAAACAATACCATTACATTGAGCCTGGAGTGTATAAATCCATACATTCTCTAGCCTGCGTAGCGGCTCTCTTGGGGAGGGGAGAAGGGATTTGGGGCGAGGAGAGGATTGGGGGCTAGGGAAAGGAAAGGGAGAGCCTGCACGCAAGCCCTATGTTTTTGTGTCTACGCCTACCTGGCACTTTCCCTTTTCCTTTTCCTCGCCCTCAATCCCTCTCCTCGCCAAAATCCCCTCTCCCCTCCCCAAGAGAGCCGCTACGCAGGCTATACATTCTCCGTATTTTATACACTGCAGCCTCGGTGTAAATCTATTATTTTGTGGCCAGTCACGATCAAGAGAATACGGGGAAGGTCTATTTGAAGAAAATGGATGACACCATGTTTGGTATAAAGAGATGAGACAAAGTGATTAAGATTGTCTTACCAAGTTGTCGTCTGATGGTGATTCATACGCTTCTGTGCCAAGACGAACCTAGCGACAAACGGAGAACTACATTTGATTCTAATTAAAAACATACAAAAGTCAAGAAAGGCAAAGCTGGTGTTTTACTCCGAAAAGGGGGATGTTGTTGCTCAGTTCTCCCGAGTCAAAAGCTTTCGCAGTGGACAGAAAGAAGTAAACAAGGATGCCGAAAATGTTAGAAATTAATGTTCTAACAATCATTTGAGCACATACCAGCCCATCATCGTAGACGAAGATCTTCAAAGGGTCACATGACGTCACTAGCACGTATATCCGTAAGTCAAACTTGAATCCATCCAAAAGGAAAGGCTAAAAATAATAATATTAATAATTAGTAATGATATAAATAAATAATAATATTAAAAAGTAATAGTAATATTAACAAATAATAGTATTAATAAATAATAATAATATAAATAAATAAATAAATAATAATGTTAATCAAATCACAATAATATTAATAAATAATATAAATTAATAATAATATTAATACATAATAATAATAATAATAAATAATATCAATAAATAACAATAATATTAATACATAATAATAATATTAATTTTACAAATATGATACTAGTTACGTTAGATTGCAGCAATGCAAGAAACGGCAAAGGTAGACATGCTGTCACGCTTCTACTTACCCTATCTATATATTCTTGGATAACAATTTGTTCATGTGATGGTACTCGATCACCATTCCTTATCAAGGAGATCCTGTAATGGAAACAACACTTCTTGCATATGGTTTATAAAGAAATAGCGCGACAACTCTACACCCGCGCTTGTAAGAACATACTAACTACTAATCAACCTCATGCTTGTAAAACCGGATTACATACTATAAATATTAGATATGCAAAAGCGCATTGAGACATTGGTGAAATGCGCTATATAAGCACTGCATTACATTACATTAAGTAACCATTCGTATATGTCATCCGTAATATCTAGCCGAACAGGCTGTTTAACAGAGTGACACTAAAATAGTAATAGACACTCTCACTAGTCGTATTAATACAATTCTGTTTGATTTTCTGTGAGTCTTACCCATTTCCCATCGCACCGTTTGCTGGTTTAATAATAAACGTCCTCACTTTCTTCTTTTTCTTCAAGTCTCTACAGTAACATTGGAACGACGCGTACTCAGCTGGAATGACCCATGTCTGGGGGGTAAAACTATATTCATCTGGATGTGCTCGTTGCATTCTTAATAGACAAAAAGTTATAAAAAGTTATCTTCGTATACTTCTATGTCTAACGTTTTAGCCAATCCGAACAGTGGTAGTATTGCAGCTCGTGTGCTGATTGGCTGAAAGGTAGACGTAAAAGTACACGAATACAATGTCACTGATCATACTAGCTTGAACGTCGGACTTTTTTCGGGCTAGTATTAATAATATATAAAGAATTGCAGATTGTGGTAGAAATACAACTCCGCATGCATGCAGCTGTTCCACATGAATCGCAGTAGAATTTTGCATTTTTTATTTAAAAACATTGTCAATCTAATGGGAGATACTTACTTGGCAATGTTTCTAGCCAGGCTGTCTTTCTTACATATTTCACCCATGCCAGGAAAATGATTGATCCTCTGAAAACAAATTAACGACCCTGTAAGCTATAATGTAGATTTATGGGAAATCTCGTATAACTGGCCAATTACCTGATAGGATTTGAGTTCTGTTAATTTGTCTGATGGTACAGCAGAGTCGCTCCAGTAGAAAAAGCTGCGACACAAAAAATCACTTAATCAGTTAGTTCCGTGTTACGTTACAGTGCATGATGGCCGCACAAAACGTACGAGAACACTTCGTGCTTTTTTGACACTTTGTTAACATGCATCTTTTGAGTGAATCGATTTGAAAACATTTTCTGAATTTATTTTAATAACTCAATGCATTTGAGTTCAGACCTCCTTTTTTGTAGAGAATTTGAAGCAGTAGAAAGCTCAGAAAATAAAAACTCGAATAAAGACAAGTGTTCGTGATTTGAGTGTCCTCGAGGTAACGGTTTTGTCCTTACCAACATTATCAATGCTTGGTGCGTTCATCACAGGGGTGCCTGGACCAGAAATCATCCAGGGAGTTTCCCGTCACACAAATAATTACACACACAAAATATTGGCTTTTAAAATTAAAACATCATCATTATCACTCTGTGCATGTTATCGACTGTGATCATCATCATCGCTCTGTGTGTGTTATCGACTGTCATCATTATCACTCTGTGTATGTTATCGACTGTGATCATCATCATCACTCTGTGTGTGTTATCGACTGTCATCATTATCACTCTGTGTATGTTATCGACTGTGATCATCATCATCACTCTGTGTGTGTTATCGACTGTCATTCATTAGTCGCTGATTCATCCGAACAGTCCTAGTCCCAGTGCCTTACCAATTAGGGTCGTCTTCTTTAGTGACTGCCATTCCTGCATCAACACAAGCTCTTCTAACTGAAAGAAAAACCAAGTATTACCACTACGACAACTTAGCTTTTGCTATTATTTATAAAGGGAGGGGAGGGGAGGGGAGGGGAGGGGAGGGGAGGGGAGGGGAGGGGAGGGGAGGGGAGGGGAGGGGAGGGGAGGGGAGGGGAGGGGAGGGGAGGGGAGGGGAGGGGAAGGGAGCTGACTGAGGACAAAAAAGGCAATAGATATACATAGAGAGGGTGTACGGAAAATGTTGAGTACACTACTGAAAATCTCCTTGCTGTGTTGGTAGTAGAGTTCCCTGCTAGCAGTCTCTCTCGTTTGCTATTTCCCTACTTTAGTAACCGTTTTTACTTCATGTAATAGCCTTTGTCTGTATGTCTTTTTATTGCTCTACTATTCACCACTATCTATTAAGCTTGGGCCACCTGTGTGTACTCATGAACAGTTCAATCTGTCAATAACCTGAGTGTTCACTATTACATATAATGCCGTGAGATAAAGTTTAAAGCTTTATATAAACAGATATCTTAGTAACGTCACATAACACGATGTTGCCATGCATATGTATTATTTAGCCAAAACACTGAAGAACATTTAATTATAATATTTGAGAATCCCACTGTTACTAATTTCCTTTCAACTAAAAGTACGATATTGAAAAGTGTTTTTCTTTTGTTTATAGGACATTCTATCAATAAAAAGTTTTAAATGAACTTCCAAGTTCCGGGGATGTCAAATTAATCTCGCGTAAATCATTTAAGTAGAATTTTCTGGATTTATGGATTTTTGGTAGTTTAAGCTTGGTGGTGTCTGCTGTAAACGAAAATGGAGTCACTCATGCGAATGAACAAACGGCAAAAAAGGACAAAATTCTAAAAGAATTACACTTTATTCAAAAATATTAATTGGCTCTTAAACCCAAAATCGTGACTCCATTAAAACTAGAACAAAATTTTTGAAAGTTAAGACTTAGCAGTTTTTACAGTAATCAAATAAATTTTCAGCAAGAATTGTCAGTGTCCAGAGCCAAAGCAAATAACAATTGAAATTGTTGCTGTGTTTTGGTCTGAGTTTTAGTTATAATTAGTATTTATATCCCCCAAAACAAAACACCAATTTCCACTTATAAATGATTACTTTACAACTTACCAACATCATATTTCGTAGCTGATATGTTTGCAGTAATTCTTTTCTTTTTAACAACTACTTTTTTCTTCGTGCCCTGACGATGTTTCACTCGAGAACCAGTTGGCGCCTTTGTTGATTCGACGATATCATCTTCTTCTTCGTTGTTTAGTGTTTCTGTGTCGGAATTAACATTGCTTTCGTCACCTCGAAACGATCTCCTGAGTTCAGAGTCACTGAAGTCTAGTCTCGATCTTGAAGAAGCCATTGATTGTATAGAATTGGGTGAAAATCGTCTTGGTGAGCAAGGCATGTTTTGCGATCACCATGGCGTCGTGTTGGAGCTTGAAGTCATTTTAACTAAAACTTGACTTAAAACACTCGCTATAATTGCACTGAATAGCATAAAAGTACTCTTGAAATCTTGAATAGTTACTTGGTTGAGTGAAACGTTTGATTGCGAGTTTATTCTAGTGTTACTGATGATGTTTTTGTTTCAATTTAAAGAATGTCTCCAGTGCATTTGAAAGGCTTCCAGGTATAGATTGCGTTATGTCACGTTGATATAGCAACGACCTACAACAATGTCACGCCAATCGTGACTAAATGGAAACAATGCAATTTAGAATATAAAACGCATCACTTCTGATTAAAAAATTACGCATTAAAATAATAAAATTCATTTGAACGATGGATTGAGCATCAAAATAACAGAAAAAAAAATGTTGAAAATACAATTCATTTATTAAGAAAGAAATAAAAACTTTCAAAAACGATGGTAGCGTTTATTAAGAATAATAATAACAACATTTGCTTTAAGATTATTAAAACAAATTATCCATTCCGTCTTCATACTAGTTTCAAGATGGATAAAAAATCAGATAACACATAACGATAACAACATTTCTTCAGGGTTCCTGTGTATCAACCAGCCGTAGGGCCCTGGTAGGCTCAGCTGTACACTGTCATCGCCGGCTCACTATAAGCACATTTCTTCTAAAAATCTCAAAACTTCTCTCCCAACTAGTAATTTTTTTACTCGATTTCTATCCATATATTCTTAAAATGGATGACACTGAAACCACCTATAGATTTTGGAGAATTAGGAAAACTGTTATGCAGGTTTGTAAATTTGTGGGTTTGTTTTTGAGGACAATATTTGGTAGTGATTTTTTTGTCAACTGTTTCTAGTTTAGATACCGTATATGATGTACATGTCATTCCATATAGATGTCTTTAATATTTTGTACAGATGTGTCACGACAGAGGCTATCTTGTAACACAGGATGAGTTAGATCAGACTTTAGAGCAGTTCAAAGATCAATTTGGTGAAAGACCGAGGTAAGTTGAATTTAACTGCATGACTCTCATCCCAAAATCAAAATGTCAAATCAAGCTTCACTGTATACGCTGCAACTTACTGCATGTAAGTTATAACAAGAACCAAATCAAATTGAAATTGAAATTGTTGCTGTGTTTTGTGTTGAATGTTGTTCTGCAGTTTGTTATAATAAAGCTTATCACTCAAAAGTATGATGAATTATAATCTTTTCAGTACATACTAACTACATCTACATTTCAGCCCAAAAACCAGCAATGTTCACATTGCTTTCCAATTTCTAATGGATTAAAAAAAAAACACAAAAAACATTGATGTATGTGAACACTATTCACTGGTTATACTATTATAGCGATATTCACTGTTTACAAGCAAACACATTGTTATGTTAATGTGCCAACCACAGCACAAAAGATTCTATTAAAATAAGAGCCAATCACTGTCTCGTTGGCACATTAATAACAAAGCGTTACGTCAGCGTGAACATCGCTATAGTGTCAAGGTGCAATGTCTTGGTACCACTAATCTTCAAGTTGCTTGATTGAGGCCTTGTGTATACTGCACAATTATGATGAACAATCTTGACACTGCATCAAAATGTTGTCCCGGCCTGTGTCAAGTCCCACAAGGTAAAGCTGATTTGATTTTTTTTCCATTTCCAGTGAAGGCAGGCCATCGAGAAGTGACTTGTCAATTCTAGTAGCTCACAATGACGACCCCACAGGTGAGCACATTGAAAGTGTGAAATAGAGCTAATGGTGATGATGATGATGATAGCAGTGGTGATGATAGTTAAGAGAAAATATAATTATACAATACCTCTTCACATAACAATTCCAGTAGCGGCACTTCTTGAAAACAATAAATGGTGTGCATGTCACAGAAGTGTGAAACAGTAAGCAAGTTTTGCATTTTTCTTTATGCCGTATTAGCCTCAATAGTCTCAACTATATTCTTTTTTATTGAGAACATCCTGTGTATCCATGCAACCATGCATCTGTCCACAAACAATAGAAATACTGAAGGCTTTGTCTTGAGTTGAGGCTAATACAGCGTAAGGGAGAACACAAATCTCAAGTATTCTTAATGTTTAGTGCCAGACAGGACAGTTAATTTATACACTAACTAAAAATTAACAAAGGCATAAAACACAATTATTTGACAAAGGAATTGAATTAAAAGCTGTCTTTGTTTATGCCTTGATGAATTCTTAGTTGGTGCATAACTTAATCTTATCTAACACTGAATAGTACTGTTGAGAACTGTTTCACATTAATGTAGCGTACACTCTATAGCATTTAAATGTGAATCTGACTTAATTAATGAAGTGTCTTGTCTTTCAAAGCAAATTGGATTGGATAACATGTATGAAACTTTGTCTTGATGACCAAGCCAAGATGCATCACAGTGTTACTAATGATAATTACCAGAATGAGCAATAGGGAATCTATCAAAATGTTTTTTAACTTTGTACTTGAAAGCTTATGCAAGTTCTCAGGATTTTGAGGAAGTGCACGAGAAACAACTCAATAAGGTTCTTTACGTGTTTTACAGATCAAATGTTTGTATTTTTCCCTGAAGAAGCCAAAGTTGGAATAAAAACTATAAAATTGTAAGTATGTGTGTCTTATTGCTATATCTGCTATCAAATAAATGTATTGAATTGCCCTACTGCATTAGAGTGCACACACTAAAAGTGTGCAACATAACTACCACTAAGTAGTGCTAATTTTTATGCTAATTCTATTGTTTTCATTTGTTTAGTTAGTGCTATTTACTACATGTACTAAATAGTGACAACATTTAGTGTTAATTTGCACTTTAGAGTGCTAACACGAAATGTGTACAACAGTTGTCACTATTTAGTGGTAAATAGCACTAATTAAACAAACAAAAACAATAGAATTAGCATAAAGTAGCACTATTTAGTGGTATTTATGTTACACATTTTTGGTGTTTGCACTTTAATATGTCAAGGGTTGTTTGTGTGGGAAATACATGTAGAATCCACACATTTGAAAAAAAAGTTAACAAACTTTGCTCCAAAAGAAACAGTATTTTTTCTTTCATACCCCGGTAATTGATGACTTTTCCATTAAAGTGGATTGTAAATCAATAGACCTTTTTTCGGCTTTGTATGCAAATGGCCCATTTCAGGCTATGTGACACTTTCTAGGGAATGGTTCTCTTATAAAAAATGTGTTGAAATATTTACACCTGAAAGAATCATTTCCCAAGAGTAACATCACATGGTCTGAAATGGAAAAAATAAACATGGAAGAAAAAGAGCTTTGTTCTCTCTGAATTTTCATGGTTCTGACTCTCTCCCATGACCATAATTCTTTGCATTTATAATAAACAGATTCTCTTGAAGATTTCTGTTCAGTTGTCATTATAGTTAATCTAATTTTCAATTAGAATGTGTTTCTTAAACAACCTTAGCCTGAATTTATTTATTTTTATTTAAATTAGAAGTTTAACTGGCATTGTCACACATGCAAACTCCACATTTCCATGGGTACTTGTTACTTTGAGGCTAAGGCTGTTTCAAAAAGAATTTGAAACTGAACTATTTAATTAAATTCTTGTTCAAGTGTTTGTGAATCCTGAAATCTATAATTTGCACATTATATATTACAGTAGGTCAGAGTCTAATTCCTATACAATTTTTCTCTCTTCTCATTAAAATGTTCTTTCTCTCTTTTCATTAACATAAAAATATGTGTTTTCACAATGTTGTGTGTGTTGCCAAGACTTGTATTTTTCGTTTGACCCAGTTGATCAAAGATTAGTCATTAATCCATCTCTGCAAATCCACTTATCAGATTATCTCCTAAATCACCTTTATACAGTTTAGTTGTATAAGTAAATTATCACTTTGCCATGAGATGGTCTGTAAAATGAATCAAGCTAAATCCACTTCACTGCTCACAAATTATATCTCTCATCAAAGGACTTATTGGGTATTTTAATTTATATACTACTTGAGTCAATCTTATTTGTGGTATCTTAAAAGATTAGAATACTTGTTTGACATTAATACCGTAGCCTTGTTTTGTCAAAAAATCGCCATTGATGCAGTTTTTTTACATTTCAGATTTGATATATAAATTTACTAAAAGCGACAAAACATTAAAATGATAGAGTAGTTATGAAATTAAACAGAGAAGTGTTTTTTAACTTGTGGAATTGTGTTGACGTAGCAATCCACAAAATGTTTGGAGGAGTCAAAAATTGTAGACTTTGCTAGCTTGAGTTTGCAACAATACATTTGATATTTGTAATTGTAATTTTATTTATACCAGAAAACATTTGTCAATATTATGCTAAATAGATTGACTATTCCAGAGCATGAAACCATGCTACATGTTTAAATTGCCCTATTTCATTATGATGTCACATTAAAACAAATCTACTTTATTTTTTTTTTTAAATGCTAAGAATCATGGTCTACAGAAGGGGTATCCCTACAAATTATTGAAAAATAGGCTAAAAGATCAGTTATAAGAAAGGAACAAATGCTATGTTCAAGTATAATACAAAATGCACCAGAGGAAAACTATTTGACTCAAATTGGGTCTGTTTTTATTCATGTAAACAAAGCATGACGTCATAGTGAAATAGGACAATTATTCCCTTGAGAGCTTCTGTTTTTTTTTAATGTAAAATTGTGTGTGTGTTTTATTGTAGATATTGTCAAAGAATGCAAGAGGAAAATATCAACAGAGCTATTATAGTAGTTCAGATGGGCATGACACCCTCAGCTAAACAGGTATTATTCTTGACTAAGTACAACTACTTGCTTAGAATTTGTAATGGTCCATTCAGGGTAACTAATATCTTGAATGGGATCATGGAGGTACAATTTCATTTCCAGTGAGGATTTTCATCTTGATGTTGTTAAGTGTAAACACTGTTAAATGCGTCTTAAATAGTAGTCTGTATAAACGCATTAAAAAATTTTTGAGAGAGTAAACTAAAGGTCTGGTATAAAGGGGTTCTGCTGTACTAATGATTATTAACAACCAACTTGTTTGGGTTTCCTTTATTAATTTGGCTGAGCAGAACTGGAGAGCAAAAAAATAGTTCCTCTCAAATTCCAAAGGAAGTCCAAAGAATTTATCTGCAAAGGAGGCTCATGTCCATCCAATACGATCTGCCTTCTCTTTGTACAACATGGTGTTGATGTAGCTTCTAATTATTTCTATTTCTTGTTTACACTAGGCATTAGTGGACATGGCTCCTAAATATATACTAGAACAGTTTATAGAAGCAGAACTAATGGTAAACATAACAGAGCACGAGGTAAGAGAAAGTTTATACAGTTGAGATTGGAAAAAAAGATGACCCAAGGGATGGGGAAGTTCTTTATGCTGGTTAGAGGTGATCACCATATTTTTCAGGGGGGGGGGGGGGTAAAATCAGTGGAAATACATGTGAAGCAAACTTAAAGTTCTGTTTTGATGGCGACGTGGAGCAAGTTTGTAATTCTGATGATTTACTCCTGGGTTTTACAACAAATTATGTGTAGATTGTTCGTGATTAGTCAGTTTTGTTGTGTTGTGTCCAGTAGTGTGTCCACACTGGGCAGAACCTATACATAGCAGTGATATTTGTTTTACCTCAACAGTTGGTTCCAGAGCATGTGCTTATGACTCCAGATGAGAAACAAGAATTATTGTTAAGATAGTATCCTTGATTATTATAGAATGGCATGTACTCACACAATTTTTTTAAAAACACACTTACTGTCACACAATCTTTTACAAACACACACACACAATGTCACACAATATTTTACAAACACACACACTGTCACAATCTTTTAAAAACACACACACTGTCACCCAATCTTTTACAAACACACATACTGTCACACAATCTTTTAAAAACACACACACACACTGTCACCCAATCTTTTACAAACACACACACTGTCACACAATCTTTTATAAATACACATACTGTCACACAATCTCTTCCAAGCACACATACTGTCACACAATCTTTTCCAAACACACATACAGTCACACAATCTTTTTCAAACACACATACTGTCACATAATCTTTTCCAAACAGACATACTGTCACACAATCTTTTTCAAACACACATACTGTCACATAATCTTTTTCAAACACACATACTGTCACATAATCTTTTCCAAACAGACATACTGTCACACAATCTTTTCCAAACACACATACTGTCACACAATTTTTTTCAAACACACATACTGTCACATAATCTTTTTCAAACACACATACTGTCACATAATCTTTTCCAAACAGACATACTGTCACACAATCTTTTCCAAACGCACATACTGTCACACAATCTTTTCCAAACACACATACTGTCACACAATCTTTTCCAAACACACATACTGTCACACAATCAAATACAGATATTGTCACATCTATTTTGACAAACATACATAAGGACACACAATGTTGTTTTTCTTAACGACCCTACAGTAAACTAAAAGAACATCAACTACCTCGTATTCAAGTAGGCGATCCAGTTGCCAGATACTTTGGTCTAAAAAGAGGGCAAGTTGTAAAGATAATACGACCCAGTGAAACGGCAGGACGATATATCACATACAGACTTGTAGTGTAGGTAATATATACAGCTTAAACTGCACAAAGGACTGTAATAATTTTGTGGTTAGTTTACAGGATCTATTTCCTACATTTTAAGATCAAATGTTTTGAGTACATATCAACACAAATATAAACAAAAACAAACAAAAACAATACAGAAATGCCAATGCATTTCAAAAGTAACCAGAGTAAAAAAAATGGAAAAACCCATGTATTATTAAAATAGATGAAGGTCAGTTTGTCTGTCGGCAATTTGATTGGTCTTTGTTTGCTTGTTGTTTTTTTTTAATTGTTATTTTGGTTGCACATTTTTTACTTTTGGTTGGTTTTATTTTGCTTTGCCTTTTAATTGTCACATTGTATTTGATAACCTTAATTTTGTACACTTTATTCTTGACACATTTTTGTTACACTTTTTTTTGTAACACTTTTTTTGTTACACTTTTTTTTGTAATACTTTATTTATTACACTTTATTTGTTACACTTTATTTGTTACACTTTATTTGTTACACTTTATTTGTTACATTTTATTTATTACACTTTATTTATTACTCTTTATTTGTTACTTTTTATTTGTTACACTTTATTTGTTACACTTTATTTGTTGCACTTTATTTGTTGCACTTTATTTGTTACACTTTAATTGTTACACTTTATTAGTTGCACTTTATTTGTTACTCTTGCATTTTATTTGTTACTCTTGTTACACTTTATTTGTTGCACTTTATTTGTTACTCTTGCACTTTATTTGTTACTCTTGCACTTTATTTGTTACTCTTGTTGCATTTTATTTGTTTCACTTTATTTGTTACGCTTTATTTTGTGGACTTTGTTTATTACACTTTCTTTGTTACACTTTCTTTGTTACACTTTATTTTGTAAACATTGTTTTGTACGCTTTAATTTTTACACTTTGTTTGATACACTTTATTTGGTACTCTTTATTTGGTACTCTTTATTTGGTACTCTTTATTTGGTACTCTTTATTTGGTACTCTTTATTTGGTACTCTTTATTTGGTACTCTTTATTTGGTACTCTTTATTTGGTACTCTTTATTTGGTACTCTTTATTTGGTACTCTTTATTTGGTACTCTTTATTTGGTACTCTTTATTTGGTACTCTTTATTTGGTACTCTTTATTTGGTACTCTTTATTTGGTACTCTTTATTTGGTACTCTTTATTTGGTACTCTTTATTTGGTACATTTTATTTGGTACATTTTATTTGGTACATTTTATTTGATACTCTTTATTTAGTGGGAAACTACTCTACACCGCTATCAATTTCCTGATTCTGTGTATTTTCGCTTTTAAATCTATAAACAGTAGTTCCACCAGGTGGAGAATGTTCCATTCATTGTCAGATAACGATCAGCACATTGTACTAAAAAAAACGATAACCACTTTTTCAAATTGATAATATTAGTTTTGCAAGTCAAAAAAACTTATGTGATTCCTTGTAGAATTTAATCTAATTTTTTTATTTTTGTCACTTTTGTAATTCAATGTTTCTTTTTTTGTCGTTGTGTCATATTGTACATCCACTGTCCTCATTCGTTCGTTCGTTCACTCATTCTTTCATCCATTCACTCATTTATTTATTCATCCATTCATTAATTCATTCTTTTATCCATTCATTCATTCATTTATCCATTCATGCATTCATTTATCCATTCATGCATTCATTTATCCATTCATGCTTTCATTCATGTATTTATCCAGTTATTCATTCATTTGTCCATTCATTTAGTTATTTTTTTATCCTCTCATACATGCTTTCTTTTATTCTTGTTATTCATCCATTAGTACACATACATACACATCTTTTTTTTCTTTCATTCATTAGTTCATACATTTTTTCATTTATTTATTCTTTCATTAATTCGTTCACTCATTGACTCACTTCTTTTTTTGATCCTCTCTTATCACGTTCTATTTATTATTTAAGTAATTCATGTATTTATATTTTTGTCCATATTCTTTGCATTTAAGTCTTTATTTATTTGTTTATCTGTTTTTAATCCCTGAATTTAATTTTATATAGACTATACGTTGCGGACTGTTGTTTCTCTTGTTAAGACGTATTCGAGAGGAAAAAAAAACTGCAACGCGGGATAAATTTCACCGTGATTTTCTATAATTTTTTTTTGCGTTTTCTTCCGATGTATTCATCCAGCTTGGTTTCTCTCCACACTATTCCTCCTTGATTACAATAATGTATTTTTAATAACCCTTCTTGATGCCATTTAAGCCAGGCTGGTTTCTATTTACAAAAGAGAAAACATAGAAAATAGACCAAACGGGTCTTTCTTGCTGTTGGTCCGTATTCATTGTCAGCCCGACATTCGATTAGTTTCGACCCTAAGGAAAACCGCAGGGATCCCATCCAAATCGGTGAGAACTGACGATAGGGTCGACGGAGGTTGGAAAATAGCACTTTAAGGCTTTAATTGAATGCTTTTTTTTTATTCGTTTTTTTTTCTATTTCATCATTTGTTGTTATTAATTGGAACTTGTGTTAAAGTTTCTATTGCAATCTTCACATAGCAAAGTTTTCAACGTTCATTTGAGAATTGTTTGAATTAATTTGCAGTTTAATTTAGTTTATTTATAGTCTTCTTTTATTTAGATGTTGATTTTTTTATTTGTGGATTTCGCATATCGTTCGCTTTTCACTATTTTTAGGTTTGGAGTGGTTTTTATAAATGGGTTAATTACACTATTACAATTCAATTTTTTAACGTGTTACATTTTAATACAATTTTATAATTATATTAAATTTTACCATTACATGATTTTGTTTTTTCACTACAACCTTTTCTTGAAATTCTCTCTCTCCCTTCTTGGCTTGGCTTGAACAATCATACACTTTTGTTCCTTTTTGACAGTTTTCTGTTTTTGTGTTTTTTTCTGTTTTTACATTTACTAATGCCTTATTTTTATCGTCAACAAAATGCACCCTCGTGAAAAATTACAATTAGCGAGAGTCCAATACTCTCGAACCTTCTCGAATGACATATGAAATGAAGACAAAAGATAATTTCCAATGTCCCATGTCCCCGTGTTGTTTTTGTTAAGGGCACTATAATCTGTATTACTACCCACGAAGAACAACTTCAGTTCATGAATTTATTATCGATATAAATGCCTTTTTTATATAAACAAGGAAATAAAAGTCTCGACAAAACAAATGTCCAATTATCTAGTGTGGATTAATTTGTTTTGCTAGGGAGCGCTAACAGTTCCGTTACTTTACAAAAATTAAAACTTAGACCAACAAATGTTAAAACACTGAAACTCGTTAAGTTTTTCAGAAAAAAAAATTACTTTGAAAAATAAAATGAATCGATGAATGATTCAAGTGTTGATGAATAGATGAATGAATAAAAAACAGAAAAGTGTGAACGAGAGGTTGGACAGTGCGAAGAGAAAAAAGACAAACGAATGAAAGAGTTGAATGAAGAAATTAAAATTGCCCTTGTTCTAAAACGAAAGGTGCAGACAGCTTCGGTGCTTCTGAGAAAAAGGATTTTTGGTGGTTAAAGTGGCGTAAACTGCAACGTTGCTTTAATTTACTATAGCAAACTAGTAAGGTATTGTTAGTATTCTAAGCAAACATTTGAAGCAAAACATACAATAAATGTAAAGCATTGCTAGTGTTCCGGATTATATCGGTGTTTCTAAAGCGGGCTAAAACTGTACCATAGCCATTGGTTAAACTAATAAACACGGTGTCGGTGTTTCTAAAGAATCGGTTTGAATTAAATATGTACCAGTGTCTAGCAGTTGAACAATTTAATTGCATACTTCGTGGGTGTTTTTTTCTATAACAAACAATTTGAGTTGAATGGTGTCATCTCCGTATGAACTAGCATGAATTTTTGTTTTTGTTAACTTTTTTTCCTCCTTTTCTACATTTCTTTTTTGTGTATGTGTGTGTTTACTTTTCTTAAGTCTTTATTTCTCAGCTCCTTCCCTTTTTATTCCTTTTCCTTTTCTTTTCATTTCTGTTGTTTTCATTTTCTTTTCTTTTTTCCTCTGATAAAGCAAATAAGGAGACAAAACAATATGGAACAATTGCTACAGATGTTTATATCTATCGTAGTTTATATAGAATTTAAATTTCTCTTTTTGTATTGAGTAAAACGTAAAAGCTCGTACACGCTGGAAACTATCGGTGATTAAGAATAACAGTAAGTTTATTACAACCTTTTTTTACAGTCATACCGATTATCAAATGGATAGAGTCGTTTTCGTATGAGTGGGAAACAGTACTGTATCGTATCGTAGCCGTAGTTTTAAAGAAAACATTCGAATTTCCTGCCATATCGTAGCGGTACCGTTTCTCACTAATTCGAAAACGACTCTGACTTCTGCGCATAACCGTATGACCGTTTCAGCATTCTAGCTAAATTCTATCTTTTGGTAAGCTTTTTTCTATTACATAATCGGTAATAAACCAATTAATTATTACGTCACGAAGCACGGCCCGAAGTTTCAGAACTGATAATGATTCAAACTGCAGGACGCAGCTATGCAATTTTACTCCGACTTCGGCAACTTCCTAGAAAGGAAACGAACGCCGCATAAAGAAAGAAATTATAATTATAATTGCGCAGCGCCGTGGTAGGGCTTTCTCGACTATAATAAATTCATCACACAATCTAGGGGACCATTGATTAACCTGTAATTTTTATTTGTTTTATTATTCATGGTGTTATTTTTTTTAATTTACCGAAAGGACAGCGATTATTATGCAAGCCCCCTAGTCTAAAATTAAAAATGTCCAAGAGGTCTCTATCGCTTTTTAGTTAACAATACCTGCAAAGGCTTAAAAAAGGATATCGGCTAATAAATGTTGCCATGGAAACGTTAGTGAGGAAACTGAAAAGTCAGCTAGTATATTTCATAGAATTGATTTGGCGGGAGTTTTATGGAATTAAAGAAACAATGATGAAGTCGTCCCCACCCGTGTTAAACTTCTCCACACTGTCCGTTTCAACGTGCATTAGTTATTGCAGGCATTTTTGTAACTTCGATTGTTTTCAAATATAAAAAAACGCTGACACAGTCCACCGCTTTTAACCTATATATATTCTTCAAAAAATTAACTCGCATCAAGCGGCTATTTTGAATCTAGCTCTCAATATCAAAGAATGACTAAATATAGTGTGAACATTTTCCTAATGAGTTATGAGTTTCTGGTGGTGGTTATTATCAGCGAGGGAGGGGAGGATGCTTTGCATCAGCTTATCATTCAGATTCCAAATCCACACAAGGCCAGATTTAGGGTTAGGAGCGCGTGCCGTTCACTGGGGTAATGGGGAAATAGACTCCAGGCAGCCCACGCTCATTATATGTCTAATTTTAGGAGTTCAATTCAAGGTCATTAAATAAGTCTGAATAAATATTTGTATGAATTGAGACTTCTTTGATGACATTGAATTGCATTCTTGATTTATTTCAAGATTAACAATGAAATCATTTTTATAAATAATGACAGATACAGAGCTTGGGCTGCCAGTGAATAAACATGAAAGCAGGGGGAAGTCTTATCAAAACGGAACGCATAACTGCGTGAACTAGTGCTTCTCTTCTCTAATCGTTGCGATAAATTTATGTTAGTTTGCGAAAATTAAAACTTAGTTTGTTGGTATTTTTGGAAACATTTTATCAAAAAATAAAGAGGTAGGGAAAAAAGAAAGAAAAAACATTTGGGAACGCTTAGGAAACTTTTTAACATGCATTCTAATGTTTTTATAATAGACACAGATATCTGAAGTTTATAAAATCTTTCGCCACAAACTTGATAATTGCTTTGCAAATGCTCTCCCCAATTTAACCACTTAAAAATTGAAATACTAATATCTTATTTGTCACTAGCACACAACCAGAACACATTACAGAAACAAAAGGAGTAGGAATGTTCTGGATGAGTTTTTGTAGATGGCGAAAAATTCCTTCCCACGGAAGCCCGAGTAATTACCAGACAATTCAATTTTTCCACATTAATTTATTTTCTCTTCTTTTAAAAAATGTTTTTGCTATTTAATATTTATCATATTCACAATAATTTAGAAAGTTCGGCTGATATACATGTCTTAAATGAAATATTTCATTCTAAGTCTTCAATTTATTAGTACTTTGCGATATATATGATGGCGATTCCTTTGTGTGTCCGGAAACAAAACAAAAAAATATTTAAAAAATTTCAAAAATAATAAATAATATTAACATAATAACATTTCTTTTCAAATTATTTAACCGATCTTTTGTCTGATAAGTTGGACTAGTTTCTTTTTGCCTTTGTACAGTACTTTCATATTGTTTATAAGCGCGTTGAAGCGATGTGAACCGTCTTCTGCGAGCTCGAAGACTTGTTTGGCTTTTCTTAAAAACTCAATGAAGTCAGTGTAATGTCGTGGACTGATATGGTTCAGTCTACTATGCACTGTGTTCACGTATGCGTTAATAGTGCATTCCAAGAGTTGGTTTAGGGGTTCTTTATCACAGAGAGCGTACTTCCCAAATGTGCCAGCGCATGAGGAACTGGACGAGCTCTGTGCGAAAGCACAACGAAAGAGAATGTCAGACAAGACAGTAGGACAGTGAACCGCCTTGATAATCAGGGGAATGACTTTACTAAGTTCTTCACGACCCAAGGAATGCGCCAATGCGCATGTCCATTGAATATCTCCAATAGAAGGATGAGTGTCTTGATTGAAGGCGAGAGTGGAGTGCTTGACTGCCAACACAGCTAGTCTGAAAGCACGATGTGTTAAGTTCTTATGCTCCATGTATCTAGCAATTGCAAATAGTTGTATTGGTGAAACATTGGCGGCAGTCTCCAGAACGAGGTGATACGCTGCTTCGAAAGAGACGGGGTCTTTTTCACATAGGGCCAAAGCAGGAAGGCAACAATACTTGGGTTCTCTGCTAGCACACTGCAGAGCAAGTGCCCTGGCGCATCGATGAAGTGCCTCCTTCTCTACAGCTGTAAGTTTCAGTCTAATAGCTGTGGCTGGAGCCATGACGTTAGCAGACACAAGTGAAGTAGCCTCAGTAGGCGTGAAGAGCTTACTCCAGTTCTTCATGATGGTACTCAGAGCAGAAGTGCCGAGCTCTATCGCACATTCAATCGTCCATTGAACCATTTCGTGTCTTCGCCAGTTCTGTGACTGCAAAGTCATGCGTAGAGCCTGTAGTCCCAGCTCCATTGCTACTTGAAGCATGTTCACATCACGTGAATTTTCTATCAAACTATTGTTGACGCCAGCAAGCTTGAACGCATCCTGGGCTAGACGGAAGATCTGAGATGCAGAATGAACATGTCTTTGAATGTTCGTCAGTACTTCAGACATTCTGTTATCATTACCCTTAGCTGCACTGAGCATGCGTAGCGCAAGTTCACATTGTTGAGATTCCAAATGTCCTAGTGTATACCAACGAGTCAGGCTAGTGCGCATGACCTCTAGGCCCTGATCATCGTTTTCAATAACAGCATCTAGCACTAGAAATCGCATTGCACGTAGTCCCACATTGAAAGCCAGTTCAGGATCCTTAGATATAAATATGTTAAATAGGAATCTAGCGAAGGTATGCATTGGCACGCTTCGGTGATTTACTCCAAGTCCGAGTCCACTAAACGGGCCCCCGCCGTATAACAAGTCTGTTTGTTTACGAATAGTTTCATATAGTTCGTCTTCAATTGTTAATAAACTAAGTTGAGCAATTAAATGTTCTTCTTGTCTACAAGCTTTATCTTGGAAATAGAATCCTTCGGGCATGACACGTTGTTGACCAAGTCCCATCATTGCAATTTCAACAGCCATAGTCAAGTAGCTTTCCTTCTCATTATCACGACCTGGTGTTGGCACATGAACAAATTTCTTAACCGCATCTTGAGATTTACTGGTCAGAACAGACTCATCTCTACTCAAATCCATGTAATCCGAAGTTTTTTCCTCAGTCGAGGCCTCGATAAGAGTATCATAAAGTATCACAATAGGATCCATCGGGTGTCCAATCCATCCTTCAACAGATTCCCCAGTACTATCCTCATAAAGACGAGCTTCAAGATCAATGTCGTTGTATTTATCGGCAAGTTCTTCCATTTTGTGGCACTTGTGTGCTTGTTCTTCCTGCATACCACGAGCTATTGCCAGAGCAAGTTGAACGGCTTCGTTGGGGTAGCCATGAGCCCGCAGTGCATCTACTCGGGCGGCGGCAATTGGGACATCCTCTGTAAAGAAAGACAGAAAGGGTATGTTAATCAAAGTACTAGCGATAACTTTGGGTTGTGCCCTTTGAGGCTCTATAACCCCGACTAGGCATAAGAAAGACAAGCATCAAACTTCAATGATTTTATAAGCCGGTCCCAGTTCGCCCTTTAATCCCGACAGACAGGGATTTGGAATCCACTGATGCTCTTTACTAAACTTTAGTCGAATGAAACATTTTAGTACGCACCTTTCCATGTGAAATACTCGTCGTCGTTGTCACCACATCTTCCAATAATCTTCTGTAACTCTCTGTCTTCCCAGTCAAGACCACATGTCTTTATAGCTCTGGAAAAGATAGTCCTTCCAGCATTACTTTCCTCATCATTGTTATTCAATTCTTCAGAAGCATCAGGATTCTCAAGAGGACACACATCACGTCGGCTCCAGTCTTCCAGCTGCTCTTTCCAGACGGCTTTTTCTGATTCGCTGGAGTCTGGGTTGAGCACTACACATACCCATAATGCACCAAGCTGGTCCCATAGCTGTCGACATTTGTCGTTCATTGACGTCCCTTGCTGTTTCCATATTTGGAGGCGAGGATCTTCCAAGAATTGTTCAGTGATTAGTTTGAGCATGCGCGATCCGTTCTTGTCATGAACACGGAGCATTTCACGAACCTGCAAAGTAGAACTCAACTTGGTAAGCCGTGTGGGACTACGAAACAGAAGGACAAAAACAAGGAGCGGAAAAGAAAGCATAAAACAAATATCTACATTTTCTTTCTTTTTGAGAGAGAAAAAGGTCCATTTTTAACCCATTCTTACTGACTAGGGGGCTATTTGATTTAAAAGTAAAGAACTCTCCATTCAACTCGGAAGATCTCATAATTATTCACAAACACGAAACGTAATCCGGGACTAGTTATCTCACATACAAGTGGATTTACTTAGTTTCACATAGTGCTCTATTAAAAACGTTTGGGCACTCAAGATGAAATGGTCGATTATCACGAAACCAAACAGATCTTTTAGACTACAAAACGGTCCATATTATTTCCGTGAGGGCTCCTTGTAGTTGAGGATAAAATCTGTCTACCGAGACAGGATGGGAAGGTAATCTTAACTCGGATGTTCTCAACAATTTGCGTGAGCTTTCAAAATAAAGCAACGATTGTTTTGCAGTCGGTTCACAGATCTGTAGTGTCAAGTGTAGATCTTATAATTGTACTCATATGTTTCGGTTACTACTCCATGTAAGAGCCTTGAATTGGCATTAAATATAATCTAATAGCCATAATAAATTTAAAAAAATAGTTCTGTGGTTATGGACGTTTGATGTTTAGGTTCATTTTTTGGATGGGGTTTGGTTAAGATTTAGTATTTTATTAACAATTATGAGTGATATCGTCTAACATGAAGTACCAACCGAGTAAACAATAGAGGCGCAAAGCATCATAGTTTAAACAACTCCTTTTAAAGCTAGAAAAACGTACCTTCGCAAACATCGACAGCAACTGCCGACCACTGTTCGAATGGCTTCCTTGTGATAAATAGCTCCTAACTTGGTCCCGAACTTGCTCAGCGTCTAAATGCCAACAGTTCTCATCATCCACACTGGCCCCTGCAGTTGGATCGGGAGCCCCTGCAAGTCGATTAATCTCCGAACTCTTCTTAAGAATCTCATCAGCTAATCGCTGAGCTGTCGGCAGAACGTCGGAATGGTGCTCGGATAATAAATATTGCACAAGTTTCTGTAGCTGATTTCTATTCATTTGAGATAATGTCTCTGATATTGGAACGCGAAGAGTGACTCTGTCAGGGAAACGAATCCTGAACAGCGATAGTGCCACGACGTGGGAGCACCATAGGATGTCCTTCGTACCACAAGAACAGCTCACTGAAGTGATTTTGCATCGATCAAAACTAATAGAAACGTTGAATTCATCTGTTTGTTGACCGTAGCGAGTTTCTTCCACTTCGCAGACTTTACCACTGAGGCTAAAACCTGAAAGAAAAGCAAATGCGATTAGTATCAATGTACTAATACTCAAAGGCACCGCTACATAAAGACTAATACTTCAGTTTAAAGTACTTGGACCATTATACTGACTAATATCACCCTCGAGTGAGAAATCGTTAATTTAAAGGAGTTTAAAACATGAAGATTCATGCAAGCATGCAAATTTTATTCTCCAACTTCCCCACAACTTACCATTTACGAATTCTGCGCAAAAGAATGATTGGAAATAACATTTGATATGGACCTAATTTCTATTTTGTTTAATTCAGATGAAACCGACAAAGTGTTTGTAGAATAAAAAGACGGGCTATAAAACGTGTCCCAAAAATCTATATACTTTTTCATATAATGATAGAAGGTTAATATTGTCCTTAATAAAATCATCAAGATTTTTAATTTCAGTTATTTCCCAAAGCGGCGCTGATTTATTTCAAAGTCAATAGAAGACCATAGTCGATTGTCAAAAAATAAAAATAAAAATATTAAAAAACGTTTTGTGTTCTGTAAAAAAAAAAGAAGTACCGCAAATTAACTCACTCTAAATTGAAAATTTCATTTCAATTTCGAAACGGAACAAAAACATAGGTAGGCCTGAGGTATATGGCTGGACTGGAAACAAAAGCTGTATTTTAAGAAAATGTGATCAAAATGAGAAAAAGACTGAAATTTTGAAACAAAATTTAATGTCAAGATTTTAATCCCGATAAAAATATGTCACTAAATTCAGGGTGGATACATCAGTATACCTTCCAATTCATGACTCACAATAGAGATCTAATAATCGAGACCTATAATAACTCTCACAACTTTCGAGTTCGTTGTATTCAGCTATTCAACTCATGAATAGACCTTCTTTATGCCGAAATGATAATATAATTACAACTCCACTATATTAAACGGAAGCAAGACCTCAAGCAAGCTTTTCATTTGAAGTCATCTCTTTGTAACCGGCATAAGGTGTATTTGAATTAAGGTCAAACCGCTGAGCCACAATATCACGATGAACCGTTATTGCGTTAAGTTTATGTCTCCCCTGAAGCTCATAATATGTTTCTTGATATATTAGTTCTATCAATTTCCAAGACAATCATACATTGACACTCAACTACACAACTCATTGAAAGAATTTGTCTTCTAAAAACGCAAGATTTTTTTTGAAACGAAGTGAGTTATTGGAGACAGTTTGAAAAGAAAGAGACAGACTGTGATAAAAATTCCCGAGAGCTAGATTTAAATTCTAAATATTTCAAATTTCATTCTTCCCCCACGTAAGTTCTAAGGTGACGTTCCTAACGAAACAAGTCTGAACGGTTTCATCATACAAGATGTATTTCACGCTTCAAGTACGTCTGAAAGGCGCTGATCATTGATCACTACACGCTCATTTCTTCATCAGTCATTAGTCTAATGACTTTTAAACTATCTTGTTGCTATGGCAATTAATCGTCTTTAGCTATACTGACATATCAACATACTAGACTCTTAATACGCTCGTTATTCGTGCTCGTATATGACCGCAATCTATCATCGCCGAACCACCATTAACTTGGCCCAGAATCGGCTGTCGCCAAGGTGTCTGGTAGTCAGGTCTAATCCACACCACCTGTGTAGTTATTTTTGCTTTCTCCGGTCTTGCGCGCCGCTCAGTCTACGTTTTGACGACCCCAAATGATTAACCTAAGATTTGCATGAAGTAAAGTCAATAAACAAGTGAGCTGAGAGTGGGTATTGTCATCAAAAAAGGCCTACGAAACATCAACAAGGTAGTTGAAACAGCAGGGCTGCTGTAAATCACGACACAACGTCTACCGTAAAACACTTTGAACACTTGGCACATTTCGGGCAATCAATGAACTAATTTGGCTATTTTTTAGTTGCGTGTATATATTTTTGGCAGTGCTTAATTTGACCCTTTTGTTCATACAGTAGATGTTTTGTGAAGTATCTCAGAAGATTGCATTTGAAAATTGCTCAATAAGAAACATTAGTAGGAATGTTTTGTGCACTTTATAAATGAATTGGCTTTGTTGAGTACTGCTATCTGGATTTGTTCTCGGTGCATTTATGCTCACTTGCTAATGCTAATGGTTTTTAGATAGAAATTTCACCATAAACGCTACAAAACGTTAATAGTCAAGATTACGTTAAAAATCGCCATTCAATTTTCATTATGTAGGACGTTTTTGGCATAAATTGGCCGGTTTTGCAACTAAAGTGACGTCTTTTCAAATGATTTTAATTTCCACTTTTTCATGTTTCCCATGTTGTACGATCCGCCGCGTTAGGATGAGTTAGAGTTCGATTAAAAACACATTCAACAAAATTAATATATCTTTTGCTCGTTTTTTTAGCGCTTTCCCATGGTCGTAGTTGTCTGCCAAGAGAGCATATGAAAAAAACCTTCCAGGTCAAAAATGGAACGGTTACGAGGGCATCAAGTCAATCCTGTGTCAATAAAATCGCACTTCAAAGACAACAACTTTGCCGTTGCTTTACTCCAAATAACTCCTGGCATCATCAGTTTCCTATTTTTTGACATCGCGTACGTCTGACTGCATGATATTCGTTGATCCGGGAGGCTGTAATGATTGGAATACTAGCCACAATTATTAGCCCTTGGTGATATCAGCTATTTCTATCGCCTTGGGGTTTAACTAATGAGCATATACGTACTGTTGTACTGATGGATAATCGTAAATCTGACGTTTAAACTATGTCAAAAGCAAAGTATGAAGACATGCGACAGCTTCTTTTAATTTCTCTTCTTTTTTCTTTTACTTTTTTCCAGTCACCATCAAATGCAGACATCTACATTGAAAAAAAAATCTTCCATTTTTTGACATATTGCAATATAAACTAAATAAAACAACAAAGGAAAATCTTTGGAGTCTACACGAAATCTTTGGTGTTTACACAAAATCCTTGGCAATTCATTTTTCTTCCTTTTTTAATTCTTTCATTTTTCTCTTTATTTTCTCTTCTCTTTATTTCTCTGTATTCTCTTGTTTTATATTTAAGTTCAAAAAACGCTCCGTTGTCAACGAAACTGTACATCATTTATTTCCCATGAAGAACTAGTAGGTCGAATTTATTCATTGACAATGTCGAGAGCTCTCATTCTATCGTTATTGTTAATCTAGCCCAAGGAGAGTTTGAACTAAAAGCCTCTCCTATCTGTTTTGGTTGACGATAACGCCATGTTTGGTGCATTAGACATATCTTTACATCTCGTAAAACCAACACGAACAGTTTTTCACTGTAAGATTAATGGCATGAAACATATCAAAGTAGCAAACTGTAAACGCGTGTGTTGAACTTCGAAATTGTACAAATGATGTTCCGATCCTACCGCAAGGGAAGAAAGGAATTCTTTCATTCTTTCGAATTATCTTTAGTGTATTAAAGAAAGAAAATTTATGATGTAGTATCTTTAAAGAAGATAATATATACGTTATTTTGAAGTTAAAATACTTAGCGCAATAAATTATTTTGCTTTTTTTCCAAAATGTTGCGAAAACGGACAAGCAAAATTTCAAATGAAGCGTAACGTTTTCTAGCTGGTAGGCTTAAACAAATAAAATCAAAACCTGAATGTCGTAATTACAAAATATTCACTTGATTAAGAATTGGTATGAAAAGGTCGTACTTGTCTAAAATCTCAGAACAATTACATAATAATATGAGCTTTTGGCCACCCTAACTAGTTTGAGAGCCTACGATATTCCACTCTTTGTGTTCATTCCATAAGGTTTAGTGAACCACATTTAGAAGTTGCACCAAGGTCAAAGGGGAAAAAAGTTATAAAACGGTTCATAGAAAAGAGACATGATTCGTTCGTGGATTTTTTCCCCGTTTTTTCCCCCGTGTTGTTTTGTTTAGTTAATCGCTTTGTGAGTTTTTTTAGACAAATAAACCTATGTACCCTATGAATAAACAAGTGTTTTGAGACGATTTATACATGTCATTTTTAAATCGATTCAATGAACTGGGAAAGAAATAAACCGTATAACAAAGAATTTATACCCTTCCGCGGTTAAACTGAAATAAACGTAGCGTTGTGCTGTTTCCGCGAACGTGATCAAGAACTAATTTTGTTTCTCTTTCGAGAAAATCTTGGCCCTCTGAGGAATTAACGCTCTAACAATGCATCAATATAGATTCCAATAGAGTTGGATCTCTAAGGGGGGCGAATTTAGCAGACTTTCTGACGCCTAGTACGCTAACATTCTCTCTATGAGCTTGGTCTCTCTACATTTCCACACACTAGGATAAAATATTTATCTTTTCCTTGACATCAAAGAGGATTACATCAAAAGACCCGAAACGAAAAATCTTTAAAAAATCTCATCATTGTAATCATTTTCAATGGGAATTTTAGTGAAAGAAATTTCAACTGCCATTCTGGGCTTAAAGCCGCAATGTCTGAAAGTGAAAATGAATTTTTTTTCTGAAAAACGTCAACTTTCTATTTTCTTTTTAGCAATTTTTTTCATAACGGTTTGTAAGTTTATCCAGTCTTAGTAAGAATTGAAAAGCGGAACAATTCATTTTGGCTTCAATATAAACTTTGAATTGAAAAAATTGAATTTACCAAATGTTTAGCAATAAACAGGAAAGTTGTTCGTTTCTTTTTTTTATTCGCATTTTCATCTTGTTTTGAGATTGTTCATTTGAAAAATGTCTCAAAAATAATTACAACTATTTTGCCAACTTTTAATGACTTTCAGAAAATCATAATTATTTTTTGCTCCCTGATTACCATTTCTGCGCGAAAAGCCGCCGCAATGTTTGAAAAAAAAACTGCGAAACTAAATTAATAAAATCTCCCCTTTTTACTTCGTCAAAGTTGTGTTTCTGCTATTTTGACAGGATTATTTCAAAAGAGCATAATCTACGATGTGGTCCGTGAGTGTCCCTGATCGCGTTGTGTGTTTTTTAAGGTAGATAAGTTACAACTTAAGAGGAAAAGTTTTAGCTTTATGTCAGATCCAGTTAGTACGCGCTGCGGCCGTGGCGTCGAGATGTCCGAAAGTCCTACCCCACACAAAGATTCTATAAAAACAAAATCTAGGCAACTATTTCTTATTATTGCAATAATCTCCTAATCACCACGAGAAAAATTCAGCTTTTTGCCAAAATTTGGACTGTTTTTCTGTAGTTTAAAAAAATATTTTTTAACCTACGAAAAAGTTTGACAGTTATAATAAATACAGTGATGAAAACGAACAGGAATTTCACACGTGAGTGATAAAAAATAAATAAACGATATTCAAACTCAAAAACATGCTTTTGTTCAATTTAGTATTTTTTCTCGTTACGAAGAATTATAATAAAATTGAGGGTGTAGGTGGTTTTTATCGAGTGTTTCCAGACCCTCTAGGCAGTAGACATTGTGGCGCTTGTAAGCTCTAGGGTGACAGCTTAGAATATATAACGAATGGAAATATCTTGTACAGCCTAAAAAACCTCTCTTAGTCTATTTCCACACCAATAAATTTATATCCATTAAAGCGGGCTTGTTATTACGTTTATACATAAAGCCGGTTAAGCTGTCCCTCAGCCCATATCGGTATGATATAGGGGGCATATATACATGTTCCTTAAATGTTTCCATTGAAACTTAGAAAATATAACTTACCAACTTGTAGGACTTCTGTCACTCGATCGTCTTCTAAAAGTTGTAGTCCTTTCTGGAATGGTAACCTTCTTAAATCCGTGTGGCAAGACGATGTGTGTAAGGACGAATACATACAGATATCTTTCTCATTTCTAGGGAACGACCAAAACACAACTCTAAGTTGCACGGGCTCCGGCACACGAACCAGTTGCTCTTCTACACGTTGAAACGGAATCGTAGAAGCAACGCATTGTGCGCTCAGGTCGAGTAAGGATAGCGGTTGAAATCTTCGACATTCTTGTGAGATTTTTCTAAGTTTTTGTAATTTTGTAGAAGGAGAACAACTCCTCCGACGTTTCCTATGTCCATCCATTAGACTAACTGAAGTTTTCTGACGCATGCGTTGTTCAGATGTAAACATTATCAGCCAGGCTCGTAGAGTCACCCCGGGAGGTCGATTCGTAGAGTAGTAGTGAGACACAGAGTCTAGCTATCTTTCATCATAGGAATCGTCGCGCTTCATTTACAAACCACACTAATTTTCCTCTAGTGTGAACAAAAACAGGAAAACTACCTCAACCGTAACTTATATGTCCAAGTAGCGCCAGCTCCGAGGATATTTTTATCGATTTTTTGGTAAGTTGATTGTGATCAAAAGAGAGCTTCTCCCTTGTTCGTCGCGACAGCTGGAGACGACGACGAACACACCAGGGATTCAAGCTTCCCTGTCAGCCAGCGCTTCCACAACTTACTACCCTCAATTTTTCGTCTATTTTTAAGGCTAATTCCCTCGTTGTCGTACAAGATCAAGCAAATCTTGTTTAAGTATATTTTCTATCACAGTTAAATCCCAATATAAACATGGAACGATTTGTAGAAGGCTCAGAAAGTTGAGTCACTTGACAATCTTGCGTTGATTCTCGGCGACACCAAGTCTGGTAGCCGACCGCACGTGTGGCGCGTTCAATGTTGATTGACAGGTTTCTATTATTAATATTGTAATGAGATTAATATGGACTTGTCAATGATACCGTGACGTCATATTCTAAGGCGGAGACTTCTTTTTCGGTCAACAGAGGTCCTTTAAACATATTTTGTCGAAAAGGGTTTGTTTTTCTATCGAATTAGACGCACAAAGGAGCTCAAAACTGTGGGATTAGATTCTTTTGAGAATGGCTTTATTCAAAGACCTTTCGATAACGCTCCAAGCAGCTTATTCGATCGTTTTTCTCGCCCCGGGAGAGAGAATTTTGCCGTCTTTCTGGCGCCAAGCTCACAATGGTTCACCCCAGCGTCTCAGTGCTAATGATCGAAACTGCTTCTATCCCTTCTTCGTTCTCTCTTATACAACCATAATATAACCCCAAACTCCACTTCGAACTAAACTACTCAAACACATCAAAATCCTCACAGAAATGGAAGAATATTCGTTGACGTTTCTTTCCGAACTGCCTTCCTCAAGGAAACATTTGCGCGGAAGTGATACAGTCATGTCCAGTCCCGCGCGTTTTTAGCTTGCCGGGGGATCAAATTTGTTTTGTCAAACGCAGACACTTCGTCGCCAAGCACAATACGCCGTCTCTCCCAGCTCGCCAACCCCAAGCCAGAGTAATATCCAATTGGTTGTAGAAAGAAAATTTGGTTATCAACAGGACAGGAATTCCCGCCTTGAATTCGCTGTGGAATTGATTATGCTATAGTTTTGAACATGTTGGAACGAAACGATTCAGAAGAAACGTCAAAGCGAGTTGGCTCTTTGGGGGTAGCTGAAGCCAGACTTTGTGTCGCCACAACGCTTAATTTTTCATCGCCGTGTTAATCTTCCTAAAGTGAAAGCCTACAACCCAACAAAAACACCAAGTAAAAAGTGACATAGTTGAGTTCAGAGTTATAAATTGTGTCTTTGGATTTTGGAGTTTGTAAGTAGTGAGGAATCAAAAAGAAAAGAATTCGAGAGTTTTGTTTTGAATAATCGATTTTTTGTAAGCGATAATTACTGAAGTGCGGTGTTTAGTAACTTTAGTATTTTACTTTTTGACCGTCATTAATCCAATGTTGGCTTATTTCCGTTTAGAATGTTCAGAATTTTCACCATTTTTACTTGGTAATTTTTCTGTTGTTAAAATTTACCTGAATCATCTTCCATCAAATTGTTTATTTTAGTATTTTGTTCATGATTTGCTGAAGATTTTAAATAGCAACTCAAGTCATATAAAATTATTCACTTCAATTTATTTCTGAACCGAAATAGCTTCATAAATATATGCTGAAATTTAGAGATAAAAGTATCGAAGGTTTTATGATAGTTTTCTATGGGCTAATATAATTTCTTAATTGAAATTCACTTTGAATAAGAATTTTTGCGCAAATGAGTTTCAATAATGGTAGGTAACTTTGAATGCTCATTATTTTATACAGCCTTTTCAGACTATTGAAATTGTAAAGAATAGCTTTTTGTGCATTATGGAAAATTTGAAATTTAATTGATGATTCATGAGTTATTTGCAACACTTGACAGAAACATATTTTGTAAGTGTTTAATTTCGCGAATTGCATTTTTTGTCATTCCGGTTCCCCTTTTTTACCAAAAAAAAAAATGTTTTTTCATCAATTATACAGAATACTTCATTTGTCTTGGAAAAGTCTTTTTAACCTACACAGAAATTTGATGACTTTTTTTCGCAAACAAAAACTTCTCAAAGGCCGGTAATCACTTTGACTCGATTTTTTTTGTGATATGCTTTGACGAAGCATTTTGCTGCAAATCGCAGATAAATTTTTTATACAAAATTGGTATTTTTATGATGCTCAATGCTTTTCTGTGAAGCCTATGTATGTACTGTTTAAAAAGTATGTTTGAGTTTTATGTGAAAAAAAACTGTTTTAACGGTAAAATGTGTAATTGTTTCTTTCTTATTGAACTTATATTTGAGTTATGGTTTCCCAAAGCACACAAAACAAACTAAAGAGTTTTTTGGATAACATTTGTGCTGGAAGCATTTTGTAAAGTAACTGTTGTAGTTCAGTGTTGATATATGAATGGATTTGGCCTTGATCTACAGTAGAAAATGAATCTTGCAAAATGTGCAAAAGGAGGAATTAGAAGCAATAGACAAATATAAAAACGGAAATAGTTTGGAAATGATTTATGGATGAAAAACTAAGATATTTGAAGTAGGCAAGTAAGATAGCCCGCAAGGAATTTGAACAAATATAATGTTAACAAGGTGAAAACTGAACAAAACTAAACAAAACGTCAAACAAAATTAATAACATGAAATGAAAGACTGACCAAAAATCCAATGCCGGCATAAGATATTTTTCAAGTATAGATTTTTTTTATTTTAGTTAATACAACTTCTCAAATTTTGATATATATTAGCATTCAATTAGCTTCCTCAAAGAATTTACACAAAGCATTCGATTGTCTTCTCTGGCTATAGTCTGCATTTCATTTCAGCAGCCAGCCCGAGTCTGGCTATTTTAAGAATGACCCCCATTTTTTTTCTATAAATACTAATGTACTTCGAGGAGAGCTTTTTTTTGTGATTTTGTGCGTTGACTTAGTAAACATCCATTGGTTTTCCGACACTTAGTTGGCTTACAAACCTGCCTGGTTCTTCCGCTTCTGAAGCGGAAGCGTTTTTTTGAATAAAGACCAAAATACGTGAAAAATTTTAATTCGTGTATGCATGAAATGTAGTTAGCTGTGTTATTAAGGAATACAAATGTTTAATTACAATGCAAATTTCCCAGACAGAGTTCCTTCGTAAGTGAAGTGATTTATTTATTTTGAGGGTTTGTACGATTTGAATGTCGAGCTAGAAGTCATTTGAATACCGATCTTGGGGTTGAGAAATTCAAAAAAAGTGTTATTTTATTTATTTATTGTTTTTGTTTTTGTACTTGGATTATAGTAATAAAAAAAACTGTTTAGAATGGAATTTTAGCGTAAAATGTATGCTTTTTGTTGTTGTTTTTTTCCCATGGGCGATCTGTTCCCCCACCCCTCCCCCCAAACAGTCATTCGTTGTACCCATAGTCAAGCCCTAGTTAAAATACTATAGTGCTAACTACCACTTAAATCCCACAATCAATACCATCTATTACTTCCCCCTGATAAATGCAACACTCGCAGTGTGGTCCGTGCATATGATTTATGATTGAATCCATTTTGCGACCCCCTTCAATAACGATTGATGATATATCGTCCCATTATATTCATTTACTATTCTTCCAGCATGACAAGATGCCCTTGAAAAAGTCTCCACTGTCGCATTGAATAACTCTTTAAACTATTATAGCGCGTTAAAAATCTTTCTGGTGGTATTACTAGTACCACACAAAGAGCTAGTAAATCGTAAAAAAGGGTTTTTTCTCTCAGTGAGCCATTGTGTCTGACTTTTTTATTGCTATCAATTTTAAAAAAGCGCCTCGAAAGACTCCTGGGATTTTGGCTTTGGTGTATGGCTGTTGTAGTCAACAAGAGATCGCATAAAGTCAATTAAGAAAAGGAATGACTGGGCTTATTTCTAACATATCAGCTTTGAATTCTTTTCTAAGAACAAAAAATCTATCGAAACGATTAATTTGCATTATCACCGGGAGGTAAATACCATACAAGAATATTCTCGACAAAGAGAAAATGTCCTAACAAAGGTCTTTCATTGATCTTGTTGATCTAATATGATATGATACATTGATAACAGTTCATTACAAACCCAGCAACGTGAATTCTTTCTCTAACCTTATGCTATTTTTATTTTAAAATCTGTAAGGGGAAAAGGTTACCTAGAGAAAAGGCCGAGTATCAACACACGCACGGGAATAGGAGACTTTAGCATGAGTGGGAAACGATACAGCTACGATAGATGATTCGAATGTTTTCTTAGAAACTATGGCTACGATACGATAAGGTATCGTTTCCCACTCATACGAAAACTACTCGATTACAATTTGTGAGAGAAAGGAGGAAAGAAACAAACGTATGTTGGTAAATTATTTGGGAAAAGATTGAAAAACGACACAAACTTGGAAAAAAAATTGATCGGTATTTTGTATAGCTCAATATATTATTTAGGCCTAAGTGTTTTTTTTTATCAAAGGTACGAGTTTTTATAAGAGATCTGTAGTACTTATACGGGCAATAATGTTTTAGTGGAATCGTTTTCGTATGAGTAGGAAACGGTACGCTACGACACGGTAATTAATTCGAATGTTTTCTAAGGTACGATTAACTACGATACGATACAGTACTGTTTCCCACTCATGCGAAAATGACGACGTACGGTCTACTTTTCGATAATTGCCAATGACGACCAAGAAATTAAAACATATCTCCATGTTTTTTTTAGTTGCTCTAGATTTAATTTCGAACCGACTTAATATTTCCTTCTTTTTGTTTTGCTTTTCGGTTTTCCTTTCCATATTTATGCTTCATTTTTTGTTTTACATTTCCTTTATTCTACACTTTTTGCTGCCTTTTTATAATTCAGTTTTAATCTAAACTAGACATACTGCTCCTGAGACTAAACATAAATATTTTCGTTTTTTCAGCCATCCTTTCAGTTTTCTTGTCCATCTGTTCTTTTCCTTTCATCTCTTTTCTTCGATTTATGTCCTATTTTATTTCATTTTTATTTATTTATTTATTTATTTTAATTTTTATCTTTTCTTTCCTTTCCTTTTATTACCTTTTATAGTTTTACGGTAGACCTACAACTCTCATGCACTAATAAAACCAGACAAATCAGTGAGAAAACGAATCTGGTCTCAAGAAAAACCTTGCACAAACGTGCCCAATAGATGATGGATAATAAATGTGCTAATGAATAAAATCTAGACTGAAAGAAAAAAAATCAAATTTAGATGAAAAAAATCAAATGTCAGACGAAATTGTTATAAGAACTTAATAGCTAATCAAAGTCATTGAGATTTGTATCAGTGGACAAAAAACGTAAACATGGATTTTGAATATAAAAAAATCGAAGTTCAAATGATGAATAATATTGATACGGTCAATAAATTAAATAAGTAAATTACTAGCCTGAGAACTGAAAACTTGGTTTTTGTTTTTCATGCAGTTATTGCCGGTATGTTTATTATTTTTTCGTCTGTTTGTTTATTTATTTTTCGTTCGCTTGTTCGTTTGTTTTTTTCATTTGTTTGCACGTGCACCCCCTCCCCCCCCCCCCCCGTCTCAGAAAAGCAAAAGGTCCACTCAAAACTATAATTTATCTATGAAACCCGTGTGAAAGACTGCCGTGAAAAGACCAACACAAAGTGTAATGGGTTGTAATAATCACCGAAAATACAAAGCGCATCATATTGTAATGCGGGTTTTCACGGGTTTTCGAAAAGCACGCCGACTTTGTGAAAATGATATGACAGCTAATAACAAAAGTCTATTATAAACTCATCAATGGTCCAGGGTTTTTAATGTGTATCCTCTGTAAACGGTCTGGTTACGCCACTGATCACAAGCTAGAGCTATTGTTCGAATCAATCAAATCATTGTCCTGGGCGATGGCCATTTGGTGAATGACGTGTAACACCCGAACACGCCCATTCAAGATACAGTTCAAAAACGTAATTAATTACGATACATGCAATCAATCAATACAACTTTACTTGATCGTTCTTTTAATCAATAGAGTGGTAACACACGATACCTCTATGATACGGCATAATTTTTAAGATTAAGATTCGATACCCGAGTCTCGGAGACAGCTATTGTGGAGTGCATGGGTCAATAACTCATTCTACAACGGAATGTAGGCTTTGGTCATTGACTCAAAGAATTAATTTCCCTCACATATAAACGCGCATCACTTCTTGCAAACGAGTGTTTTAACACCCCACTCCACCCTCCTTCCCAAAAAGCAATGTTGGTGCAGTTGTGTCAAACTTTACTATTCCAACAGTCAGCCTGCACGTCTTCTCACAGCGCCTACAACATTGATATTGTATTAGCAAATTGGTGCACTAGTTTCAACTAATTTGTCAAAGATTGCTGTTTTCTCATATGTTCTTTAAAAATATCTTCCAGCTTCAGTTCCAGTTTATTTTCGTGCTTACTTGTAGGTACTACTGAAAACAAACCTGGATCAGCCGTCCCTTATACGATACATTTCCCACACATGTAATACGGCTGAATCAGCCCGCAATTCTAATAACATCGCTCTTCCATTGCTCGGTAAAGATTTCTAAAAAGTGGTTTTGGACGAACGGGTCATGAATCGCGCAAGAACACTTCTTTGGGCTTGCAGGGTTTCTTGTGAAATCTTTACAAAGCAGGACGATAAAACTTGGCGAGTGAGGTTAAGGGTTGTCGTGAACAGTTTTTAGTTTTCCTTCTATTTTTCTGACACTTATGGAAGTGGGTTTTTTGGGGTGCTATCAAGATTCTAAGAGTTTTTGATAATTAATGACCATCAGACGATCGTCATCAAAATTAAAAAAAACAATTTAGAATTTGCTGAGTGAGAATGTAAAGGGTTTTCGTGACAATTGAGCGGTGCGGCAAGTTATGAACCCTTGAAAGTGTTTCCGTTCGTTGTAAGCGATCCAGCCTGTTCTGTTTTCATCCAGCCATTGACTGTCTCTTGTCTGAGCCAAGTATCTCAAAGATGTGTTGTGTGATGATTTGAGAGCTTTTCAAAAATCATTATGGTTATCACAACGCTAGATGTTGTTTTGAATGTTACTCATATCATTGATGTATTTTAATACTTCAATTTTTGTTTTTTTAAATTAAAAAAGGTTATTATTGTTTTTGCGCATAGGATGTTTCATTACATAACATTTTATTGCATAAATGCCAACTGAAAATCTTTGTTTGGAACATCCCATCTTTTTATTCTCCGTACAAACGATAGTCAAATTGGTGTTGTTTTTGAATGGTCTAACGAGTGAAGGAGAAGAAAACTTGTAATTTTAAAACAATTTCAGTTGCTTTCTACATCACCCAGAAAAAAAATGATTCAAAGGCTAGTGATGTTAGACCGTACACTTATAAGTTTCTCAGTGTTTGCAATTTGTGAATTTGCCTTATAAATTGTACGTGATGCGTGAATTTCTAAAATTTTAATGTGTGAAACATGAAACCCTCCCCTTTGGCAACTTCTTGTATAGTTATTAAACTTCTTAATTAAAAATAAACTTCAAATACATTAAACTCTCAAATGCCAGAACGAAATTCTTTTCTCCTTCCTTTCTTTACTCTGTTGTGTAATTATTTTACTTCAAAGAAAGACATAACGTCTTTTTTGCGATCGAAGTGAGTGTAAAACTAAAAGAAGCAAGGACGTTGTCATGTTTAGGTACTTCTAACCAATTTTATAAAGTTTTTTTAATCATTATACACTGCATTACCTATTCTTTGTAAATACATATTAATTTTAGTTTTAGTTGTTCAAATCAATTGTACACATAGTTCGTTAATTCCGTTTACTGCTATAGAACTTACTCGAAACTATTATTATTATTATTATTAACACTAAAAATTAACTACAAACGAAACGCGAGCGCCAGCTTGAGAACGGCTTAGAATAAAGTATATACTAAACATAATATACTGTACGATACCCCAACTATGTTGGGCGTTAATTGTTACCCGCGTTTTTGTATATAGTTGCAAATTATTGGTCTCGCTACCATCTCACTAGTGATAGAAATGAATTAGTTCTACTTAATAATTTATAAAGACCAGCAGACATTAAACTTTGTCTTGATTTGACGTTTTATGTGAACAAAAGATGAGGAAAGGAAGGAGGAGCCAGAAAGAAGAACTGAAAAAAAGCGAAGAATACACAAACACCAACAAAAAATATCACCGAAAAGGACCGATACAGCAATACTATTCCCAGTATAATACCCAAGAATATAGACTTTCAAGTCGATCCTAATGTATAATCTATGAATAAATCATAAGCCATGACCGTTTAATATCGTTCCTTTGTCATGAATTGAGTCAGTTACAATTATAAGAATAAAGCAGGGTTATTGTTAACGCCCCTCACGTAGGAAGTCATCAGCATGTATCTGAAACGTTCCACGTACCTACACACGAATTACAATAATATTGAATGGCAGATAAACCAACTAACATACGTGTAGATCTATTTCAAAATACTAAATGAAACAAAATGCGAAACGCATTCTCAACGAAAACTAGAAACTTATATTAAAGGGGATTGAATTCAAACCACTTACGAGTTTCTACGAAACTCCGCGTAGCGAAATTAACAAACAACGTAACGTTTAGTTTCAGATATCAATGAAGACATTAATAACTAGATGGTGTATTTGCTTGTAAAATTTCTTCTGAGAGAGCGCGACGGAAATAATTGTACAGTGCATCGAGAGATGTGTTCTATAATTGCGTCTTGATTCATATCATAATTCATAATCATAATTCACAGTTCAGCATTTTATTTCAGTTGAAATTGCTGTCTACACTATGGTACCAAAGACGGACTAGCTAGTCACGGATTGTAGAGGTGTTTATATTGACTGTTAATGCACTCAGCGCTATTTTTAACAACCACTTAACACTTACAAACACCTAAGATAAACAGGTCCTTGACACGTAGTTGTTGGATGGTTAGATATGTGCATCGGTATTTTCAATAGTTTGAAAACAAACAGCGGCGATGAGTGAGAAACGATTTCGAGCCAGCTAGAGTCTTTCAAAAAGTGCATTGGTAGTGTAATATTAGTGGTCACTAGTGTATTACTAATGAATGCCTTCAAAACTAAGGTAGTCCCTTCTGTGTGAAACACCCAATGGGAGTCCGTCAGTGACAACAAGCACTGAATAAAATAGTCAAGTTTCTCATTTAAAATAAACGAATATTCGTCTTAATAAAAGTACATACATCACATGGACAACTAGTAATTTTATTTCTTATTTTTTTTGCCTGCCTAGAAGAAGGAGAGGTGTATTCGCATTTCTTTCTACATAACCGCATTGTTACACACATTTGTAAATAACGTGGAGCTTTGTAAATACCTAAAATACATATTTACCAATTTCCCCCATCTAGAATTTATCTTGCCAGCCCGCAAGTATGACGCACAATCATTAAAGCAATTAGGCGAACAAATAGGTCTCTATTGAGAGGAAGAGTGGTGGAATTTTATTTCTTTTATAAACGCAAACAACCCTGAGGAGTTCGATGAGGCATTGGTCCATGCAGGAGGGCTAATTCCATTGTGGTTGAGTCACACAATACGGACATCAATGCAGATCACGTCCTATGGAACAAAACTGAGAAACCAGCGTGACCGCGAATTAAGACAGTTAACTACAATTTTACGCCAAATATGTTCCGTTTTTTTTTCAGTCTTAAGTCAACCAGGAAAAGAGAATTTTTTTAATTATAAAATGATCGACGACTAGTGTTAATGATTCTCTAGAGTCTTACAAAAATGTTGTAAAAAAGCAACTAAGACAATCGTTTTTTTAAGTAAGAGCAGAATGCGCTGTAAGCTTTAAATCCTAGTGCTATATGTGCAAGTTGGCAAGAAGGATGTATCATCTTTACTTACAGTACGCGAATGTTTACCGATGGATTTTGATGTGGCGCATTTTTTCGCGCGATCAGTTTGAAACTTGATGATGTAACCAAGAGCATTTTCTATCAAAAACTCCTTTGACGTGTAAAAGCGTAGACGTTTTCTTTGGCTTTAATGTCAATTGACTTTTAGCAAATCTTAAAAAACTAAAGTAAAAAAGCTCTTGCCGACCGTTATTAGCCTAATCAATGATTATAATTCAACAAAAATAACTTTCAATTTAGTTGATGTTAAATGATTATCTCGATCTTTCTATCAAACACATATTCTGTATTTTTAAATCGTCAAGTCTAGAAATACATGAACGAGCTAACGCCAGGTAATCGAATATTTTATGGTTAGAAACTCTGATGTCAACGGGATCTTGGAAATTCTATAATTATAAACTGACATTGCGCAACAAACATGAAAAAATAAGTGACTAAAGAGTTGTTCATAATTAGCTTTTTGCTCATTACAAAGAAGAAGAGAGGCGACTCACAATTTTTAATTCATCCTTATCGCTCTACATGATCTGGCTTCCTCCTGTGAGCAAAACAAAGCCTGTAAATTACGTCGATATGTGGATTTATATGGAAGGATATCTACCCCCATGGGCGCAACAGCGCTAAACTCTCCTGGAGATCCAGAATAACTGGCGTCGAAGGCTGGCCCACCGTTTAAATTGATCAAGGTATTTCCAATGATTTCCATAAGTATTTTGTTTGATCTTTGTCGCCCTGGAGTGCGGTTAAGATGTTCAAAATTGACCAACGGTGTATGAACTGTTTTTGTACGTGAGCGATCCGATCGACCCCATACTGAACACCATGTTTTTTCCGGATTCTTTTTTTTTTGCGTTGGGCTGTGGTCTGGTGATCAGGTGATCAATGTTTGACTGAGAATCGCAGCACTTTTTTTATTTAAAAAAAAATGTTCTGTTTTTTCTAAGTGGATAACGTTTTTCGTTTTCTCTAAATACTACTTTCAGATCGTTCCAGTTTTATATCGATCTTTAGTGGTAGTTTCATAATTCGTAAATATTTCTATCGAGCTAGTTTCTCGAGCAATCACTTTGATATTTTCTTTATTGTTTTCTTATCGTGTCGGTAGAAGACGAATCACAACAACCAAACCTATATATGTTCTCATATATAAACTCATGGAAATTCTGACAATGCTATAATCAAATATAGCACACTACAATACTCAGTAATATATTGAAAACACGAATATAGCTAGTAGAAAACGCCCAACTACAACCGTAAAAACGCACTGATCATAACAATGTATACAACATTTAGCCATGGATTATATCTAGCAAAACTGTTATAGCTAAAATGCATGACATTTCCGCCTTTTTATTATAAATTTGGACCATTGCAAGCAAAAGTATACAATTCATTTATTTTGCACGAACTCGAGAAAATGTGCGCGATATCAAACACTGTCTGTCTAATGCAACGTAGCTAAAATAAACTTAAAAAATAAACAACAAAATAAAACGGAGAAGTATAAAACGCTCGAAATTTCATCTCTCATTGAATGCACAAGAATGTACTTAAGATAGGCATAAGAATTAAGCTAATCATGCCAATAATAAAGTGAATGTTTTATGTGGCCGAGATATGGTGGTCGTTATACAATCACAGGGAGTCAAGACAAAGTGGCGCCTTGCTAGCATGAAAGCAGACAAGACAGTCACTGGTCGCATTTTGCTCACCGCACGATAAAAGTAAACAGTCTTCGACTGGCCTTCAATAAATAATCGGCTGCAGAATTTGTGTAATTTCCGGGAACAAAGCTCCTTGATTACGTACAGACTTGGAGACGGTCCCGACAGATTTGATTTTTCGCGGGTGACTAGTTAGTGTCAAGGAAAATGTATGCCTTTGTTCATGCAGACAGTTAACTGCCACCGCCCACTGCGGGTAAATTATAAAAAGCAGGCCGGTGAAAAATAGCGCAATTTTACCGGTATTGTGTATGAACCGCACAATATAGTTACCTCGTATTCGGATCCAGAAATTTTGAAAGGGGAGGGGGGACTAATAAAAAAAACTAATTATCAATTAAAATAAAAATAATATCTATAAAAATAAATCAAAAGGGGGGGGGGGGGGGGTACCAATCCCCCATGCTCCCCCCCTTTTGCCTGCAATATATAATTGTCCCACCGACGCAACATAGAATCATTCTCATAAACCCATGAAATAATTATTATTAAATTACAGCGAGGACACTGGAGGCGTAAACAATTTGTGCTTTTTTCACACTTTTAATATACATCCTTTGAGAAAATCAATTTAAAAACATTTTCATTTTGTGCTCAACTAAGTGCATTAATTGAGTTACTACTATTGTATGGAATTTAAAGTAGTAGAAAGTTCACAAAATAAAACGCTAAATAAAGGGAAGTGTTCATGGTTCGAGTGTAGAGAACTTTGCTTTCTTTCCATGCAAACTTTAATATTATTGAATCTGTATTCAGACAGTCATGTGACATCATGTGACGTCATTACCCAGGATGCCCGCAACAGATGTCACAGTAAGTCATAGTATGTTGCCTTGCGCTACACCATATTTCAAAAATGATAAATCAATATATTTGTTTCCCACGTTTGGGCACCATTTGAATCACTGCTAATCAAGTAATCAATTCAAAACGCATTTGAATAATTCTCTTATTCGGACAACATTTGCATCCAGCAACCGACTGGCAAACTGGCATTCAATCGTACAGGATTTGATTTAACTTGTCCCAACCAAAAACATCCAATCGAGAGAGCCTCTATTCCTTTTTCCTTTAATTTCTTATGCATGAAATCATCTTAATCGTAGCAAACGCAGAGTCCGAATCCAGAAATTCTGGAAGGGGGGGGGGGGGGGGGGTCACTAATCAAAGAATTATTGATTATCAATCAAAAATTAAAAGAATTATATCTAAAAAAAGTCAAAATGTTGGCACCGGCCTCCATGCTTCTGCTCTCTTTGGAAACGCCTCTCTGCTTTATGGTGGTACGACAGATCGTTTTCTATACCTGTATGGTTGCTTGGTTACGTGGACTTACTATGGTAGTATGTTTTACAAAAACCATTTGTACCTGACACTTTCAGATAAAATGAAGACAAGTCAGAAAATGATCTAAAAGTAGATCGAAATATCCTACAATAAAACAACATCATGTTGAGTTTTTTCGGACTTGTCTTCATTTTGTATGTGTTGAAGTGGTAATACAACTGACATGACAATCGCATGGTGAAACAAAAATTTGGAAGCGTCCTGGTTGATATATGCGTTTGTTTTGATAAACATTTCAATTGCGGGAATGGCTGCATGAAATATAATTTGAAGGGAATCTGCAGCATCTTTTTATTCAGAGTTTTACACCATTTACAGCTTGTAATACATATCGTTCACAGACTAAAAATATACATATACATTTTTGGGTTTTGTTAAGTTTCTGTTTTTATGTCCTTATTTTCTACATATTCCTTGTTTTCTTTTTCTGTTTTTGTGATTTACTTTTCTTTACTCGTTATTTCTCGGCTTGTTTTTTAAAGAGACAACCTTGTGTAGCAACCACTATACAGGTTTTTTGTAATAATGGTTAATATAATTATATTTATCAAATAGATGAGGCTTGAGCGTGCTTTGTTAATTCAGTAATAGAACACGATGGAAAGTGACGAGAGCACGAAAGAAATGATGGGAAAAGAACGAGCTGAAAGCGAATTCTTCTCCTCACTTCTTGAGTGCTCTCTTCACTTTTCTTATATTTGATTGATTATATACTTGCTTTTAATTTTCCGGTAAATTGCTAAAAGCTGAATGACAAAGAAAACCTACATCCAAAGATCTAAGGGAATCACGACCATTTTGAACCCGGAAAAAATGTACAAAATGTAACGTATTCCAAACTAAAATGGGTTTTTCCAAAATGGGACATTTTCAGTGTCATATTGGATAATTTGACGAAAAAAAAAACAAATTTGTAAAATATATATATAACAATTTTTCACTTAAAATTTAAAAATATTGTGAAAATTGAGAATATTTCCGTAACTTTTATTTTCAAGTCAGTGAAAGACAAGCAGAAATTCTGCAAGATCTGACAACACTGAAATTGCATATTTTACACACAACAAAATCTTTTATTCAAAATTATAAATTAGTAACATAATTGATGAAAAACACATCGAAGGGATTATTTTCTGTGGTCTATTTTCATCAACGACCTCTTCTTCCATGAAAATGTCTTGAAAATGTAAAAAAAAAAACAATCTACTCAGCTACTAAGTCGATTGGTCCGCAGTATTAATACAGGGGGATATCCATTTACTAATGTCCAGAATAATGCTCTTAGTAAGGTAATAAGTGACATGGTGTTCTATAATTTAATATATGCTATTAGTATGGTAATAAGTGACATGGTGTTCTATAATTTAATATATGCTATTAGTATGGTAATAAGTGACATGGTGTTCTATAATTTAATATATGCTATTAGTATGGTAATAAGTGACATGGTGTTCTATAATTTAATATGTGCTATGGTAATAAGTGACATGGTGTTCTATAATTTAATATATGCTATTAGTATGGTAATAAGTGACATGGTGTTCTATAATTTAATATATGCTATTAGTATGGTAATAAGTGACATGGTGTTCTATAATTTAATATGTGCTATGGTAATAAGTGACATGGTGTACTATAATTTAATATATGCTATTAGTATGGTAATAAGTGACATGGTGTTCTATAATTTAATATATGCTATTAGTATGGTAATAAGTGACATGGTGTTCTATAATTTAATATATGCTATTAGTATGGTAATAAGTGACATGGTGTTCTATAATTTAATATGTGCTATTAGTATGGTTATAAGTGACATGGTTTTCCATAATTTAATATATGCCATTAGTATGGTAATGAGTAACAGCTGGTGTTCTATAATTTAATATATGGTATTGGTATGGTAATAAGTCACGTTGTGTTCTATAATTTAATTGTTCGACAAGAATCAATCATCAGAATTCCAATTGATCGGTAGATTTATATAATCAATATAATACATATTAATTGCCTGAGTTTGGTAATAAATTACCAGTCCATTCACACAAAAGTTCTCTTGAGAAAGGATATGGTCGTCGGATGGGGTTCATATCAGTGCAAATTCACCAAAATGTGTTCTAAATCATTCTAATGGTTGTACTAATTTAGCAAAAGAGGTGAAACAGCCCCCAAACTCACTGAATAGTATCAAGCACATATAACCACATATATCTGAAAACCATTTCATTAGATTAAACTGTTTGGCTAGTTTTGCAAATTTTGTTGAATTTTCTATTGGCGATTTTTTCTTAGAAAGATATTTTATAGAAAATTGATCAATTAATTGAAAAATGGATAGAAAGCTATATGGTCCCGTGCCCGTTTTCGAGATAATTTTTTTTTTGACGGAACCATATTTTGACATCATTTTTTGAAGAACAAATGACGAAAAATGGATTTTTCACAAAAACATTTATTGCTCAAAAACTAACAAACAACGTTTTTACTGGCAATCTCAACCAGACATTATTTGACACAGATATGGGAAAATAAATGATATATGTTTTACAATGTTGTCTGTTTATGTCTGAAAACCGTAAGTTTTCGGGCTTCTAGTTTTCAAAACAGCAAATGCAGAATTTCTGCATGTTATGTCTCGTGAAAAGACGTGAGATTTCAAAAAAAAAAAAAAATAATAGAATAAAATAAAAAAAATTATATACATGGTTTCAAAGAAGTTTCGGTCACTTACTTTTTTACATTACCACAGATTTTCTAGATTATATATTTAATCAAAAATCCATAAATCAAACGAAATTAAGAGCCGTAAATGTCTGGGTCAAAAAAAAAAAAAAACTGAAAAACAAAAAAAAACAAGGAAAGTCAAATAGATATTGCATCTCATTGAAAATGAATGAATGAATGATTGGTTTTGTTGGGAGGTTTTCGAGTATATATATTTGTAGATAGTAAAATATAGTATAATCTTGTCTATTACTTGTAACAAAGTAGTTGTCTTTGCTGTACGTGGGTCCCTAAGATAGATAGTTGTAACAGCGCCATTTACCCTCTCGAAGGATTTCAAGAACTACGGTGATGATCTTATCCATTCACTATTCCGCTCTCCCAGATTGTCAGTTTCTTTATAAACAATGACTCTGTTGGATTAAGGCTTATTCATGCATAGTTTAAGTGTTTTGTTTTGTTTTACGACAGAGTGGCCGGGTGCATTTTACTTCTAGGGAAAATGCAATCTCTCTCATACGATCCCTTCGGCGAGCCACATAAGACGTCTGCAACGGAGGCAACCCATATGTGTTTTGCTCTAGCTTCCAGATTGCATAGTACTGTATTTCCAAACAATTGTACTGGTCTGAGACTAGGGCCAATCATACGCCTACTTAGATACAAACTGAAAGAGATGTTTTCAAAGACAGATGTATACCTTTTATCTGAGTAGAACTTTTTGTATTTCTATCCATTCATCTATTTCTTATGTATAGGCGTATATCTTGGTTGGTTTGAATTAAAACCACAATTTCACTATAACTATAATCTACACGGTTGATAAATTTCATTTCATAAGTTTTGAATCGCTCTCAGATACTTCGGTCTGCCAAATTTCAAGCATTTGTTTTTCATTTGAAAACAAAATAATCCAACAGCACACCAGAACGTATCAATAACACGATTGTTCTTTGTAGTGGCATTTGTTTAGACAATACATAACTGAGTTGGCCCGAAATATTCAACTTCCTTTTCCTCCCATTTTGCCCTCCCAGATTTTTCAAAAGAAAGATATACTTAAACATAACGACTTTTTCACATTGTATGTAGAGTGCAAACAATTAATCCGTGAAACTTTAGTAATACTAAATAATGCTATTTTATGCAAATTCTAATTTTTTCTCTTGTTTAATTAGCACTATTTTGTACTATTTAGTAATTAGTGTTTCAGGGATATATTGTTTGCACTCTAATAAACTAGCTTACGATATAATTGTAGTAGAGTGCACGCACTAAATACGTTTTCTTTTGTTTCATTAGGGCTATATATTTACTACTAAATTTTGACAACTGTTGCACACATTTAGTGTTTGCTTTTTAATTTTTCTTGTATCGGATATCTTAGATGCGAAGCTTCGCTCGTCCCCGCTGTTCTTGATCCATTCTCTAAGGCCGGGCCAGCAACACAGGCTTCTCAGTCTATCTCAAGCAGATTTCGCGCACTTTTGTCAACTAAGGACACAAAACTGCCATTAGCAACATCATGGTTTTGGCATATAGTTGCAATATATGATAGTATATAGATCTTAGGAATGTATATGATTCAATTTTCGGTTCATGCTTACAAGCTTAAGAACAAGATTTATTCAGAGAATATCACTTAATAACTGTTAATTCCCTTTAAATTTGTCACGATTTTGCGCCTTTTGCAAAGCTAGAAAAAATCATTGGTGGATTTTTTGTATCCATTTCTATGCGGTGGTGTGATTGAGTACTAGCATACCGACTTGTCCTTGTCAGTTTGTGTCTCTGGTATCAGCCAAAGATCATTAAAAGTTATGTTGATTTCTCGACTTTTAGGGGGTCTTTGTAACAAAGAAACGAGTATTTTAACCCTCCTCGATGACATAAGCTCAATCAACCACGCTTTGCGGGAGAAATTCTAGATTTGAAATTCATTTATGGTCAGCGTGTTCACCTGCGATGGAATAATGTCTGTGATTAATGCATGTCTGGAAAAAGGTATTTATTCATTTATTTATTTATTTGCTGTTGTTGTCTTGTCGGATTTTTTCAAGCAAACAAAGTTAGTGTTTCTGACCCTTCAATCCACTACTCTCCAGTAAATAAGGAGGCGGATTAACTGCCGTTGCATTATAAAATCCCGTCACAACCATACATTTTTCATGATCACCTGTGATTAATATTTCTGCAATAAAATGTCTGGAAAATATGATTATTTGCTGTTCTTTAATTTTCAGCTTAGGAAGTCTTTGTAGCAAACAAACTAGTTTTTTTAATCATTCGACTCGCTTTGTAATTCATCATGACCCAGTCTGAGATACTGATTTTTGTTGACTTTATAAACGAGGTTCTTTGACTGAGAATTCTGGCATACTAGGGTGCACGCACTAAAAGTGTGCAACAGTTGTCACTATTTAGTGGTAAATAGCACTAATTAAACTGAAACGAAAACAATAGAATTAGCATGAAATACCACTATTTAGTGTTATTTATGTTGCACACTTTTAGTGCGTGCACTCTATATAGAAATCGCAAAACTGTCAGCCGACTGAAAAAACAATGGTTTATCGTAATTTGATTTCATGAGTTCATGTGACCATTTAGAGCCCTCCAAAAAACGGTCACGTGAGCGAAGCGAAAATCAAAATTATACGATCGATCGTTATTTTTTCAGTCCTAACTGTTTACCGATTTCGGTAGTAATCATGCATGGAAATTTTAGCTGAAGTTTTGAGATTTTTTCAATTTTTTTTTTTTTGAGAAACTATAACATTTAGTTAAAAGTTGGGGCTCCTGTGGTGAAATACGCCAGCGCTTTTTCGGTCAGCGGAGTACACCAAAGCCTGTGAAAAACGTGAAAATGGACCAACCTCGTCCCCAGGGCCACTCTGTTCGCTCTTTTTTCAAAATGGCGGTCGCTCACACATTGACCCTGGCAACGGCTGGTTTGACACGTGATCAAAATCTCCAAGATTTTTGGAGATTTTGATCACGTGGCCAATAAAATCAATATGGCCGACAGTCACGTGTCAAACCAGCCGGTACCAGGGTCAATGTGTGAGCGACCGCCATTTTGAAAAAAGAGCGAACAGAGTGGCCCTGGGGACGAGGTTGAAAATGGACATCAAATGAAAAATGCAAACTTTCACTGTCTTATTTTTCCATAAAATCGCGAACATTTCTACTAAATAATAGCAATATTAGATCGTTAAGCTATTAAGCTTGCGGTTAGGGTTGGTTTGTGCAATAAATTCAAGAGATCATTAACTACATCTGTGAAAAAATACGTGTGATCCGGATTGAAAAAAATGGCTGAATTTCAAGCTGTTGTCCTTGCTGCTGGAAGTGGATCAAGAATGTACCCTCTTACTGAAGATATTCCTAAAGCACTTTTACATGTTGGTAATCTACCGTTAATATGGTATCCTGTCAATATGTTGGAGAAGGCCGGCTTTGAAGGTATTTATTGTGATGTATTTGTACCCATGTGCAGTTGTTATTTTTTTTTATCGATGTAAAAATATAATGATATTTCTCTTTTATAATCAATATGAGATGCTAAGCTTAGATGTTCTTTCAAATTTTATTATCAAAGTAAAATATCTATATATGATGATGATGGTGGTTTACCCTGCGAGCAGAGGAATTTTTTTGGGAGAGAGTTAAAAAATTCCTTTGCTTGCAGGGTAATGGTAGTTATGATGGTGATGATGATGGTGGTTATGATGGTGATGATGATGGTGGTTATGATGGTGATGATGATGGTGGTTATGATAGTGATGATGATGGTGGTTATGATAGTGATGATGATGGTGGTTATGATTGTGATGATGATGGTGGTTATGATGGTGATGATGATCGTGGTTATCATGGTGGTTATGATGGTGGTTATGATGGTGGTTATGATGGTGATGATGATGGTGGTTATGATGGTGGTTATGATGGTGATGATGATGGTGGTTATCATGGTGGTTATGATGGTGATGATGATGGTGGTTATGATGGTGATGATGATGGTGGTTATGATGGTGATGATGATGGTGGTTATGATGGTGATGATGATGGTGGTTATCATGGTGGTTATGATGGTGATGATGATGGTGGTTATGATGGTGGTTATGATGGTGGTTATGATGGTGATGATGATGGTGGTTATGATGGTGGTTATGATGGTGGTTATGATGGTGATGATGATGGTGGTTATGATGGTGGTTATGATGGTAATGATGATGGTGGTTATCATGGTGGTTATGATGGTGATGATGATGGTGGTTATGATGGTGGTTATGATGGTGGTTATGATGGTGATGATGATGGTGGTTATGATGGTGGTTATGATGGTGATGATGATGGTGGTTATCATGGTGGTTATGATGGTGATGATGATGGTGGTTATGATGGTGATGATGATGGTGGTTATGATGGTGGTTATGATGGTGATGATGATGGTGGTTATGATGGTGAGGATGATGGTGGTTATGATGGTGATGATGATGATGGTGGTTATGATGGTGATGATGAAAAAGATTCTTTAACCACATTGTTTTGTGATAATGTTTTATGTGCTTTTTGTCATACAGAGATACTTATAGTTGTGCTTGAATCAGAAGCACCTCAAATATCGCATGCTCTATCTACCTACTGCAGTAATACCAAGTTGAAGTTTGACTTTGCTGTCATCCCTGACGACAAGGATATGGGGACAGCAGACTCACTGAGACATATTAAAGATAAAATTGAGGTATTACACCATGCAGAAATACATTGTGCAATTATAGAAAGTTTGCTTGATTAATTACAACCATTTTCATTGAATTTGAACCCTTGAAGCTAAAATTCCAGTCTGGAACCTGGCATTTTGATATTACATCAATCAAAGAGGTTACAAAGTGTTCACTGCCTCACATTTTAAGAAAAAACGTCTGTTTTTTTTATTGACGTCCACCATTTAAAATGATAAGACTTTTTTCGTGTTGAGGGTCGCACTTTAACTAAAATGGTTATAATGTTCTATATCATTTTTATATTATGGATTATTTTGATGATTTATGTAAAGTGATTGTAGAATCAGTTTAATAGACGAGTTGTTTATGTACCACGATAGCTTACAAGTGAATGAATGTAACATGAGTAGAGTTCAGGGGCGGATCTAGGATTTTTGAGAGGGGGGTGACATATTTTGAATATAGCCAGGCGCTAAGTCACGTGGTCTGTCACTGCTTTAAAATAGTTACAATTAGACGTTTAACTCGGTATATATCAGAGTTAACGTGGTATTTGACCAAATTTGGTCACTTAGCTTCACTTTACCGTGGTAAGAAGTCCAAGTGTGACCACAACTAATAACAGATAAAATATCTACAATCGTCATAACTGACCTAAAAGAGAGAGGAAGCTGACATTCTTCGTGGATGTAGCATCATGAATTGTTTGCAAATTTCCTCGGTATTCAAGGGCACCTCATGACTATTCATTGCCAAAACTGCTAAATTGCCAAGCCTTTCAGTAGACATTGTGCTCCGAAGCCACGTGTGCACTCTTCTTACACATGAAAAAGACCTTTCTGCTTCTGTACTTCCCATTGGTAAAATCGTAAGAATCTTTAGAAGCTCCCTCACATTTGGAAAAAATATCTGATCTGCTTTATTCTTCAGTAGAGAGGTTACACTCTGGGAAAGTGCTGGTTTTGGTTGTTTTCTCCAAAAGTTAAACCATCTAATCAATTCACTTTCGAAACTTGCTGATATTGGCATTAGATGGCCCCATTTTGCGCAAAGAGTTTGACTTAGGTTTACGACCTGTTCTGTCGTCTTGTCAACGATTACTTCAGGTACAAGAGCACATAACTCATAGTGTGATCTCTTCTCTTCGCTGAAACGGCACTTTATTTCCTCGCAGACAATATCAAGGAAAGGAATAACAACAGTTCGCTTCCAGTATTCCGCTGCAGTATTGGCGGGACAGTTGTTTCGGTTTCTTTGTGTGCTGGTCACTCTTGGGAACTGTTCTGTTGAGCCTACCAAATCTGCCAATGCTTGGACGTTTGTATATATACGCAGAAACCACGTGTCGACTTCACTACGGATTTCAGTATAGGAACTTGCTACTTCATCAATTCTACTAAAACCTAGATATACTTCCATCAGTCTTCCTTGTAGAGCTTTGACTAGTGGTCGCATTGGTTCAAGTACCTCTTTGGCACATATAAAACTGACTATATGGCCAAAGTTAACAAATGTATGTCTCAAGCCATTAGCTTTAGTTTTTGTGTTCCTGTCCCAGTTCCATGAGTTGTCACCTTCTGGATAAAACCTCTCGTCTTCAGTTGGGAGACAGATTTCATTTAGGGCAATGACAATAAACTCATAAAGAGAATAGAGGGTTTCAAATGTATCATGCCTCGCAACCCATCGAGTCTTGCATAAATCTTTAAGTTTGCGCTTTCGATTTTCAGGCGCTAGTGCATCAATGACTGTGTTAAGAAAATTTTGCCGTTTTGGCGAATTGTCAAAAAATTTAAAGAGTTCATGGCATGAATCCATCATGTTTTGTATAGGAGAGATCTTGCATGCATGGCATATTACTAAGTTTAGGGAATGTAAGCAGCATCCCTGGTAGCCTGCATCTGGAGCGTGTTTTGAAATCTCGGATTGAACACCAACTTTGTCTGAGCTCATCGATGCGGTGGTGTCGTAGGCTTGACCGCGGCATTGGCTTATGTCGATAGCATTGTCTGTTAATGATTCCAAGATGGCGGCAGAAATGGCTACTCCAGTGGTGCGTTCTAAATTTCGAACATCCAACAGACATTCGCGTTTCTTTGGTTCGGAAAGATCTCTAATATCAAGAAAACGAAGACAAACTGCCAGCACTTCTCTTCCTTGAGTCGTAGTCTCGTCGGCTATTAAAGAAAAATGTGGCGTTTTCTCCAAGCACTTGCGAATATCATTTCGAACTAAATCAGCTGCTATTTTGATTATTTCGTTTTGAATGTTCTTACTTGTGTAGCGAGCATTCTTAGGTCCATTGATAAGGTGGTCTTTGAGATCTGGATTGCATTCAGCCATAAGACGAACTAATGCAACAAAATTCCCTTCATTCTTCTCAGCATCTATATCAAACTGAACACCGTCATCTCTGTGACCACGCAGAGAAATTTGTTGTTTGGCACAGAAAAGGGCAGCATTAACAACGTGGGGCAATATACTTCTATTTTTTTCAATATTATCAATGGAGGCATGATTAATTTGAGTGTTGATCCGTCGACCTATATTTTCGGCTTGTACACTAGCAATTGCAGCACGTTCCATGCTTTTCTTGTGGTATTCATTTGCTTCATGTTTATCAAGGCACTCTTTGGATTTGGCATATTTTCTGAACGGGATATTTACAAAGGATCCAAGATGTTTCTTTTCTTGGTCGCTCAAAAACAACACACACATGAGACACCAACCACCTTCAAATTCTGTTTCATTACTATAAACCAACCACCTGCGCTGCTCAAGCCACTTCAACTGGAATGATAGCTTTCTCGTGCCAATACACTGTTTATGTAAAATGGTAGAATGATCGGGCTTCCAGCAGTTTTTTATAATTTCAAACTTTTCAGCGTTATTTAAACTATTAGATTTGTTTAAAACATGACAGATATCATTGGGTGACACACTTGTGTAAGTGGGGTTATAACTTCTTTCTTCCTTTTCTGTAGCCGCTGATTTGAAAAAAAAAACTAGTTTTAGTTAACGATCAGAAAAAATAAATAAGTAAAAAATTACCGAGTGGAAAATAAAATAAATTAATAAAAATAAAATAACAATGTATACATTTTAATAGCCAACTTATTGCTAACTTTATTGCAAGTAAATTAACATAACTTACACAAAGCTTATACTAACATCGTAATCTGAAGCTAGACTTCTAAAAGCTTCTTTTTCTAGTATATATTTAGATACTTGCATGAAAAGGAGAGCTGGAAAATTGACAAATAAGTCTTCGACACTCTCAAGGGAAAAAAATGCACCTGCCAAACCTAAACTCTGAAGTTTTGGCATATTTAAATGTGCAATATCATGTAACTGATCTGGGTGAATAAATAAACCGTACAAGGAAAGCATCTTAAGTTTATTCAAATATTTTATATTTTCGACGACACTATTTGCTTCCAAACTTTTGCAATTATCAAGAAGTAGGTATTCTAAATTTGGACAGGCATCATTACTCAAAAAATCAACGTTACTTAATTCATGCTGCCAACTTAGATCAAGATATATAAGTTTTGAGGAATTCCCTAAATTACTGAACAGTTTCACTGATGAATACTGTATAGCTACATTTCTGATTGAAAAATATGTGAAAGATGTTGCATGTTTCATGATTGTTGCCATAGGTAGTGGATCAATATGGTCAATCATCCATTCATCAATCGAGACAATATTCCAGAGGCAATTTGTGTCGCAAATCCTCCACCATCTCATTGAAACACGGCAGAAAGAACTCATAATTTCATCAAGTGGGGTGTAACTAAGGATTTTGACCAGAATTTCATCTGGCAGCACTATGAAAAATCACAAACGAACTTTATAGTTTCTGGATAAATATAATTAATTTATAGAACTAAAATAACAATAATGATAATATTAATAGTCTTACTTTCAATGCTTGAGATAGAGGAAGAAGTGCTATCATTAGTCTCAGGAGAACAATCTGGAAGTAAAATTAAAACCATGATATTTATACTTGTGTAATATCATAGTTAATTAGTCAATTGAAAAAACATGGACGGGTCCATACTATACGAGACTAGACCAAAAAAACCTCAACAACAGAAGTTAAACATAAGCTTAATTCAGTCTTCACAATCATAACTTATTTGATGGTAAAGTAAATAACTGCCTACATAAAAACGACCTTACGTAATGATTTTCGTAATGATAATCATATTTTCGAAATAAAAAAAGGAACTTGAAATCATTCACATAAAGATTAGTTGTTTCTCATCAGACTTAAGTCTTAGATTATTATAATTTTTTTGGTCTCAGTGGAAGAATCAAGCAATGACTACATTTGTCATAGAAATAGCTTACTGGATTTACCGATTTAAAGATTATAAATTAATTTAAATAAGGACCAATAAGATTTAAACAAAGCACAAAAGAGCATACCAGGATCAGCAGTTTTTCTTTTTGCTGGTGGCTCTTCGTCTTGTTGACTTTCTTGCCTGTCAAAGTAAGTTAAATCAAAATTTCATGTATTAAAACTCAATTAAATAACATTTATGGCCCTTAAATATTAGTAGTTACTACTGTCGGCTCAACGGTATTTAACATGTTTTACTTACCGTGCAGACTTAGTAAAAAACGAAGAAACTTTCTTTTGCTTTTGCATGGACATCGTGCTTTCGAAATCGTTCGATGGGATCTTCCAGTGTGTGCAAAGGTGGTGTTTATCAGAGTACACAGGAGGCCCAAAAAGGCGGGAAAGTAGAAGAGAAGTGAAAACATAACGGGCAGAAAACCGTGATGCCCGTTTAAAAAGAAACAGTTTGAATAAAGTAATGAATAAAATAAAACACGAAAAAGCTCAAAATCTGATGCTAAGATCTAAAAAATGAATATTTAACCGGCCAAAATGGGGGGTGACTTATCACCCCTGTCACCACCCCTAAATCCGCCCCTGAGAGTTACAAGAGAGATGAGATCATGTTACAATTTATGTCACTCTATAAGACAGTGTATTGTTATCATGGGTGTGTTTTATATTTTCATTTCAGAAAGATATAGTGTTAGTAAGCTGTGACTTGATCAGTGATGTTCCACTGCATCACCTAGCCGATATACATCGTACTTATGATGCATCTATCACAGCTTTACTTGCACCAATACCTGAAACAAATGCAGATAGAGAGGCTGCTGCTAATCCTAAGGCCAAGAAAAAGAAGGCTGTTAATCCAGGTATTGTTACGAGCTTTATTGACTGATTGATTGATAGGTAGATTGACATGTTAGCTCAGTTGGGAGAGTATTTGCTGTTAATCAGGAGGCTGGGGGTTTGAACCCTCAGCTGGACCATCACTCAGAGATTAAAAAAACAGAGAATTCTCTTTGATTTATAATTGTTAGGCTTTGAACAGGTCTTCTGGCATAAGGACAATAAACTGGATGTCCCATCTCACCACACTTCACATTAACCAGTAATGGGGGGCCCGGACATAAAAGAACGACTGAGGATGCAACTCACGACCATCCTCGGTGATAGGCCTACACTAATACATACTAATTACTAACTACTAATAAACCTCATGCTTGTAAAACCAGATTACATTGTATAGATTTTTGAGGTTGTAAAGGGCATTGAGACATTAGGTAAAATGCGCTATATAAGCACTACATTACATTACATTAATATTATTGACTGACTCACACTGATTGACTCTCTTGTTTCTCTCTCTAGATCAATGTGATTATGTAGGAATTCACTCCCCTGAAAACAGACTTATATACTTTGCTCCTGGAGCTGATTTAGAAGAAACTCTTGTAGTTAGAAAGTCATTGCTAAAGAGGTACATGTTCACTCTGTTATAAGGTGACATAGGGTGATAAAATGTAATTTGTGTAATTATCACATGACAAATATCTTCCTGCACACACATTCTTAAAAAAATACTTAGAAGAAGATGACATGAGTTACTAGGACTGTACAACTTTTTGAAAGAGGGCTGTACAAATCCATATTTTCAAAATTCAATGGTAAATTGTGTTATGAAAAAGCAATTCACAACCAGATACTTAAATCTTTTACACATTTAAGTGTATTAAATATACATAAATACAATAACAATAGATATAATAATTTAATATTGATAAGACACATTTTTCATAGATGTACTGTATGTACATATGCTCATACATGTATTGCCATTGAAGTTGTTGTTGCTATCTTAGGAATTACATTGACTAAATTTTATTGTCATTATCATAACTTTTTTCCCATCAGATATCCGTGTATCAATGTTGTAACTAATTTAATGGACGCTCACTTGTATATCATGAAAAAATGGGTCATTGACTACTTGGCTCAAAATAGGTGAGTTGAACACTGATTATCTGCATCAGGAATTTGCTTGGTGCATACTATATCATTGGATTGATTATAACAGTGTTTATTTTCATATTTCCTTGAGACAAGTTCCTTTTAGCGTTGTCCTATATATATATAGCAATTTCAAATAACGTTGTCATCACCACAAGGCAATAGGAATGATGGGAAAATTCATGACAGAATTTAGAAAGGCATCTTGGACAGTCAAAAAGATGAATTAATCTATTTCATTTCATTCATTGATCTATTGAGCAAACAGAAAGCAAATCAAGTCATAACTAAATGGCGTGAATTTCTTGTCAACTGGTGCAATAATTATGACAGCAATATTTATACCCATAGTTCCTAGCAGCCTTGGAATGACCTAGAATTGCCATTTGGTGATGACAACGTTATTTGAAATAGCTATATACATCTTTACTTGACCAATGATTTAGATCTTTACTTATTTAGCTCTTTTCATTCATCAGTTCTATTAGTACGGTAAAAGGAGAACTTGTTCCTCATCTAGTCAAAAAACAATTCCAGAAACAGAAGAAAATGAATAAAAATTTCTTTGGAACAGACACTGGTTCGGTTTCAGTTGTTGGTGATGATAATAAACCAGGTTTGTAATAATAAATATAATAATAATAATAAAAATAATGATAAAATTGTGATTAGAGTGCACGCACTAAAAGTGTGCAACATCAATACCACTAATAGTGCTATTTTATGCTAGTTCTATTGTTTTCTTTTGTTTAATTAGTGATGTTTACTACCAAATAGTGACAACTGTTGCACACATTTAGTGTTTGCATGCACTCTAACATACCATTTGTACATACCATCTCAATGGATGTCATTTTTTCAATTTAGTTTGTTGTTGCTTACTTGATTACCATTATTATTGACTACCATTATTATCATTATCATCATTGTCATCATCATCATCACCATTACCATTATCGCCACCACTGTCAACTTCATGATAAGCACAATTACCATTTACCACTGTTATCATTATTGAACATAATGACCATTATCTGATTCTTATTGTCATCATCAATTTTCATTTCAAGGTCACTATAATAATAATTATTTTCCAATAGTATCTCTAATAATCCTTCATTTCTAGATCTACTTAGCTTTGCCATTGAAGATGATATCACTTCAGCCACTAGAGAGTTCTCATCCTGGAGTAGTTCTTGTGTAACAGAGAATGGCCAGGGCAATAGCATAAGATGTCATACTTACATCATGGATAATGGTTTATGTCTTCGCGCTAACACTTTGCCAATGTATATGGAAGCAAATCGACTGGTATGGCTTAGATAGAGCATAAGTTAATAAATTCTGGCCTGGGATGGGATAGGGTTTATGAGAGGAGTGGAAACCCACCCTTTGCTCAATAACAGAAGCCAATTAAGGCAACTGACTAGTTTGTTATTAAATAGTAATCAGAATTTTTTATAAGAAAGATATTTTGCTAGACAATTTATCCTTAAGTGGAAAAATGGAAAGAAAAGAGCATGGTCCTGGATCCGTTTTCAAGATAATGAATTTTGAATAGTACCATGTTTAGACAATTATGAACAAAAAAACAAATGGCAAAAAAAATGCATTTTCTACAAAAAAAAGTAAATACTCAGAGATTCCATATTAGACATTGATTTAGTAATAAATGTGAAAAAATTACTCATGTACAGCTAAAAAATGTGGTCACAATTTTTAGTTTTATCTCCTATTTTGACTTAAAATTTCTAACAAAAACAGAAACCTAAACAGTTTACCATCTCTTTATTATATCTTAGAGTAATCAGAGTTTTCTTAAACCTTGTCAGAAGAAAGATTTTCACCTGATCTTTCAAATAAGATAGAGAAAAATATAGATCCAGTGCAAAAAATGTGAGTTTTGGCTTGATGAAGCTGGAAATTCTTTATATTATTACTTTAGTTTTCCTTTGTTAAATGGCACGTGCAAAGTTGCTTTAGTAATTCAGCGGCAATTTTAGCATGTGGACTGGTAGTCAGTCGCCTTAAAGGGGAGTCTTCTGGTTGCCTCTGGACAACTTTTATTACTATTATTATTGTTTTGTAGAGATGACTTTTATTCAGCTACAGACTGAAGTATGTGCTCTGGCCTAATTTATAGGCAGAATCTTATGTGCTACAGTAAATCCAGTACTCTTGACAGTCATGCTCATTATCGTCGTATATACTTTGAGTTGTGAATGTCTGAAATTTGACTTATTATCCAGTGGGTCTTAGTGTAGTTGCCAATCATTATGTTTCTGGAAGTTTGAAATCAGCTTGTGACCAATTTGCCTTACATAACTGCAGATTCCAAAACAATTGGTCAGCTTGTCATCTAAAGAAATTCCTCTTATTCATCCTTCTGCCTTAATCAAACCTAAGTCACAGGTAAGACAAAACTGTTAAAGCCCATGTAAACTAGCCACTTTTGCAGTGGGATTCTTACACAATCATTAGCCATAATTGCTTGTTTGATCAAATCTTGCTGCAATTGTCACATCATAATTACAGCAAATTGAAATGTGCTTGAAATTATCATGGCAATTTAACTTGAAAACAATACCATGTGCACATTTATCATTTTTTATTTGGTATGATATGTGATAAAACAAAATTGTTTTTTTTTTTCATGAAATCACAATGAAATCCCTTGATAACCACTGCAAATATTGCAGGTCATTTATATTAAGTTTCAACTTAATCGTGCCAATTCTTGTGTGAAAATCACTCTGCAAAATTTGCTCTAGACAGTGAAAACGGCTTCTATCAGATATAACAGTAATACTAATTTAAAGATTGTTGCATTGACTTCATCATTATTATTAAATTTAAAGTGTTTCTTTGCACATCTCAACCATACTGTATATGAAGCATTCACTACATCCATGTATTTGAGCTTTTGGGGTACAAACCCATCTTTACAGGGCTCAAACTAAAGGCAGATCAAGGGAAAATGTCCCTCCAAATTTGCTACTTTATCTGTCAAATCAGAGTTTGAAAAGAAAAGTTGAACTCCATATTTTTGATGGAAAAAATGCATCTTATTATTACAAATTTTTACCTTTCAAAAATGGGGTAATGACCTTCCAAAAATGCATTTGTAAGGTCATCTTGACCTATGTTAGGCTGTTATTTCGAGCCTTGCTTTATTGAAAAATTGTAATACAACTGATATTCAAATGTTGTTTCAGATTGGTAATGATTGTATGGTCGATGAGAGTGTAACAGTTGGAGAAAAAGTTTCAGTCAAGAAATCGGTTATTGGCAAGCACACAACAATTGGGGATAGAGTTAAGATTACTAACTCTGTTGTAATGGACCATGTCACAGTAAAGGATGGGTAAGTACAATGAATTATATTTCATGCAAGTTAAGTACGACATGTGTGATTTTATTCAGTATTATTAAGTTGTTTGTACATTGTACCATGAAACAAACAAGCTACAATCTTGGACAAAACTCTTGGTACATTTTCTGTTTTTTATGTCCACCTTTTGGTTTTCTTTAGATTTCCCTCCCCCACCCAAGCAATGTTGATTTTATGATCAAATGATTGTCATGGGTTGACATATCTAGGATAAAAACTTTGTTCAGTGGGGGGAGGGGAATGTGTTTTTTAACACATAAAACATGATTTTTATGTACTCTCTAAAAAGGGTACATTTCCTTAAATTTACCATTAGTTTTGTCCAAGATTCTAGGTACAAGCAAGTGTCTGTCATTTTGTTAAAGAAGCCCAAGAAAGCCATTTCAGTGCTTTCTTAAATAAATGTTGCTTAATTTGTGATTGGTTGATTCATCTGTTGCCACAATGGGATTGATTGGTTATATTTTGTACATTCTGATTGGAATTGAAGATCACTGCAACATGCAAATTGCTTGACAAGCTGCTTGTTACAGGAGCTGTTGCACTAAGTAGAACTCACAAGGGCTACAAGAAAATAGTATTGTATTCTTAGTTTAAAGGAGCCATCTCAACCATGATGCTTTGCACGCCTCTGTTATTGTTTACATATGAATAAAATAAACAGATCTATAAAACATCTTCAAAAATCAATTATCAGTAACCAATAATGAACTCTAAAGTTTTCATTTGTATGGTGTGAGTGAGACAATGTGGAGACTGAAGTTGAAGAGGTTTTATTTCCATAGTTGCCATTTTCGGCCACAGCTCTAAGCATATTATAGAACACAGGGCCACAAAGCATCTGGCTGAGACAGCTTCTTTAAGGTGTCTCTAGTCAATCTGTAAGTGTGACTGTGTTGTTCTCTGTCTCTTCCATAGCTGCAACATTCAGAATAGCATAATATGCAATAATGCATACATCAAAGAAAATGCAGCCCTTAAAGACTGTCAAGTTGGTAATGGTTTTACAGTACAGGAAGGAGGTAAGAACTGAAAGCAAGAAAGGCAACTCCAAATAACATTATTGTGGTACTCTAATGGTCAGAATAAAATCTAAAATGAATGAATATTTTACACATCTCATGCACATTGTGATTGTCCTCAAGATGAATGCTAACTCTGTCTCTACATACATTGACTATTTAATTGCACACATCTTTGCTTACATGTTGATTTTTTTTGGGCAAAAACTGAGAACCTGGAGCTGGTTTGCAAGAAACCGGGAGTTATCCACTGGATAAAAGTTGATTATTCTATAGAATTTATTAGAATTTATCTGCTGGATAGTGATTTACCTTGTGGATAGTGCTATCCAGACATCATGCAACCAGCCCCTGGAGAAGAACCCTTGTGACATGAGAGAGTCAGAACAGCACAACAAAGAAACTCAGTTCACAGATGAAGGTCGTGGCAGGGCCTAAGTGAAATGCTAAAGATGTTAAAATCAATGCAGATCTGGAACTGATAAATGTAATTTTCTTTATTGAAATAAATGGCAACTAATTTCTATGCCATTGATTTTTTGTAGGTGAATTTAAAGGAGAAGCATTGGTAACAGAGCAACTCATGGACTTTGCATAAGCAAAAACTCTTGGATCCACAGCAGATCAGCACTGATCCCTCACTCCCAAGATCTGCTACAAGAAGGTTGAATAGAGCTATCATGATGAATCACTCTCCATCCTGGATTAGTTGCACCAATTCTGGATAAAAGCTATCCGCATCATACAATTACAGTTCTGATAATTTAACCGGGACCACATCACGTAATATAAGCCAATTGGCGTTTTGCTCTAGAACAAAAACATGGCCTTTGTGTCCTTAACATCCAATCAAATTTCAAAGGCCTCAATTATGTGATAAGTAAGACATGGTTGCATTAGCAGCACTGTTGTACTGATGTTTTTTTCTACTTTTGGTAAAGATTTATTTGATGCAGGACAGGCTTACACTATTCAAGTTTCTTGCAGCTGGCTGTTGACGAAAAACCTTTATTTTGCTTTTAAAACCATTCCTTATCACGAAAATCACTAATTCTAAATGTCATTCTCCTTATTTTAAAAGCAAATTTATTGTCCCTGATAAACAATTATTTATTCTTGAAGGATAATCTATATACAATAAGAAATGGTAATGAAGTATTTCCTGGGCTAAATAAACCAAGTGAATTAAAGAAAATTAACAATCATCTGCAGTTTGCCATACATGTGAGATTAATATATTAAATAATATATAAACATCAAGCCATTTTCACATAATGTAATGTAATGTAGTGCTTATATAGCGCATTTCATTGAATGTCTCAATGCACCTTACAATCTCTAATAATATTATTATAGTATGTACTGGTTATCTGGTTTTACAAGCATGAGCATCTTAAGTAAAAAAATGTACAGCTATTAAACAGATAGGATGTGGCAAATGACCCGATAGTTTTATCAAAAATAACAGTTACGATACGATACTGCTTCCCACTCAAATGAACGTAGGTCTAGAGTGTATTTTTAAATAGACAACATTTTCATCTATTGCTAGCAAGCATGATATCCAGACTTATCCTTATTATTTATTGATCTGTCAAAGAATATCTACACCAAGATCTGTTTATAATATGGAGACAAGCTGGTTCTGCCATCTAGTAGCATACATAATATCTGTGTCCCTTGGGAAAAGAAAACAAAAAAACTTTGGGCCTTTGATATAGATGTGAAGTATGAACCCTTTCATCTTGAAAGTGTGACACAGTCTAGACAAGATTGTGAAGGATTTCTGTTATTTTCCTGAAACAATTAAGTCATTTGTTTCAATATGCAAATGGAAAGAACTAAATTGAGCAGTGATATCAAAAACAATGTTTTGAATTAGGTGTAAACAGTCTGTAATTGAAGAAAATGGATGTGCAATGTTAATATTGCTATTATTTCTAAAGTATGGACCACATTTTTCTAATTTTTTTGCTTCAATTTATAATATTGCAAAACACATACTGTCCAAAACCACCAAATGAAAAACTGTACTTTGGACAAAAGCTTGGAAAAGCTGAACTACCTGTTAAAATATTCAAATGAATGCAAACCACCACTTACTAATAATAATAAATAACATCATTGCGAAATATACACACTAAAAACGCGTTAAATAACATACACACCTCAACACAGTACACGTTAAAAAAACAAAAAATGACCATCCCTTCAATTTTTCCTTGCAACTTTTGTAAAAAGAAAAATTTAAAAAAGTGTACAAATGAAATTGTACACTTGTTCAAATTTCCAAAAATGAAATTTTGGTTGAAAGTTAATTTCATTTAAACGTTTGTTCATTGATCATCATCAATTCTCTCGATCCCCATCCATTCATCGTCTTCAAATTCCATGGAACTCTTTTCCAAAATTTCTTTCATAATTTCGTTGAAATCAGCAGCATTGTCAACATGAATGTCATGACCGGCATTTTTTACTATGTAAATATCGACACTAGATTCGGGACGAATGCATTTTAATTCATATGCAGTGCGATGATCGAAAAAACTCCCAGCACCATACATGACAGAAATTGGAAGATCTTCATCCAAAGATTTCACTCTTTTAATCATAGGACACTTCGCCCAACCGAGCAGAAAGTTCATGTTGCGGAAAGCATTTTCACCAGTTGGAGTTTGAGCGTTGCAATGATAAATGTATTCAAACACCAAACTGTCTTTCCACAACTCAGAACTTTGCTTGTTTGGATCAAATCTTGCTAGAGTAACAAGCCAAGGACCTAATGGTCCAAATAAACGTATAGGACATAGAAAATTCATTGAATTTGTCAGATAGTTCCCCAAGCGTATCAACATAGGCAATTTCTCGTAGACGAATTCGCTGTCTGGATGACGATCAACAATACCATAAGGCAAAATCGGAAAGCCCCAAGGGTCGGATAGTATAAGACGATGGATGCTTTCAGGGTGTTTCAAGGCGTAGGCTGTAACAAGATAACCGCCTAGGCTGTGCCCTAGCAAGATAAATTTGTCCAAGCCAACAGCCTTTCGCCATTCTTCGAGGTACTCCACGAACTGGTCTTCAGCTTTCTGTGGATCGGTCGGAAATTCAGGCCTTGAACTTCGACCAAAACCCGGCAAATCAATAGCGTATACTGTATTGCTCTCGCTTAGTGTATTGTAATTCTGAAGCCACCAACAAACACCGCTAATAAAACCGTGGATCAGGACAAGAGGAGGTTGTTTACAAGCGTCCTTGTTGACTGTCAACGTCCAAATTTGAACTCCCTCGCCAACTTTCACAAAATTCCCATCCCAATCTTTGCTTATACGCTTTAAAAGTTGACCTTCGGCGTCTTCAAGTTTCTGTGTTGATGTTGGAATCCAATAACTGCTTGCCCAAGAACTGAGTTTTGAAAATGGATCTAAAATTGAAGACATTTTTGGCTAATGTGAAAGTTGTGTGGGTTTGTTTTGGTGAAGGACTGCTTGAATGGTTTGTTTTGATCGGAGTAAGCCGAGTGTAACGAGAATCACTGGGGCGAACATTTTTAAAATTCCAGCCAGTCGCCAGTAACATCTAGAAATATCAAAAAAAACTTTTATATTTTTCTGAATACGCCAAAAAATCATAAAATGAGTTCGGATAGTTTTAAGATAGCAATAATCATTGCAAAACCAAAAGTTTTTTTGGTTGAAAAGCAATTTCTTATGTTTTATGCCAAAAATTTCAAAAACAAACAAAACGGTGCATCACAGTAAAAAAAAAACATCCTTTATCCAATTTTTAATCATTTTCAAAAATCGGATACCAAAAGGACCGGGCCAATAACGATCGACCAAAAAAACAGTTTTCTCTGATATTTTCTTATTCGGGTTTCCTTTGGTGGAAAGAGACTAGACACTAATGTTTTGGCGAGAGTCAATCGTTGTCAAGGGCGACTAACTTAGTTTGAGTGAAAGCAAAATGGCCGCAGTTTCGTGAGAGTAGTTGCTTACAAAAACCCCACCAGAAAGCCTTTAAAAAGACTTCAAAATGACTGAAATTTTGTGTCGTTGGCTTAATGAAGACGTTGGGTTAAGCAGATATATTGGTAAGTCGAGAGTTATGCCCAAAAACTGTTAAGAATTGTGTAAAAATGGTCTAGATCTTTGAGTTTTTTTTTGTCCTACGTTATGAAGTAATGCAGAGTAAAGTAAGTTAACTTGCTCAAAACTATATGTTGACAAGTAAAAACCTTTAAAATAAGTCAGTATTATATTTTATTAGATTTTAACTTAATATAAGCTTAAAAAGGACAAAAGTGTGACAGGATGCTTTCATGAATTCAGTGATTTTTTCAGTTGCAACGCAAATCAAGTAATTGCTTAAAATTATTTTACTTCTGACTTGTTTCAGATCAAGGCAATGTGGCAAGAGAGTTTGCGACTGGATATCTCATCGGTGAACTACTTGACAAACATGCACTGCAGAATGATTTTGCAGAGTTTTCACAAAATACGTACGTATAAACATTATTTTATAAGAGGTTATGTACAAGATGTTATACAGTCATGTACAAATGATACTGTCAACACATGCTGGAACATTGTAATATATACCAATCCCCTGGGGTAAGGGAATAGCCAGGGATTAATGCTTTTTGACAACTTCTATCCATAGGGAGACAGGATAATTAGCGCTGTAATAAAATGAAACAAAATGAAGTGATGTTTTTCTAACAACAGTTGTCTGTCCCTGAGAGTTTGGAAAGAATTGTGACATTATTTTATACTGTTAAAATGCAAGTTTCCTCCCTATTTACTAAGTGTCAGGGACCACTGATTGCTGCAAAATACAAATAGCACATTTTTAATATTGGTGCTTTTAGATTTTACAGACTTAACATAATCAAATGGTTCTTATATTTGATATGTAGGACTTCAGACTCTAGGCTGAATAACTTCACAAGACTGGAACCTACATTAAAACTTTTAGAAATTCCATATGATACCAATATAGTAAGTATCTCTATTGTTTTTGTATGAATGTGAAACCAGAGGCACATCCAAGGGGTTGGGGCATGGGGGTCCAGTAACTCCTTTAGTGAAGTCCCCCTCCCTAAAAATTCTGGACCTACCCCTGGAAACAGTACCATATCATATCGTAACCATAGTTTCTAAGAAAAAAATCAAATCATCTGCTGTATCATAGCACTATTATAGTTGTACCGTTTCCCACTCATTCGAAATTGACTCTAAATTTTGACTCCAAATGTAGGTCTCATCATCATCATTTCTAGAGCTGGTTATTGTGATAATTTGTTGTATTTGTTTGTATTCCCAGGCTCATTCAATCATGAATGAAAGTCACAGTACAACCACCAGATTACTGTATCAACTGTTCATTACACTTGGGAAGAAAAATGTAAGTACACATGTCAAGAGAAATTTTTACATCTACATCATAATGATAATAATAGTAATCAATTTATTTATTAGGCACAAATTCAATATGGATATATTCAAGAGTGCTATACCAATATAATAGAATAATATTACCACTTGTAAACATAATAAACAGCATAACTAGTCTAAACAATAAAAGAACAATGTCCACTATTTACAAAAAGCATGTTTTTTTTACTCTTAAAAACAACTCTAGAGATTCTGTAAAGACAGTGCACCGTGATAATGTTAAAATGACTATGTCTTTATTGCACCTTTGTTTCTATTAGAAAATGGGTCTCACAGGTGTTGCCATGGAGACCATGAGACCAAGCGGTCCTGTCAAACTTGAGACCATTGAGAGAGGAATGCATAAAGAAGTAAGTATAAAATGAAATTAAATCCAACTGATTTCATTTGTTGTTGTATTTCCATTTGCTTGTACCTTCTATTATACCTAATTAATGTTTAATATCTACCCCTTAATATTTGCCCACCCATCAATCAATCTTTGTCTGTCTGTCCATCTGTCTGTCTGTCAATTTGTTTAAACATTAAAATCAACTGTGTGCAAACGTGTGTAAAATAGTGAATGGGTAGTGAGTGTGAGGGAAAGTCAGACTCCCTAATTAGTAGAAATGCTAAATAACCTAGAGACTACAAAAACGTTCATTTTTATTAGTTTATGCAAATTCATAGCATGGCACGCATGGCTCGCATAATAATAATAATAATAATAATAATAATAATAATAATAATAAACATCGTTGTGATAGACAAAAAAAACAAAAGAGTACAAATAATTGACATTTCCGTACCAGCTGACCACAGAATAGAAGAAAAAGAAAACGAAAAGGTCAACAAATACCAAGACCTAAGGATTGAAATAGAAAGACTTTGGGAAATGAAAACAACAACAGTACCAGTAGTCATTGGATCACTAGGAGCGATACCCGCTCAATTGAAAGAACAATTAAAAAGACTAGGAATCAAATGTTGTAATATAGCGAATATCCAAAAATCTGTACTTCTGGGCACGGCCCATATCATTAGAAAAGTACTCCAGCTCTCAGGATCAGGATAGCTCTTGAGCTGGAGTTATGTAACATCTGCCAGCAATTAATATTGTAAAATCATTAGTATTTGCTGTGAAATAAAAGATAATAATAATAATAATAATAATAAATTATCTGATTCAATTTCAATAAATAAATCATTAATTTTATTTCACTATATATATCAATATTAATGATTATTAAAGCATAATATTTTCAGATACCAACCTTATTTTTACTTATAACTTTATTTGTGCAATGGAAGACATCAAAATTACTCATCATTTTCATTCCTCCTTTTATGCATACTAATAATGTTTCACAATATTGTACAATCAAAATCAGACTCAGTAATTGACCATTCAATTAAAAAAAAAACATGATGTGACAGGTGTATCAATCATAACATTGTTATGTATTCAATAGAATATAAATTTAGAATTGAAAGACTTGACATAATAATGTGTTCTGCTTGACTTAATTGTAGGAATGTCCCTGTCATAATCATTGAAAAAACTTAACAGATTTGAATAGTCAGATTCAAATAGTGCAATGCATAAATACAATTATGTAATAAGAATATTAAAAAGTATTTAACCTGAACCCTAAAGCAGAGATTTTCTTGTCTATAGAATCTACAAGCTTCCATGCACAGCTCACAAGAAGTTATTCCCAGAGCCACCAATAACAAACAACTTATAGACACAACTATCAAAAACATTGTGATGGAGCTTGTCAAAGATTTACAAGAAATCTCTGTTATATTAGTTAGCGATACTAAATCCCTAATACGCGATGTTACTTATTTAAGCCATGATAAGAACTTAGCACCTAAAGCAAGAAAGGTCATGAAGTCAACTTTACAAACTTCAAAAGTTGTCATGGATTTTGTTCATGATGTAGATATTATTATTAAGTCTTTGATGGCACATTGCGATGGTTTTACTGTTTAATTTCGAAGTTTGTTTACATCAGTCATTACATCAGTCATTACCAGGTAGCCGGAAAGAAGGCTGGAACACCTGGGAAATGATTTTGCTAGGCCAGCCCTATTTTTTTATGAGCAATTAAAACAATTGATGTACACCTATTTGACTACCACTGACTCCCTTGTTGGGACAGCCCATGACAGTGACCAGTTCAATATCTGTTTCCATCCAGAAAGAAATACATGTACATACTGAACAGAATATTGCATAAGTCTATTAGACTTCTAATATTGTTACAGCCAAATTCGTTATATCGCGACCCGCCTTTTTAAAACTTTGTTTTGATTTGGTCTTTTCTGAACCGTTAATCAAATTCTAAGGCGGAGTTTATTTAAGATTAACCAATGACAGAACATGTTAGGGCAAGCTCCGCCCTGTGAAAATGATTGACGGTTCAGAAAAGACCAAAATGAAAACGAAGTTTTGTGATGGCGGGTCACGATACAACGAATTTGGCTGTAATTTAACTAATAATACAATATCTGATTTTGATGTGATTTCAGAATGAAGTAAAAAAAATAAAAAATGAGATGAAACAAAATAATAGTTTTGCCTCAATATTGTTCTTTTTTTCTCTCTCTCATACAATTAAAAATGGATACGTAAATTATATTTCAGCATTAGCTTTACTTTTATTTTTAGTTACCTCGTATTTGATGGTTAGCAAAGGACGTTTCCTCATTTAAATCTCAATCTGAATATTTACATCTCTTTCCCCACCTAAGAAATGTTCATGATTCAAATTATTCCAGATTTGACAATGATGGAACAAGGGCCATGGAGTGGCTTGAAGGGCTTACGTCCCACCACATTTTTTAAATAAAAAAATGATTGAATAGAGCAAAATATATTTTAAATTGATCCGATATAAAGGATGCAACTTTTTACCTCCAACCCTTAAAAGCCATTCACTTCCCTGTTAAAAAAAGAGTCTAGATATATTTTTTTAATGATAATGATGATGGCATTTTCAGAGATTGAAACAACTCACAAAAAGACAAGTAGATCTGGACTTTGAGAGTCTTGTGCAAAAATTTCAAGCCAAACAAAAAGAGCAAGAGGATATGGCCATGAAAACTAGGTAGAGTATATTATTAAAGTGTATAATAATAAAAAGATTCATCATCGTTATCATAATAAACCATGATCTGTGGCATTCACCACCACCATCACAATCGTCATCATATATAAAACCGTCATCAGTGGAATTATTACGTGACCATCACCACCACCACCATCATCTCCACAACCGTCATGAGTGGCATTATCATGTGACCACCAGCGTACACGTCATTATTTCTGTCGTCATGCAATTAAGCAGAAAACTTTGTTAAACTTCCTTCAAAACCCATTCTTTATTTGTGCATCTTTTTCAGATTTGCAGAGGAAGAGAAAATAAGGAAATATCAGCAATCACAAAGAAAACGAGAACTGGAAAAGGTACAAGGTTTTTTAAAGAAGCCCAGAATATCCCATTCAAGCTATGATTTTGTTTTTTTTCTGGTATTGGCATATTCCTATTTGCCTCGAGTCTAACTTTCGTCGTATTTAAATCTACAGTCAAGAAACTACAAGAATCGCCAAGAAGAGATGATGAATAAAATTAGGTAGGGATTGGCTACATGAAGTAGACTTACGTTCATTGCGCTGTCCTTGTTCTTTGTAGTTGATCAGTTAATCAATTGACCTTTACTTCTTTGCAAAATATTATTTTGGTAGCTTGGTAATATGCCACGCGCATTCAACAGCGAGAATTCCCAAAAGCAAACAGCAAGCATTTAGTTAAAGAGATATTTTTTGATGCTTTTGTAGTGAGGCTGCAGTGAAGATTCCCAAAGCTCCTGATTCAAGAGTAAGTGAAGAATATCAAAACAAACAAACATTTAAAAAAAATAAAAAAATAAAAAAATAAAAAACACAAGCAAAATGTTAGACACTATCCTAATGTGTAGATTTTCATTTAGCTTTTATTAATGTAATAAACAATTTTCGTTTTCTTTCAGAAATCTGGCAAGTCCAGAAGCGACATACGAAAACAAAGGGAAGCGGAGGTACTTACAGTGTACCATATCTCGAGTATCTGAGAGCACCCCCCCACCGACAAAAAATGCAAAAAAAAAGAAACTCTAGTACAGCCTTTAAAGATATATAATAATAATGTTAAAAAGAAAAAATCTGAACAACCTGCAGCGACGATGAAAAGTTTAAGCCAGCAACGCAAACAAAGATTGTACAAAATAAGATAGAAAATATCCTCACCCACCCCTCTCCCCTTAAATACCTAATGGTGCTTGGGTAACTATGGCATTATCTGTTCTGCAGGACACTATGACGAGCATTGATACATTTGAAGCAAGTTTGAAAGCTACAATTCCACCAGTCAGCCCTGCATTGGATGAGTATGTCATTGCACATTGCTTGAATCTTGAGACCGTCTTCCTATGTGCAGCGGCGAATCCAGAAATTTTGAAAAGTGGGCACTAAGCAAAAAATTACTGATTGCAAGAGATTGTACTCTCTTGTTGATTATCAATAAAAAATGGATAGAATTATCCATAAAAATAAATCAAAATGACCCCTTCCCCAGGATCCGCCTCTGTAGTTGCTTGTTCGCTGCTTCCTTTATTTATCTATTCATTCATTCGTTTGTTCGTTCGTTCGTTCGTTCCTCCGTTCGATTGCTCATTCATTCATCAAATCCATTGCTCATTCTGCTTTTATTTTATTATTATTATTTGATCGTTCATAATTTTGTTTTGTTTGTTCGTTTCTTCTTTTCTTTGCTCGTTCGTCCATTCGTTTGCTCCGTGCTTTCCAACATCTGTCTCAAACACTCAGAGCTTCTCCCTGTATATTGCAGATTACCGAAAACTAACCGTGATGTTGACATTGATGCTTTCATTCCAACACAAACAGCAAAGCGTCTCTCAGAACCACTCTCCGGCATTAAGGTATTACAAAGAATTTCCTGTAAAATTTATAATAATACGAACAAAAACATGTACTGAATTTTTTGTCGTAAAAATCTTGTCTTGTTATCATTTCCAGCCCAGTTCGAATCATACTTACATCAATAAGATCAGAACTAGATTAGACGAGGACGCCGTGGCCAGACAGGTGAGTCATTGGTCAGGTTTGTTTATCTTTAATACTGCCTGTCTGTTTTCCTGCCTGTCTGTTTGTCGTTCATTTTCGTATTTACTACATAAAAAATTCGTAATACAGGCAGTTTGTTGCGGTTTTATTTTTTTGTCTTTGCTTTTGAGTGTATTTGTATGTCATCTGTGAAGGTATTTCTGGCTACATTAGATCCAGTTTGCTTGGCTGTTTGTTTTTACTTTTATTTTTGTTCATCCATCTCAGTTTTTTTATGTTTGTATATGTTTATCTACCTTACCAGTTTTTAAACGTCTGTATGTTTATCCATCTTACCGTTTTCCTCGTCTTTTTGCATCAGCGCCTGTTTGTCCAGTATTACGTAATTGTAATTATGGTCTGTCTACATGCGGTTTGAATTATGTATCGTCTTTTTAATGCAGGAACGAGAGAAGAGACGTCGTCGTGTTCTTGTAGAACAACTCAAAGCACACGAAACACAGGAGGTAAGAGCATTTGTCATTTTAACCCCCATCTTTCTATCCTTAGACTCTAACACGGGCAAACTTAGGCGCATCGCGCAGTGAACATTTCCCTCAATCTTTTTTGTGATTTATTATCAAAAATTACCGTGCGAAAATTGGGTCCGACTGTAGAGTCAAGAGAGGCTGGTACACCCCACCTAACCCTTCATTATTCCCGTCATGATTATTGTGTGTTTTTAAAACAGGAAGCCCACCGCGAGGAAATGCTCGTCAACAGGCTGATGCGTCAGTCACAGCAGGAACGCAGGATTGCTGTACAACTAATGCAGGTATTAATGAATGACCCTATTGCAATATGAAGTCACGGGCAAAAAGAAATCATAAATGTTTTATATGATTGAGTTTGTTTTCTTTGCTTAGGTGCGTCACGAGAAGGAGGTTATTCGCCAAAACAGGTAAAATACTTTAAAAATGATGATGATGGCGATGACAACGATGATGATGATGAGGACGATGATAATGATAATGATGACGATAATGTTGATAAGGATGATGATGATATTGACAATGATGAGGATGATTACGTTGAAGACAATTGGATGATGATGACGATGATAGTGGTGATAGTGATGATGATAAGGATGATGATGATATTGACAATGATGATGATGAGATAATGTTGAAGACAATCATTGTTTGATGATTAGATGATGAAGACAATACAACCGAGACTAATGGGCTTATGTTGATGTTCAATATTTTAATCAATGTTTGGTGTGTCTTTCTGACAGGATATTCCGAGAGAAGCAGTATGGCGAGAGAAGGCTGAAAGACTTTGATGATGCATTAGAACGTGAAGCTGTGAGTATTCAACAAAATGACCCATAGACATTCATAAAATAAATCCTTTTTTCGCCATTTTTGGCACCTTCATCCTCCGCATGTCCATCCCCACGCAATAAAATTTCAATTACCTTAAAAGTCCTCAACTATTTTCTTCACAATCATTCGTCTTGAAACAGTTAAGTTGTCGTGCGCAATTCGCGCAAGTTTTAGCATGTTTTATATAAGCACACATTATATTAGGTCGCGCGATATTATTTTTAGCTGTTGTAAAGCCTCAGAGCTTGTCGTATACTACAATTTACTACGAATAAATCGTCCTTAATGCTTCAGTGTTATTTCTTTGTGCAGGAGATGTGTAGGCAAGCTAAACGAGAGTACGCTGAAGAAACTCGTATGGCTCAAGAACTACATGATAGATTGGCTGCTGAACGTGCTAAAAACAAGTACAACAAGCATTATGAAACTGTCTCTGAGGTATGTTTAGATTTTGCAGACATCGTACTGCTACAACATTGGTCGTTGTACTTGGGATTTTCTTAAATGTACGCAGGATTCGTATTGTTTGTTCACCTTGCTTCCCTTTTCTTTCCTTCCCTTCCGATTCACGCTCATCCACGGTTTACAAAGCTCACTTCCTAAAGCCTGGTTCGTACGAGCAACGCCAGCGCAAATGCAAACGCAAGAAATGATTTTTTTTTCTTGCACTTGCGCTTTCATTTTTAACCTGTGAATCGGTAAAAACGCAAATGCAAATGTACCTAAAAGTCTAGATGAGCACAAAATATGAATAATGAACTTTGCTGTTTCCATTGCACAGATATTGTCTGAAATCGTGAACTTTTCTTGTAAAGTTGGCGAGTACCGAGAGTTGACCGAAAAGTAAGTAGTACAAAAAAATACAATAAACGAATAAGGGTATAGGAGGAACATACAAATCAACAATGAACAAGCATTTAATTAAATATGAATTAACAAACAATGAAGAAATTGATGAATGCATACATAAAAGCTGAAGGTATACTTGTTTTACTTCGAAGAAGGAGGGAGTGTTTGCCCAATTCTCCCAAGCCACAGACTCGTATGAAGCTTTAGAAGGTGCACTTTTTTTACCCCTCTCTTTGTCAATGCTTTTAATTACGTGTGTTTACAAGCTACTGCAAGCTACACTAAACAGAAAGAAATCAAAATAAACAAGGATGTAAAGTCACTAGGCATCTAGAGTATGCTAAATATGCGAGTTTATTTTGTGTTTCATTGTTAGATTGGTTCCTGCTAAACTATTCCGGGAATGGAAAGACCTGTTCGTAAATGGACTACCTCTCTTCGAGGAAACGGTAAGACCAGCGTAGTGTATTGTATTGTTTACAGCGATATGTTTGTTTCACGAGAAAAGGGTCTGTGTTTTGATGACGTCATTTGCTGAACCGTTAATCAATAGGCGATTTGCATTATGGCGTCATTTTACCACTACTACCAGCATTCTTTGCGAGTTGTCGTTCATATTCAATTTTGTAATCCCTGTGCAGATTAATAAAACAATTTGCACTAATTGCGACAGGAAGCATTTTGGTAGTAAGAGCTTTAACCAACGACAAAACCCGTTACATCTGGCTCCGCTATAGAAAATTGATTGACGGTTCAGAAAAACACCAAACTTCAAATTTGACTGTAAAAATAAATGAGAATTTATTCTGTCGACAAACTGCCGACACATGCTGTAAAGTGTTAATGTTTTTACAGCGCAACGTCTATAAGTATGATCAATTATACCGTATTCAATCGAGCTGCAGCGTAAACAAATGGCATGTAATGTGCTTTTATAATGTTCTATTTCAGGAAAACGAGTTGACACTGGAAGAAATGAAAAAAGAGCAAGAAATCAAAAACGAGAAGGAGAAACTACTCGACGAGGGAGACTTCATAGAATATAAGGTTTGGCAAAAAACAATGACAACGATAGTGATAATGTTGCTGATGGTGATGATACTGATGAAAATGGTGATAGTGGTTTTGATGATGATGGTGATGTCGATGGCAATGGTGATGATAATGATAAAATGGCGATAGTGGTGGCGATGATGATGGTGATGATACTGATGAAAATGAGGATTGTGAAGGTGACGTTACTGTATTGATGACGGTGATTGCGAGGACGCTGTTGATAACGAGACTCATTATAATATGAAGAAGACTTGGCAGCACCAAGGGATTTTTAGTTCTCAGTGTATTGCAAGTCATTTCGAGTGCCAGATTATGAAGAGGAAGCGCCCAAGTAATGGTGTTCCTGATACGAGTTTGACTTCTTTTATGTTTGTGTGTGTATTTTTTATAGAATCTAATAGGAGAGTGGTTGCCAACTGAGGGTACTGAGATCCAAGGTCCTCCCAAAGACAACACTGTACTTGGTCACATTGTACAAAGACTCTTTAATATAGTATCACCACCAGAGGTGAGTTATAGCTGTGTATGATGAGGTGTTGATGATATTGATGATGAGGAGGAGGGCCATATGATGAGGGTCACATTGTACAAAGACTCTTTAATATAGTATCACCACCAGATGTGAGTTATAGCTATGTATGATGAGGTGTTGATGATATTGATGATGAGGAGGAGGGCCATATGATGAGGGTCACATTGTACAAAGACTCTTTAATATAGTATCACCACCAGAGGTGAGTTATAGCTATGTATGATGAGGTGTTGATGATATTGATGATGATGAGGAGGGCCATGTGATGAGGGTCACATTGTACAAAGACTCTTTAATATAGTATCACCACCAGAGGTGAGTTACATAGCTGTGTATGATGAGGTGTTGATGATATTGATGATGAAGACAGTGAAGTGATGAGAGCCATGATCTATTTAACTTCATTTGTAATTTATAGACTTTACTTACAGTGTAAAGTGCACGGGAGCATCTCCATATAAACCGTGATCTAAATAAATATCAAATTATTACTTATGATGATGATGGTGATGATTCAATGATGTTCAGTATGATAACGTTGATGATTGTCTTTGTGATAATTGTGATACTGATTATAATGATGATGATGATGATAGTGGTTTTAATGATGTTCTAATGATACAATTAGGACAATGACGATGAAGTTGATGGTGGTGATGCTGTTAATAATAATGACACGATGATGATAATGATGCTGATTATAACGATAATAATGATGACGATCATAATAACGTTGATAATGATAACGATTAGGACAATGACGATGAAGTTGATGTTGATGATGCTGTTAATAATAATGACACGATGATGATAATGATGCTGATTATAACGATAATAATGATGACGATCATAATAACGTTTTTGATAATGATAACGATTAGGACAATGTCGATGAAGTTGATGGTGGTGATGCTGTGAATAATAATGACACGATGATGATAATGATGCTGATTATAACGATAATGATAATGATGACGATCATAATGACGTTGATAATGATAACGATTAGGACAATGACGATGAAGTTGATGGTGGTGATGCTGTTAATAATAATGACACGATGATGATAATGATGGTAATTATAACGATAATGATGATGATTTTAATGATGTTGATGATCATGAAAAGGACAAAGACGATGAATTTGATCACGATAGTGATAATAATGTTGATGACGCCGACAATGATACCTACTCAATCTGTTGTTGTGTGTTGTCTCAGCCTCCACCGCCACCTCCAGAGTTCCCACCATTCCCTATCAAAGCCTGTTTTCTTGGAAAGTTCTTTAGTGGCAAAACTACAGTCATTAATAGGCTTGTTGAATGTAAGTACTTTAATTACAATCGAATACACATTTCGGATTTTGTTCAAATCGATCGAGTGACTCAACTGGCTGGTTTTGCCGAATGTATGACAACCATACAAACTCGGCCGAATGCTTTTCAAGACATTCAAAGACACGTTTTAGGGCGGAGTAGTTAAAGAAGGTGTAAAGCATTTTTCTATTTCCATTCACCGAATCGTAAAATGGCGGACGATCTAGGCGGACGAGGCTAGTCAGTCGTCTTGGTGAACAGTTCATCTTCGGCTATGTTGTTTTTATTGAAAAAATGGTACAAACCATTGAAAACCATTCTATTTGAAGTTAAACTACAATATAAGGATCAACACAAAACACTGTTGATTTACAATGACTGACTAGCCTCGTTCCAGTACGTCTGCCATATTTCGATTGGGTGTATATGCCAAAACTCCAGCACGACAAATGTTATTTTGTAAATCCGCCTGGTATTTCACCATGTTTTTGCTCCAAAGCAATTTCAACTTGAACTCAGCCGTGAAAAGTTTCATATTTAGTCTGTATTAATACTCATCCTACTCACAAGCTATTCATTTTCCCGGGCGAACACGAAACCCGCTTCCCTGGAAACGGAGTCTGTTTTATTCAATATTGAATTCGTTAAGTGTTTTTATTCCGTTTTGTTGTTTCTGACAGATCATCGACTGGTTCGTCTGTCTATGGATCAACTCGTAGCTGAGGCTATAGATGCACACAAGAACGGAGAAGTTACGGAGATACCTACACCGGAAGAACCACAGCCGCCTGCAGTACAGACGGTAAATTACAATAAAAATCAGCATATAGAATCCTTGCATGTGACGTCAAAGCAGCTCCATCTGGACGACAAAACTAAAGATTTTTGCTCTCTTGGGAGCTGAAATCCATTGATTTGTCCTCCACACTGAGCTGCATCCCAACGAACTGCAAGCGATATGCACTGTTTACAAACAAACAAGTCACAAACAAATTGTTATGTTGATGTGCCAACCATGGACAACACAAACGATTCTATTGAAATAACGACCAATCACTGTGTTTTGGCACATCGAAATATGGCGAGCCGCGCGGTTATGTACTGGAGCGACACCACAGAAACGAGGCTAGTCAGTCGCTGCACATCGACGGTGATTTATGATGCAAGTAGAGTGGTTTCCATGCGTTTTGTACATTTTTCAACAATAGCAACAAAGCCCAAAAATTACCTGTTTACCTAGACGACTGACTAGCCTCGTGATCGTCGGCCGTTTTCCGTTTTCCCGGAATGACAACACCGTTTTCCAAAAGTGTGCAGTGCGTTTTTCACCCGTGTCCACAACAACAAGGTTGAATTTTGGTCCTATAAATATCGCATATGAATTACAGCGCAATCAACCTGAAAAATAAAAATTATTCATATACATATAAAAATTGATTGCCATCTAAGCGTTTCTTATCATCAGAACTGCTACCCCTCCCAGTAGTGTAAAGTGATTTATAGAAAAACGTCTCTTCTTGACTACACTTAAGGTATTTGGAGACAGTTTCTCAAAAGGCCTACCGACCTAAGAAAACAACGGCAAAAGCCATCTTGCTTTTCTTATTTCTTAACAATATTTTGATACACAGTTGCTTAATAGTTGTGGAGGATATCTTGAGACTTTTGTGGCGATCAGTATTGATTTATGCAAATTATGAGGAAATCCTGGAAAACAGTTTTTTTAATTTATTTTCAAAAATTTGCGATAGAATCATGTCAAAATTCAGAAGCGTAATATTCAACATACTCCCTAACTGCACAGTGATTTTAAACAAAGTTCAATTGAGAAATTTGAAGTTATGAAGCCGTTAACTTTGAACACGATTTTTGGTTATAATTAGCAATCACTTCAATGAAAATGATATTTGCCGTCACAGATTTTTTTAATGATCACCGATTTCAGGTCAGAAATTGTTTAAGATATGCGTAATCCAGTTTTCTATACGATTTGGCAATATTCGCGTTTTTCACGAAGATAGGGGCTATAGATAAGAAGTATGTTTTTACTATATACCGCGGAACAATACCCAATCCGATTCAGAACCACTTTTCACAAAATTGACTCCAACAATTTTTCAAAAAATTTCTGCATAAAATATTGAATCCATTGCGGTGCAAATGTGCTAGGTTTTATTGTTCTAGATACTCTAGGACGCGCAAGGAAAAATTAACAAAATTGGTTAATTTTTGCTGAATAGACCAGTTTCAAGTTCTTCATTGCTCAGGCTAAGCCTCAATTTTAGGTAAATTAACAAAAGAGTCAAGACAAAGCCATTGGTATTTATATTGTTTTTGGATTGGTGTATTCCCACGGGATGTACCTCGTACAAAAGAATATATCACATACTATCAAGGCTTAGCCTGAGCAATGAAGAACATGAAACTGGACTATTCTTCATGTCACAAATGACGCGAATAGCGTACAAATGTTTTGAATCTGTCCTATTGTAGTGTATAACAACAGTGGAATTAAAGGATCAAGTCTCCTTGTCACAGATTCTTGTCACGCTAATTTTTTTACGAAGAAATGGTTTATATATGAATTCTTCATTTATTTATTTATTTAATATTGATATGACATACATTTTACAAACCACTTTATTTCGGAGTAAAGTGCATTGTCCAGTTTATCGATTAGCGTGACAAGAATCCGTGACACAGGAGATTTAATCCTTTAATTCTATTGTTTTACACTACAATAGGACAGATTCAAAACATTTGTATGCTTTTCGCGTCATTTGTGACATGAAGAATTCAACAAAAATTAACCAATTTTGTTAATTTTTCTTTGCGCGTCCTAGAGTATCTAGAATAATAAAACCTAGCACATTTGCACCGCAATGGATTCAATATTTTATGCAGAATTTTTTAGAAAAATAGTTGGAGTCAATTTTGTGAAAAGTGGTTCTGAATCGGATTGGGTATTGTTCCGCGTTATATGGTAAAAACATACTTCTTATCTATAGCCCCTATCTTCGTGAAAAACGCGATTATTGCCAAATCGTATAGAAAACTGGATTAAGCATATCTTAAACAATTTCTGACCTGAAATCGGTGATCATTAAAAATATCTGTGACGGCAAATATCATTTTCATTGAAGTGATTGCTAATTATAACCAAAAATCATGTTCAAAGTTAACGGCTTCATAACTTCAAATTTCTCAATTGAAATTTGTTTAAAATCACTGTGCAGTTAGGGAGTATGTTGAATATTACGCTTCTGAATTTTGACATGATTCTATCGCAAATTTTTGAAAATAAATTAAAAAAAACTGTTTTCCAGGATTTCCTCATAATTTGCATAAATCAATACTGATCGCCACAAAAGTCTCAAGATATCCTCCACAACTATTAAGCAACTGTGTATCAAAATATTGTTAAGAAATAAGAAAAGCAAGATGGCTTTTGCCGTTGTTTTCTTAGGTCGGTAGGCCTTTTGAGAAACTGTCTCCAAATACCTTAAGGGACGTCTATGCGCTAGTTAGGTACGTCGAACCTAGAGGAATTGGTAGTTAGGTCTGCATTGAGTAGGGTGTGAGTTAGGGGCGCATTTTAACGTCCCAAGTAGGTCCGCAGGGTGATCGACGTCCCGTCTTGGGACGTGAAGGAGACGTCCGTAGACGGGACGTGTCAGAAAAAGTCGTTAAAAGCGCGGTGGATTGAGATGAACGATCATTCAGACAAAATGGCGACTGAGAAAGAATCGAAGAAGAAGATTCGAAAGGAGGCGGGTTTTGAATTGATTGTCTCAATTGGACAGGCGAGTGAAGGTGGAGCGTTTCGATACTTTTGACAGTGTGATGAAGGAAAAGGTTTACAAGTACTTTGGAATTCGTGCAGTAAGGATGTTGGTCACTTCCTTGGATGCTCAAGATTACGAGTGTATGACCGATTTGGACGAGACGTACTCGTCTGATAGTGACGATGGTGAGGATTGTCGACGTTGCCGTCGCAGTCGTAAGATGAACAATGAAGAAGAGGGTGTCAATCCAGATGAGGTAGCCATAAGAGTGCTGGAACCTGTAGGCGAGGGAGATTACAGACGTTAGGTTAGGGTTAGGGGTCAGGGGTCAGGAGTCCTGGGTCAGGGGTCAGGGGTCAAGGTCACGGTCAAGGTCACGTTCAAGGTCACGGTCAAGGTCACGGTCAAGGTCACGGTCAAGGTCACGGTCAAGGTCACGGTCAAGGTCACGGTCAAGGTCACGGTCAAGGTCACGGTCAGGGTTGGGGCAGAAGTGGAAGAGCCATTACCGCCACCACTTGACCGATCGGGGGTTTGAGACGCAACCTATGGAAGGAGACATCGTATGGTCACTATGAAACAGACAGTGATGATGAGGATGACGAAGTAGTGGAAGTGGAACCATCCACTGTAGAGGTGAGTAGCAAAAAACAATGGACATGGGAAAATTGGACGTGTGGTTGACCTGACGGTCTTCCTGTTCGTTTGCAGGTGGAGGAGGAGCTAAAAAACACCATAAAAGATGTGATTAGCAGTGTTAGTGTTTAGTATCGTTTGGGATTCAAGATGAGCATTACCACTACCACTGTTTACAGTGAATGTTCGTGTCAAGAAGTCGGTCGTCCACGACCGTGTTACCGACCGTGTTACACCTTTAGGTCGCCATATAGTATTGGGTGTATTTTAGTGTGTATGTCCGCTTTGCTGGGAGTGTTCTCGTTTGCTGCGTCAACCGAAGTACAAGCGTTACAGACGTACCGAAGTACGAACGCATTGACGTCAGAACTGTTCGACGAGTTAGAGGATAAAATGATTGGAATGCTGCTGGCAATTCAGTCTGCTCCACACGGATTGACGAGGATATCGTGCAATTTGAACTGGTTAACTGGGACCCATGGAGCTCGAAATCAATCGTCTCGAACAGGTGGAGTCGGACATTTTGGCCAAACTGGACCAGGGACACGTGAAAAAGGCACACGAACAGTACAGTTACCCCTTTTCGGCCAAGTACTATGTGCCTTCCCTTTGGCGGAACCGTTGTTATCAAGTGTAATACAACATCGAGTACGAGACAACGAGATCAAGGACTTAGTACGCATTACCCAACGAACGATACGTTTGCTCCGTCTGTTTCGACATCTGAACCAACCCGACGACCCTCCAACGCCAGCACAAGTGATGTACCGTCAACAACCCGAAGTGTACATGGTACAACTGCTGTGGGAGGAACTAGCTAAATGCGAGTATTTGAAAGAGTCGTTATGTTTAAACACGTATGAGGAAGGTGGTGTACGTCCAATGATACGAGAACGATTTGACAATTTCCGTTGGGATGTGTCAGATGACGTGCACACGGTCCAGGATCGTTGGTTGGTTGAGTACACTCGACGACGAAATGGAAAATGCGAATGGCCTCGGGGTATGGACGAGTACACCATATGCGACAGTACAACGGGCACGACTCATCGATTTGTCACCTTGTTGATGGGGCTGGAATGTGTGGGTCGTAATTGGAAACGACGTAATTATTGGCGAGACGGAATCGTGAGAGAGATTTGGTACAGCGAGAACGATTATTGGCCTGAATCAAGCGACGTCGAAGGACTACGCAATGCGTCGGACTACTTGTTGGAAATCCACTCAGTGTACCGGGTCGTGCACAACGACTTGGAAAACGATCATTGTGGCCGTGTACAGTACGTTTGGTCTGAAATGGGAAAGTTGCTCTGTGCAGAATTATGGGAAAGTTTTGCGTCGATTTCATGCGTTTTCACCCTTTTGCTGATGGTAATGGTCGTACGTGCAAGTTACTACTTACTTACTTGGTCTTCATGGTAACGGGGTATCTCATCCCTTTGTTTCAAAAACTGACACCGTCAGGGGAGTGAGTCTGTGGATAGTTATGCTTGGTGTTGGTGCTTGCTTCATGGAAAAGACCGAGGGCTGTCCAACTACATTTTGGGATCCATTTGCCACACTCTTCAAAAGAAAGAAGAAATAGAAGAAGAAATTGACACCTACCCACACCGAGGGATCAATGCCGAAAGATTGAGACGAGAAAAAGCCACCCAGTACCCTGGACTAGAATACCCTGTACCTTGGATTGCCCAACATGATTAGAGACGTTATATTAGATTGTAAAAGTTAGTTTATTCGTCATAATTGTTTTACTACAATAAAAAGTGTATTAAAAAAGTGTCTATTCATTAGAGTTTAGGAAATAGGCGGGAGACGACGAACCGGGTAAGGAGGAGTAAGGATAGTAATACGCATCTAGGGGTAGTAGAGGTGAACTTGGTGAACGAGGTGATAATACGGGAACAATTTCTTCTTCGTCGTCATCAAATTCGTTCTGTACGAGATGTTGTGCGTACAGATCGAATGTAAACATCACTGTTGGGTTACCTTTCGATCACTTTGTTGACCAGTTGACGTTGAAGACTTTGTTGAAGGTTGTTGTTGTTCAGGTGAATGTTTTTGAACCTGAGGACCATTTCTTCAGGATTTTCGTGCATGGGCAGACTGTGATTTTGACTCAAGTGTAACGCGAATTGTTTCGCATACACATCCATGAGATCAGCCTTTCGAATGACGGCTCGAAAGAGTTGATTTTCATCGTAATGCACTTCCCAAAAGTCGGGGTTGAAGGCATTGATTGGGCGTTGGGCATCTTGTTGCATTGCGGTGAGATCGGGTAGGAGTTTCTTTTCGTTGGTGACTTTGGACATTTTGGACTTGCGTGTGAGCAGTTGAAGTGGCGTGACTTTGATACGGTACTTGAGACCAGGCGATCGGACGATTTTACAATCGCGCATGTTGTTGATGAGCTCTTTGAACAGGTTGTCTCGGGCTTCACTGAGCATTCCTTGAACGCATCGGAACTGATGGAGTTGATAACCGTCGGCAGCCAAGTCGCACAAAAGGCGGGAGTGTAAGGCGCCTCAAAACAGTGCTGATCGTCGGCGAAACGCCGATGAATGTCGAGCATAATGGATAAGACAGAGTGATTTTGAACATCTACTTCTTTACTGTTTCCCTTGGAAATAAAAGTCGAATCCCATTTACCTAATGATTGCATTTGGTGCAAAAGACGTGGGTACCGTGTGCTGGAACGGCGAAGCCATCCACGAGATCCCACCCTTGATAGATTTGACATGATCGGGTTCTGAAAGTCGAAAAAAGTAAATAAAAAATAGTGTTATATTGGTGACATTATTTTACTTCAGCCAGGCTTACCCTCCAATAAAGTACATCAGACATTCGAGTTTTTCTTTCGTGTTTACGTTTGTAGGTGGCTTTCAATTGAGTACATCCATCCATGAGATGGTCGCCTGCAAATGCCTTAGAGCTACGTTGGTACTCTTAATCAAACGTGAATAAAGTGGATTTTCGTTTTTGAGCCATGGTTGGAATGTTGGTTGGTGTGAATGTAGTCTGCGAATGGTGACCTTGTGCGTCTCCTACCTTATATACCTCTACCTACGCCCCGCCCCGCCCCTTCCCTTCCTTATCCTTTTTCCTTTGGACTTTGGTCCGAAAACCTTTAACTCTTGATTGCGATCAATCAAGTCAAAAACCTCCTCCTTGCGAATCTTCTCCTTAAATTCTTTCTCAGTCGCCATTTTGTCTGAATGATCGTTCATCTCAATTCACCGCGCTTTTAACGACTTTTTCTGACGCGTCCCGTCTACGGACGTCTCCTTCACGTCCCAATACGGGACGTCACCCTGCGGACCTACTTGGAACGTTAAAATGCGCCCCTAACTCACACCCTACTCAATGCGGACCTAACTACCAATTCATCTAGGTTCGTCCCTTAACGTACCTAACTAGGGATAGACGTCCCTTAAGGGTAGTTAAGAAGAGACGTTTTTCTATAAATCACTCTATACTACTTTCCCTCACTGAGTATGTACTTCTGTCAACTGTTGCTGATTGCCTCTGTTGTAGTATATGCAGTATTTAGTTGTTGTTGATATTGATGTTGTTGTTGTCTGTTGTTGTTGCTGTTGTTGTTTGTTTTTGTTGTTGTTGTTGTTTAAAACAGTCAAAACTCTAGAGACCTTCTCAGGCTGATTTTGCAATGAGCACCCGTTAAACAAAACAGCTCCCAAAAAGGGGTTTTACTGTATATTATACTAAGGGATTTGATTTTTGTTATTGGATTGACTTTTCAGGCTCCTTCGTCGAAGAGACCAAGTGTATCTGAACAACAAGAAGAACCGAAACCAGATCTGGACCAAGCCACACAGGCAGAATCTAGAGTAGTGTCGGCTGGATCTGTTAGTACTGAAGGCCACAAAGGTGAGTATCTAGGGATTGATAGAAGGGTGGATGAATAAACGAACAGATAGGATGAATGAATGAATGAATGAATGAATGAACTAATTAAATAATTAATCTAGTTAGTGAAAGGATGAATAAAGGAATGAATGAATCAGTGAATGAATGATGAATGAATGAATGAATGAATGAATGAATGAATGAATGAATGAATGAATGAATGAATGAATGAATGAATGAATGAATATATGAATGAATGAATGAATGAATGAATGAATGAATGAATGAATGAATGAATCAATGAATGGATGAATGAAGCAGTGAATCAATGAATCATATACATTTAGCAGGAGACAAGTTGTAACCCGTTCATAAAAGCATTTAATAACAATCAAGAATTAGGGATGATTTCGGTGTTTTCACACTAGACTGTTGTCCTTTTGTTCAGGTCTTTTCGTACAACAGGTACGAACACCAACAGCAAAAAAAAAAAAAAATAAATAAATAAACAAACAAACAAACAAAACAAAACAAAAACAAGGGAGCTCGCTCACTGCTTCATTGCTCAAAAGACGCAACGTACGTTGCACGCACTTTTCCGTAACTGAAAATACGACGGTTGGATTTGCGCGCACACCTACGAGCTCGCACTTGATAGAACAATGTCACGTGATGCAGTACTACGTCATTTCGACGTAACATTCGAATCATTCTATTTTTCATTCCATTTATTCCAATCGTTCTTAGAATATCTTCTAATTGCATACTAAATAAGCGCACAGGTTATGAAATGAATAAGCGCGCACAAACAAAAACGTTTTACCGTTATGATCAAATGCGCGCTCGTTTGGAATTATTTTCAAACGATTTTTAAGCGCGCGTGATGATGATGAAGCGGCCTGCTTGTTTTCTTTCTTTCTTGTTTTTTTCCCTTGTTTTATGTTTCCCACACAAAAACGACTCGATTGGTCCACGTACCAAATTTTAGGAGTACCATGTCGGAAAGGATTGTCAAGTACATGGGCCTGTATCTCACGCGTTTTAAGTATCGAACATGGAAAACTGTTTTATTTTAGTTATAGTTGAAATAAATGGTTATAGGATTCTTGATTGAGAGATATTAGTATTCTTTGAAACAATAGCGCAAATGAAAATAGACCAATTGATATTCGAGCTCTATAATTTGAATAAATGATTATTAATTATGAATTATTAAAATATAATTAAATCAACATTCATGATCAATGTCATTGTAGAACCACAAGCACAAGACTCCAATAGACGTCCCTCACAAGATGAACCACAAGACGAGAAGCGAGACAAGACTAAAGAAGAACTAGAAAAGGAAAAAGACGTTGAGACTCCTAAAACACCAGCCTCTGCGAAGCAAGATCGTATTTCGGCCAGATCTCTTAAGACGCACAAGGTAAATATTGCTTGATTTACACCTTTTGATGTTCATCAACCAAACTGAAATTCGTGTAAGCGAAAAAATATTGCTGTTAGCTGTATCATTAAGACCCTCTGACCCTGACAGCTCAGACACTGACTCTAATAAAGACTACCGCACAATTAGTTGAAAAGTCATTCACACAAAATATTACTTGGATAAACGGTCCTTTCTTTATCGTTTTTCAGCCAACAGTTCGTGCTAAGCTAGGAGCCAAGGCTTATGGTTTTCTCAAGAAAGGCAAAGCGACCCCTGATCAGCTTATAGTTGATATCATGGTCGAGGCTGTCAGGTACGTAAACTCTTGGTTCTCTTACCCATATAAATTCAAAGATCCTTTTGCGTTATGACGCCACAGTTCCATGGGCTAGAATGTCGGTCATATGTTACTGCGCACGCGTCAATAACACTTCAAACAAAATGGCCTCTGCTCTGATAAAGAAATATTTGAACTAGAAAATGTATTTGCAAATAAAGCTACTTTATTGTAGAGTTGGAGTACTTGCCGAGTTATTTTTTCCTTTGGAGTTAAACGATAAATCTTATCCAATGAATTTTAAATCAATGCGATGTGGATTTCAACGTACAATTTTACCTTTTAATTTTACCAATTTGAGAGTGTCTGTGTTCTTTTGCCGCTATGGTGAACAAGGAATATGTGAAGAGTTGTATTATTACAATCTTTCTGGACCATCTTCCTTTGAAAGGAGCTATTTTGCCGAGGTAAATCCTTAAAGTATATGTCTTGTTCATTACATTAAGTCTATTTGTGCTTCCAATGCCGTCGAATAACAGCGTCCATTTTGTAGAGGAAACCGTTTATTATTGCTAAATCCATCCATTTTGCGTGTAAACACCTTTCGTGATCTTCATGTTTTGAAAGAAAAAATTCCATTTTGCATCACTTTTTGAAAGAAACCGGCCATATTTGATATCAAAATAAAGCTCAGAAACCCTGCTTTCTAATCTGGCTACGATCCATGGGATAGTGTAAAAGCAATTCAGCGTATGAACACAATGTATATTTACCTTCGGTTGGTTACGCGGGAATTTTTGACTTATGAGCTTTCTGAATGGAGTCTTTTCCCACTAATGAAGCAATTTTAAAAACGTTTAATATACCTAATATTGAAGCAGAAGTGGTTATATCTACCAACCACTGCAAAAATTATACTAAGAAGCAAAGTGTTCGCAGTACGTCGCCATGGGAAATACCGCTGAGGTCGCGCCCGCGAGATGACCGTCATTGTAGCCCATGCGTTTATGTGTTGATAAAATAGCCAAAACTAGTAGGAGCTTTGACAAAACATGCTCCTAGGGAGTTAGTTGTTATCACATGGTCTGGTTTTCGAATAGGATATATGTACATATATAGCACATCATATTTTGTGCATTTGATAACTATCTCTTGATGAATTGTTAGAAGAAGAATTTTCTGTGCATTTGGGTTGATCCGACACCCTCCGAAAACTTTGATCCTTTGCGTTTAAACAATAGATTGTTTTGATGTGACGTCATAGTGCATTAGAGTAATTCATAGGTGAGAACATTGCCCAGTGTTAAGAGTGTTGGTAGCGTTATTCGGCGGTAACAGGTTCGAATCTCGCTCAGGTCACTATCTGAGTTTGTTCAAATGCGATTTCTAGGTCATGCATCATAAATAGACAACTGTTTTGTCTCGTAGCAATTTAAAAAATAATAATTTTAAGTTAATAGTCATCAATATTTTAGTTAACTACATTGAAAAGTATTACGTATGCTCATATCATGACTTTTTAGCCTATCCCACATGGCCTAGTACCTCACTATATTTTATGTATAATAAGTTTAAAAGTATAATATTATGTACTTATTGACTGAGTGGGAGGGACGTACGGGAAAATATTTGGCTCGAGGTGATGCCGTACGGACCGAGCGCAGCGATTCTCATTTTTAAGCATTGTTAAAAAAGCCGTGCGTCATCATCTACGAAGGTTTTTTTTAAGAGCGCGCGCCCGGGCAGATACGGGTCATATGATAAATGTATGATATTTGTCCCATCGTTACTCACGTCTTATCATGCATGTTGTTTAGAAACGTTCCAGAAGGAACAGGATGGATAATGGATGGTTTTCCTGCTTCGATCAGTCAAGCCAAGGTATGAAAAACGAAAGGAAACCCGTCTATCTTGAACAGCATTTGAGATTATTCATTGTCAATATCGTCATCACAGTATTTTACATTACTTATCATCATCATTGTCACCATCATCACCGTCAACATCATCATCGTCAACATCGTCAAGATCAACATCATTAGGTTATCACAATCATCATCATCACCATCATCTACATCACCATCATATTTTTTATCATCATCATTATCGTAATTATCAGTCACCTGTGTAAACATGTTTGTGATGGTTGTTTTATTATGCAATTGCTGTCAAACAGAAACTTATAACGGGTTTCTGTGTCAAATCAATCCTAACAGCTATCATCATCTCCATCATTATCAATATGATTATCATCATCATTATAGTCATTTTTTTCGTCTCACCGTACCACCGTCGTAATCCTTGTAAGAACTATCATGACCCACTGCACTCCTCTGGTCCTCAAAATAATTTGCCCAGAGTAATCAACGATCGGATTGTTTCTGTTTAGAGTACGTACCACAAGTTTATACAGTAGAATGTATGATTTCAACATGTACTAATTGCCAATATTTCTGTTTCAGTTGCTTGAGAAAGCACTGACTGGTTTTGATGAGGCAAAGATGTTGAAAGAAGCAAAAGCATCCAAGGAGCCTGGGAAGGTTGGGAAGTCTAAGAAATCTAGACTCGCACCAGATCCCCATCCAGCTGCTGAGGTAAGTGAAATAACGAGTGGTCATAGCGTTGGTCTCGCAACCCGGCAGTACTAGGTTCGATTCCCGCTCTGTCCACAGAAATTGCATTTGACTTGGTCTCGAATTGGTCTATATATATTGCCAACTGGTTTGCCTCCTAGCCAGTTGGGATTCTTAACTAAGTTACCTTTAAAATGTATCAGTATTCGGTTTCTGTTTTTCATTGGTTGTTTATTGCCTTACAGCTTGCGGCACCCAAGAGTGGCATTGATCTTGTTGTTTTGTTTGATCTCCCGGATGAAGTAGCACTCAAGAGAGCTGAGGGACGGACCTGTAAGTAATCTGACCCCTTGGTTTAAACTCATACCCTAACCAAGATTTCAAATCTGAAAACCCGAAATCGGGTAACACATTCCCGTATAGCGATACTTCATGTTTATAAACAAACAAATTACTATGCTAATGTGCCAACCAGAACTACAATAAGCTCTATTGAAATAACGGCCAATCACTGTCTGGTTGGCACATGAATAACAAAAACTTACGTCAGCTGAAGTATCGCTATAAGGGAATCTTTGCTGACGTCCATGTTTACAGTTTTGCCTCATTTGCATAGACATATTCGCATATTTCGTACAGGCATGTATTGGCGAATTAGCACATTTGCCACCCATAAATTTCAAGCTTAGTTTATTAAACAAAAGTTCAAAAAGTTATTGACTTTTACATTTTATTTTTTTTACAGTAGAGTGCACGCACTAAAAGTTTGCAACATAAATACCTCTAAATAGTGCTATTATATGCTAATTCTATTTCAGTTGTTTAATTAGTGCTATTTACTACTAAATAGTGACAACTGTTGCACACATTTAGTGTTTGCACTCTGTTTTGATAAGATGTGATATTTTTACAGTATTTTAATGAGCTGAAATTGTAAACAAAGATCCACTAATTGAATTGTTAAACGTTGATATATTCTATTATTTTTTTCTCTCCAGACAATCCATTAACAGAGGAACAGCATCACCAAGAATACAACCCTCCCCCCGAAGGGAGCTACACTGGTATCAACAAACAAGAGAAGGTTACACCCGTTACGGATCCATCCAATGACCGTGAACAAGTACAGCAAAGGATCACGGGATTCCTTGATTCATGGCCTAAACTCGAGAAGTGGTTTTCAAAGTTTGGTGCTTTACAGAAACTAGATGCTGATAAAATGCATGGTTAGTGGTGAATAATGGGTGCAACTGTAAATAAATGCCTGTGAGATTAAAATGAGAAGCATTTTACTGCAAGCCAATCTCCCGAGTGAGGGTTTTAACCTTAAGCCATTAGCATTTTCTTTAGCATTTCAAAAATGTGTCATTACTAGTAGTTTGCAACCATACCTTTGGGAATCAAATCACAAAAGTGTGGAACCAAGGATATATCCTCCCCCCCCCCCCAACTAGCAATAGTGCTGAATATTTATGGGCACGTAAACAAAGGTTGTTGATTGATTGATTGATTGATTGAATTTGAATGATTTTTTTGATTGGTTGGTCTGTTGAATGGATGTTTGATTGATTGATTGATTGATTTTGATTGATTGATTGATTTTGATTGATTGATTGATTTTGATTGAATGACTGATTGAATGAATGACTGATTAATTGATTGATTGGTTGGTTGATTTGTTGGTCGGTCGGTCGGTCGGTCGATTGATTGATTCATTGATTGATTGATTATATGTTCATATGCTGTTCCTTATTTTCTGTTTTTTGTCTGTCTTTTAGATGACCTTTATGAAGAAGCAGCATTACTACTGAACGAAGCGTATCAAAAACAGATAGCACCTCCAGAAGAACAGGCTTCTGTAAGTATACAAGACCATTCCAGCCATTGTTGGAGAGGAGAGACAGCTTTAGTCATGGATCGCAACAGCTCTTGATTCTTTGTTGCTGGACAAGTGTCTCGATTGATATCAACAATTATCTCTATAAAATACGAAGAAAAATTAGCCCAGGGGCCCGGAGCATGGATAAAGTCATCCACTGGACAAAAGCCATCCACTCTATAGAATTTCTTTAGAATTTATCCGGTGGATAGGAATTTATCCGATGGATAGAGCTATCCAGGCTTCGCGCAACTGGCCCCAGATTGTTAGGATATATTAGTATTGATGTAATCATTGTTTTTCTCTTTTTTAGGAGGTAGCGTCTGCTGCACCCTCGGGAACGTTGGAAGGTAAAGTATAATAACGTATTGATTTAGACGTCTGGTTGTAGACTGACTAATTTAACTAGCTGATCGATCGATAAACGAATTCATCTCATTGATAATACTGATACAATTCTTTCAGCTGATGCAAGTCAGGTAGAGGCCCCGACCCCAAGCATGGAGATCTACCCTGGAAAGGAACCGCCTCCAAAAGAGAGCGCAGTGTCAGTAGCTCCCTCCGAGTCAGGGATTAAATCCGACAGTAAATCAGACAAGGGAACATCTAAGTCAAAAAGTGCCAAGAGTGGCTCAAAACCTGGCTCACCCAAAGCTGTAAAGAAATCGAGCAAAAAAGATCGTTCACCTTCTCCCAGCGCCTCTAAGAAGACTCCTAAAAGTCGCTCTCCTTCTCCGATGTCCAAGAAGGGATCTGGATCTAGGCCTAGTTCCAGGTCTCCCTCAGCGTCTAAGAAAGCTGGTTCGCGACCTGGATCTAGAGGTTCTCGTCCTGGTTCGAAACGAGGATCTGCAAGTATGTATACAAAACATTATTTTCTAATCAGAGGAACAATTTTGAGATTCCCACAATGGGTTTATTTTGGACTATCATTGGGAAAATGATACCAAATCCATTGCTGGACCAACATTAGGTTGAAATGTACGCTATTACTTTGAAAATTTCCCATGCAATTCCCATCTTTGGAAAATTGGAAATTCAATTTTTTTCCATTGAATATCTATTGATTTATGGTGTTCTCTCGACAAATTGAAGATCATTCATTTGTTCATAATGCTACGTTTTTTTTTTCTTCATCATTCCAAGTTCCTTCATGTAGTTGCCATTCGTCATTTTCTCTGACAACCTTTTTTGAATAAGTCGGTGCATGGGTTATTTTCTTAACAGAGAAGGTGATACAAGAAGAAGAAGAAGAGAAGCCGCCAGAACCAGAAGGACCTCCCAAACCACTGCCTGGATCGGAAGAATGGGAATATGTTGACCAACCACTGGAGAAAGTACGTCAGTCATTCCTTCTTCCTAATAATTGTTGATTTCGCATTTTTATTCAATTTTGCCCCTTCTTATTTCCTTTTTTTAAAATATCCATATAAGAAGCAAGGATGAAACAGTTAGGTATAATGCACGACGTTTGCTGCGAAAGGTCACAAATTCAAACATCCTTATTTCAACTTCTTTCTGTTCAGTGTGTCTTATATTAGCTTTAAATACTGACTGTAAAAAGAACATTTATAGGTAGAGGGGAAGTAAAATGAGCCCACTGTCGGCTCCATGTTGTTCAGTTCATTTACTATTCCGAGTTACTAATATGAGACCCTGGCTACTCTATGCCGGATAAATTTGAAAACGCAACTTTTGTTCCGATACCGTGAAAAAATTTTCTCGTTAAACAATAGAATTAGCATACAATTGTTTCGGATTCATATGCGTTTTAATGTGGACAAAAGGCCTAACTTGATAAATATATTAGCGTTTTCAAAGTCTTTTAGTTTTTACTTTACTCTTCTCTGTATATAAATTAATTTTTCATTTTAGGACTTGGCAGAAGTGTTATATGAAGTCGTTTTTTTAGTTTTTACTTTACTCTTCTCTATATAAATTAATTTTTCATTTTAGGACTTGGCAGAAGTGTTATCCAAACAGTGGGAGAACGTCGAGGATATTTACGTGGATACTTGTAAAACAACATTCCGTAAAATACGACACGAGAGAGAACTCATATATCGATATTTTTATGGATCAAGGTATGCATATTACCTTTATCAACTATGAAGGCGGTTTTGAATCCATCGCTGTATGTTGTGTAGAGTGGTTTGCAAAGACACGCTGAAATCACTATTCGCCACTTTCACAATAACTATAAATCGGAAAGCCTTAATATATTCCAATTTTCTCTTTTGTTTTTTTTTTATGTATTACACTCTATTGAACCATTTAAAAAATCATGAATAATTTTATGAGGGAGAGAACAATACAAAATCATAGCCATGATCGAGTTTTTAAATCAGCAAAAGAATCGTCCTGATTTGCATACAACTTCAATTTTCTCCAAAAAAATATCAATATTTATTGTTGTTTGTTGTTGAATATTTCAGCTAAATATGATTAAAAAAAATGATTTTTTAAAGGAATATAAAATATCCGCAACTGATCTTTATGAGGTTTAAAACGGCTCGCCTGCGGCTCGCGGTTTAAAATTCTCATATAGATCAGCTGCTCATATCTTACATATTACATACACAGCACTTTAGTTATTACCGCCTTGTGCATCTGATTACTTAGTACTAATATTTTTGCTTTAACTCTAGGAAAGACTTTGTGGAGTTCTTGAAAAGACCTGACGAGAAACAGGAGTATGTGATTCAATGGCAAAAGGTATTATTCATCTTTGTGAACTTTGGAAATACCATAAACACTTTAGCTAGAAAGTATTACTTCTGAAGATTATTCACCTGTTCGCGTGCAAAGACATTGTGTAATAGAAGCGTTTTTCCTTAACTTACGGGGAGACATCCTGACAGGAAACTATTTAATCGCGTGACCTTCAAAGACCTTTAATAAGATGAGGCCCAGTCAAGCACTATGACGTCATGGCTTGTTTACATGAATAAAAATGCATCTAGTTCTGGCAAAATATTTTTCCTTTAATACATTTAGCATTGTACTTATACTTATAATTTGTTCCAATATTATAAGTGAACTTTTACCCTATTTTTTCATTGATTTTAAGATGTTGAATCCCCTCTTTTGCCCATGATTCTTAGCATTAAAACAATAGATTTGTTTACATGTGACGTCATAGTGCTTGTGGCTAATTGTGTTGTTGTAATTTTTAATTCCTGATGTTTATTCCTTATTTCTGTTAGGAATATAACGAAGTCCCCGAGGACATGCGTGGTGATGATGATACCAAAGCTGAGATGCATCAACGTGTCGATGTAAGTGAAGCTTCAGAATTAATTATGTTGATAAACATTTGGATCAGCATATTCATATTTATATCCTTCTAAAACTAGAGTGCATGCACTAAAAGTGTGCAGCATAAATACCACTAAATAGTGCTATTTTATTCTAATTCTATTGTTTTCTTTTGTTTAATTAGTGCTATTTACCTTTTATATAGTGACAACTGTTGCACACTTTTAGTGCGTACACTCTATCTAATATAGATTGAACTTTCATTGTCTACAACAAGTACCGTATATTTAGTGTATTCGTTGACTTTTTCTTCAGGATCTGTGCGATCGTCTCTATGAGATCTGTGACAATCGTAAGGAGTTGGCAGAGCGAGAAAGACAAGCCATAATGACTGAAGGATGGTTAGAAGACAGAATGGGAGTATTGACGAATCATTATATTGGTCTGATGCAATCTGAAGTTGACAGATATCAGGATACCATACGCTTGCTAAAAGATTACTATGTAGGCATGGAAGGTAGGACATCACTTGGATATTTGAGTTTGGTGTATAACCATTTTGTAGGTCTTGGCAGTTTGTATTAAAACAAAAATGAATAAAAGTCAAGCGTTGGAGGACTATATGGAAAGATATTGGTCTATGAGTTCCGTTCAAATGACCACGAACCAAAGATTTGCCTGTTTGAAGCGAAGCACTAACTCGGTCAAAAGCATTTTCTTACAACAAAAACTATAAAACACACAAGAAAAAGGCGAAAAATAAAAAATAACAAGCGTGCCCTCGCTAAATGCAAGTTTTTTTTAGTAGCGCACGCCCGGGCGGTTACGGTTCATGTGAAAAACAAGTTGTTCTTGCGTTTCAGTATCGAATGGTAAAGTGCTGTGTGAACCAATCAACGAATATTCACGACTACCATTGGTAGAGCTACCCCCAACAATACGACCACAATCAGCGTCGTCAAGGGCGAGTGATAGCGGAGCCAACATAGCTGTAACGTCTACTGAAGCGAAGAGCCCAACTGGCAAGAAGAGCACACCGAAGACACCAGAACCTGTCGAAGGAGAAGAAGAACAGAAGCCCAGGTTAGCTATTGTAAACCTTTATTTATGCTATGTCTTTATGTAGATTTAAAACAGCAAGCTGAATTTTGATTTTAAAAACTTCAATATGTATGGACGCTAATATTTTATCTTATTTATCAAATGTTTGAAATTAGATATAATTTGGACGAGATATTTCAATTTTATGACTTTAATGCTCACTGGCTTGCTATTTGAATCACTCATAAATTTATTTGTTGATTTACTCATTTGAAAATTCTCTCTTCACTTATTCATTAGGTTGTTGGCTTTATTCTATACAACGAAACACTAATTGAGGAATCCCCCCCCTTTAAGACATTAAGTGGCTTATTTTTGTCTTGTTAAGAGTGCAATGGCACAAAAAGAAATAAAAATGTACATGTCTAACAGATTTATTCTGGTAATAAAAATCAAATTTCCTCATGGAAACAGAGAAAAGTTTATTATCTAAAAAAAAACGGTAATGCCTACGTTTTCACTGACTTTATGTATTGTTTTGAAATATTACTTCAAAACGCACTTGAGCCATTAGGTGGTCACCACTTTCACAAACACATTCTTTGCATTTCTGTGTAGAATTCCTCTTGTACCTCGTCGTCCCAAGTCAGGAGATGCTGGCGCAGGTCGTGGTAAAGATAAGAAAGTAGCTCAAAAGAAAGGACAGCCTGACCAGGAGAAACCGGATACGCCTGTACCGCCTTCAGACCCTGACGAAAAGGTGGAGTAACCAAACACAATTATCTAAAAATGGCCGATTTTCACGTAAAGCTGAGACGTACGACACCTGCGCGTGTGTCACAATTAACCGAGACGAAAGCAAAAAAGGACGAATTTTATGTAAGACCGCGATTTTCAAGTAAGCCTGGAAGGGCGCACGCCACTTACACGCGTGTGAAAATTATCTTGGACGGAAGCAGAGAAAAGTAAAGAAGACACCAGGAATAGTAAACCTTGCTTTCCACTTCCGTCGTCGCTTTGTTTTCGTTTACTCCACTAGTGCAAATTGTCTCTAATGGAACCAGAACGGAGATTTCCTTTTTTGCGACTTTGTTCTTCTGCTCTTCCTTGTTTTCCAGTTTTCACTCGTGCGCAAAAGTTTTATACGTCTCCTTTCCGTCCACGGTTACGCTAGACTAATTTGTGAGCTCGTTTTATGATTCATGTAATGGAAAACCTTTCTCAATAAAGATTGTTACTAGTACTACTACTAGTGGAAATCGGCGTTTATAAACCATGCTACGGCCCGTATATAATACCAAGACAATTTTTCAATGTACGTTGTATTTTTTTATTAATTTTTCTCTAACTCTTTCCTCATTGTAATGATTTTGTTTGTTGTTTATTCCAGCTTATATTTGATGCTTACATACTTGCACTGACAATCATTGACACCATGGTAAGTAGTAATGTGTTACACTCGTGAACAAAAATCATTGTCCAGCAATCAATAGACTCGCCCAACTATAGTAAACGCAGGAAAACCATACAATAAAAACAAACTAAATACGAAGAAATAGTACCTATTTAGTAACTAATTACACAAAAGAAAAAAATAGAATTAGAATAAAATGGCACTATTTAGTGATATTTATGTTGCACACTTTAAGTGCGTGCACTCTAGTGACAAATTGTTTACTTACTAAATAGCTACTATTTGTTAGTATTTATTTTGTTTTTATTTCATGGTTTTCCTACGTTTGTTCTATACTGAGTTATTTGTTCATTCACACAAACATGCAAACACCCGAATGGTGGTTTCCAAAGTTAGAGTAACGCGCTATCTTCTATTTTTTATATAGGCGTCAATGGACCAAGCAGAACAAGAAGCAGAAGCTCAAAGACAGCTTGAACTAGAACGAGAAAAGGAGAAAGAGGCCATGCAGAAGAAAGCCAAGGAAAAGAAAGACAAGAAAGGACGTAAATCACCAGCGAAATCACCTTCCAAGACAGAGACGCCTCCACCACAAGGTATGACGACCTCGATGGCAGTTGTTACCTCAACCACATTCTTCCCATGGATACTGTTATATTTCCATCTTTTAGTTAATGAGGGCGGTGATGTTTTTAACAAACTTTATGATGATTACGTTTTATGGCCGGTTGTACGAAGTCTGGGTAGCGCTGTCCAACGGATAAATCGCTATCCAACGGAGAAATCCCAATTAATCGGATAAATTCTAAAGAAAATTTCTACAGTGGATAACATTTATCAAATTTATCAAACAATTATCAACTACAAGACGTATTATGTTGGTGATGATCATGCACTGGGGTAGTTCTGTTGGTAATTAATTATAAGAATTTAGTTAAAATATTGATAAACAACAAATGAAAAAACGTACGTTTGAATGAATGAATGAATTAATATATTAACAAATTATATGTTGATCAAATTGGAAACCCAAACATACAATTTCTGTGGCCAGAGCGGGAATCGGATTGCGAGACCAACGCTCTGACTGCTCGGCCATGCTGCCTCCAACAACAAATAAACAAAGAAACGAACTCAAGAAACGAAAAAAAAAAAAAAACGAATGAAAAAGACGGATGAACGAATTCATAAATGAGTATAAATCTTTTATGACATTTGATTCCACAGCGCCTGTAGAAGATACAGAGGGCCAGTCGGAAGAAGAAAAGCTCAAGCAGGCGATGCGTGAGAAAGCCCGTGAAGAATTTCTGGGGAGTGTTGCTTTTGAAGGTGAGTACTTGAACGAGTGTGGAAACTGAGTTCTATCTATTTCAGAGTCCTCAAAATCTTAACTTTTTTTGACAGTTTTTTGTTTGCTAATCTGCGAGTTTTTCTTGTAGACGCCGGCCTCAAGACTAGACTAGAGGCAATAAAACTACATGCTGTTGCAGTTCTACAAGATCTGAAGGTACGTTCATGCTGCCAAACCATGTCTCTTCCACAGTAAACATTTTCATTTTGAGATTGTTGTGTCTTATCTCAACGCAGGAATCACTAAAAGAACTTCATGTTTATAAACAAACAAATTGTTATGCTAATGTGCCAACCAGAACTACAATTGGCTCTATTGAAATAACGGCCGATCACTGTCTGGTTGGCACATGAATAACAAAGGTTACGTAAGCTCAAGAATCGCTATAGAATAGAATTTTTATTAATATTATCACATTGCAGCCTTGAGGCTGAATTGCGTGACTTACAAATGATAATCAAATACATGTACATCCCAGTCAAGTATAGACGTAGCATTGTACACAATGACATCAATACAAAAGTGTTCATAGTTCATAGTAGTTAAGCGTGAAGGTTGCGTGTGGAAAATGCCATGCACATTGCACCACGAAACGGAGCGTCACTTATCAATACCTACAGATACCAATATGCAGTTATGATTTTTCCATCCTGAATGAAGATATTCCTTTGTTGGTTTGCATTTGTAGTAATGTCATTGTTTACTTTATTTAAACAGGCCAAGTCTGAGACGATGTACAAGGACATGGAGGACTGGCTTGGCGAGCGATTCATACAGGAGGTGGACAGGTGGGGCAATGTATTGATAGGGGAGGGGAGGGATGGGATAGCGTTTAACGACTAAACACACTTGACTTTTTAACAGTTCGCTGTTAGATTTTTGTACTTTACACAGGAAAACAATAATTGAAAGCCAGACTTGATTTTAGTTCTTTTTTAGCTGTTTTTATTTGGATTTCAAAGAAAAACAAAACATGGATAAATTGCATTATATCCAGACTTTTTTGTATGTAGTCAGTTAAAAAAAACTAAAATCATGTGTGGTTTTTGATTATTTTTTCCGTGCTATCCCATGGCCGGCCCGTGCCATTTTGGTGCCTGAAGATGATCCAGAACCCACTATGGATTTTTTTTTAGGATGCAGATTTTAAAGTTTCGACGGTCTTACATTCCGAATCGACAAGATAATTTTATTTATTTATTTATTTATTTGAAGTTGATGTTTTTGTTTTTCAGTATCAAGGCAATGGCGGCAAATATTCGTTTTGCTATTGAACAAGAACAGAGACTACAAGAAGAGGTCTTATTAGAAGACAAAGACTTTATCGTCGATTTGGTGAGTCCGTAGTTTTATGATAGAGTCGTTTTCGTATGATTGGGACACAGTACCGTATTGTATCCTAGCCTGTAATTTCTAAGAAAACATTCGAATTGTAGCTTAGCTTTGCCGTAACCGTACCGTTTCCTACTCATGAACGATTCTAAGAAGTTCAGTCCAAGTGCAGAACATACGAGTTTTCCGAATGTTAGTAATGTATATATATATTGGGTGAATAGTTACACCAATGGAAGTAGTGACATTTCTAAAACCTCGTTCAAAGTGTACTCCTCGCCTACCACAAACGAAGGGACGCGTGTTCTGGGAACGAGGTTGCGCATTTCGTCTAAAAGGACAGTTTTTGAAGTTATTACGAAACTTTAATTTTGTCTTCGTCGTTCTGTGGATTTGATTTTCTTAGGCCTAGTTAGTTTAATTTGTTTTTGCTCGTTGCCATCTCCTTTGCATTAAATTCGGCACATGTGAAATTCGATTTACAAACACGGCCCCATTATTTTTGTTTATTTTTAATCCTTGATCTAACTCCGCATCACCATCAGATAACGAAACAGCTCTCATCACTCATGACCAATGCAAATACTAAGCATTGTTAACCAAACAACGTGAACTAACATTGAACGAACAAGGACACTTGTCAATTCCCTTAAAACTGCTGAACAAACTTCTATTTGAAATTATTTGATTGTATTCATTACTTGTCTAACGTTTACAAATATCAATCCTCTTTGCCATTTTGCAGGATATCAAAACTTTCAAAACGCTGACCCCTCCTCCACCCCCTGAGAAAATTGAGATTCCAACTGCGGATAGTTTCACAGTGGCTCAAATCCTCAACCTTTGCAATCAGGTGAGTCGGGTATTCATTAAATACATAAGTCTCTCGTTCGCCACCTTTTGAATACATATATTATGCTAGATAATGTTGGCAAAAATCCTACGCGCACTTTGAGTGATCTCGGTGTTGATTGGATGAATTATTTTAAACAGCGCCTCGTTTTTTCATAAAACTCTGTTTAATGGAGATAACATTGTCACGCGAAATAAAATGTTTTTGACGTGTCTTAGAAACATTATTGTTAGGGCAACAATGTTTTCACAGGTGGCAAAACCAGACTTCATCGTGGAAACATGTTGCCTCAAAACTGTTACTTCGTTTAACCAGGGCTTAACACTGTGAGCGACGACACAGTGAAATTTTTTTATTTCTTGAATATAATTATTGTGTATTTAATAGTTGTGTTTGTGTGTTTAGTTTGCAGAAGCAGCCCCTACTGGGGTCATCTCCAGCAGAGGCTTCTGTGATGTGATCTTGGATCTGGCGAACCTTACCGTGAGTACACTGAATGAATCTAAATCATGTATCAAATACCTAAGCTCATTCTGATTCACATTAACTGTTTTCCATCAACAGTATGGAACAGAGTCGCTTCCAGACATTTGGATGAACATCACCCAACAACAGGTAAAACCTAAATAAGGGGCTGGCTGTACGAAGACTGAATAGCTCTATCCACCGGATAAATCCCTATCCAGTGGATAAATTCTAAAGAAATCCGATGGAGTTGATAACTTTATCCAGTGGATAACTTTATTTGCAACCAGCCACAGATAATTGGAACGTTCACCTGTAATTCTCTCATATATCTAGAATGACCGTCGGAAAACCATGGTCAGACAGAAATATCTTGGGAGTGTTTCATGGATAATCTGAGAACTTGTTATTAGGTTCGCTTTCTAGAAGTATTCATAATTAAAAATGAAAAAACTAATAACAGATAAATAGGAATGAATGATGTGAAGGAAAACAAAACTTTATAAGATCAATCAAATGATGGAATAAATTAAAAGTTATTTATCTTTTTTCGTCTACAGCTTCAAGATGTGTGCACTCTTCTGTCTCAAGACTCCGAGTTCATTGACTGGCGTAAATTTCTGTTAGCAGCCGCGCAGCCCTGGACACCAGCATCTAACTCGGACTTGATGCTAGTGCTGGAGCAGTTCCGTAATGTCGACCAAGGTGGACTGGGTCTAGTGGATGAAGCACAGTATTCCGAGGTACATGATTTAATTTAATTCTCAAACCGCAAAGAACTTTGGATGGTTTTTATTGATTCCTATACACGTTATCAATTGCAAAGAAAGAGATTGGCATTGGTATTGTAGATGGAATGCCAGGCTTCCTTGTTAATGCTCTTGTCTTGTTTGTCTAGGTTGACATGTGGCTTACAAGAATGCCTACCAACCACGAGGATATCGATGTTGCATCTGCCTTCGAAAGACTCTGTAAACTAAAAGACGTAAGTATTAGACGGACGTTCAAGGACCCACACTACTGTTCGAAAAGAGTAGGGAATTCCTGGTGTATTTGGACAGGTCACATTAACTACGAACCCCTCATGATTGTAAGCCGCGTGGGTGCAAAATGCGCCTTAAAGAGCGGTCCGCATACCTGTAAAAAAATTGTAATGCGCCACGAGAACTTCTTTGATGTATAAAAACAAATAAATACTTTCTTTTACTTTTCATAATTGTTTAAGAATTCCCTGACCTATCTCGTGGTTATTTATTAACTGTTTTCTATTTACAGGCATTCTTTGACATCTTTTCGGATGCTACTTCAGAAGAGCCACTCCTTGACTACACGCATATGGTAAGTGTAACTAGATTTTCATGAACGTCCACACGTTTCCAGATATTTTTGAAAAAGGATTTTTTACTTCGTCGTTGTGTTCTTGTGGACAGTCGAAAACGGGGCCTTTTTGGAATAGGATAAGGTATTTGATAAGAACCAAATTCTAATAGCATGTAAAAATAAAACATTCGTGGGTCTACTAAAACAGAACTTTAGTAACTATTAGTGAAAATAAAATATAATGTAATTGCCAATAGCGCGTGCATTCACACAGAGTTGTTGCTCGGTCAACGTAATCGCAAGGACAATAAACCATGATTCAAAAATTCTACCATATGGGCGCGATATCTAACTAAGCGTGACCAGTAGAGTGCACACACTAAAAGTGAGCAACATAAATACCACTAAATAGTGACAACTGTTGCATACATTGGAGTTTTATATAAAAAGATGCATTGTGATCTAGCTTCAGTACTAACAACACCATATACGGTATAATGAACAAAAGATGTTTTTACTGAAGCTAGACCATAATGCACCATGTTTGCTATTTCAGAAATGGTCTATGTGAACGCAATATAACTAATTGTGACTAATAATATCTTCTTCCTTGTCTTTTCTAGTTGATGTATTTCGCTGTTGATGCTGATCCTATGGAAGGTTTTCTACGTGCGTTAAGTATTGTTACAGGGCAACCAATGCCGACAGCCAGCGACTTGTCTTCTATACAGCACCTAGATACCAGTGATGTCCAGGTAATGTTTTGCTAATGATGGTTGTGATGGTGTACAATGAAGTAGGCATGATGTCCTTTGTCACGCAGTTTTCTCTGTTTGTGAAGGTTGCGTGACAGTGACAATACAGAGCGTCAACTATGGAGGATATGCTTATCGTAGTTTCACGAAAAAAATAATGTTGATGATATTTTGTTCTTTTTGTGTTGCTGATGATCCTCACAAGGAGAGAAATGATATATGGCATAATCTGAAACTCACAAGAGGATTGAAACATGTAAAATGGTTCCATCAGTCCGAAATATTCAAACTAATTAGCATAATTTTCTCACCATATTTAGTACTCAAAGTTCGGTCAACTTTGTAATTTATAGGATTCAAGTAGCCCACCCCCTGAAATGAGTGCCATGATTCGTCTGGACCATCTTGTCATGGTAAGTCTTCTCTACCTGCATCACTTAGACATTTTAGCATTATATTACTGATATCGTGGTTAGTGGTTTCAAGATCCACGACAGGGCACATAGAGTAAAGGAGAAAAACGAATTTCGTGGATGTTAAGATTGCTAGTGTTGTTATCAACACCGTGCAACACATATCACCATCATACATCTTCATCGTCATCATCATCACCACCATCGGTTTTATCGTCGTCACCATCATCATTTTTATCAGTATCATCATCAGTATCATAATCTTCAGTATCATCATCACCAGTGGCATCATCATCACTACCATTATTTTCATCAATATCCTCATCAGTATCAACATCATTATCACCATCATCATCATCGCCATCTTAATTTTCATCATTATTATCAGTATCAACGCCATCGCCTTTATCGTCATCATTATTTTCGTTGTTGGCATTGGCACTGCTACTCGCTTGTTACTCATCTATTTCATCGTCCAATATTTTAGCTTCCATTGATCGTAATGTTTGTATTCCCACAGACTTTACAACACAACCAGAACAGGATTGGTGATTCTCATAGATTGACTTTTACATCTGATCTAGTTGAAACCTATTCTAGGGTAAGGAAATCCTCCATGCGATGTGATGCGATGTGATGCGATGTTGTGTTACGATATGACACAATATGATCTGATCGTGATACGACAGAATGCGATGCGTTGCGATCATTATGAGATCGCGCGTTAAAGTAGTCATTTGACCGGCGGAACAGTTTAATTTCTTATCCACTCTCCCCACCCCAGCCGTCGCTGTTTGATGTAATACAATGTACCACAATTGGATCATGGTACGACAAAATGCGATGCCTTTCTCGATGCGTTTTGATCATTATAAGATTCTATTCGATCGCGCGTTGAGTTGCAGTCATTTGATTGAATAAAATGTCATTTGCAGGAACGTCTGGCCGCTTTATTCTTTGAGCTTGGTGCTGATGAGGACGAATCACTACCCTTCCATATTTTATATCGTCATCCGATAATGCAGGACCTCATGCAGATGTGCCAGCTATATAAAACAGTGGTATGTCTGAGATATAAATAAATATAAATATTTATGGAACGAGGGGTGTCCTTTCGAGCGCGGGCATTACACACCATGACACACTCTTTGACATTATTAAAATGAAAACTGAATTATACACAGTCTAAGACACCATGGAGAAAAAAGGCACCCAATTCAAGATTAAAAGCGCTCTTTTCATATATCGAAGTGGCTCATCCCCGCGGACTAACTATAGGGGGCTCTTGCTCGATTTTCTTTCCAGAATTTTTCCACTGAAAATATGCATGTAATTTTTATCATTTACAAGTGAAAGTTGCATCCAATTCTAACTTCGAATTTAGCATTCACACTTGTTCTTTTTTTTTTCTTTCCAGGATCTCATGTCTGTCTTTAAGAGCAGTGTTAGTGATGGTTTTGACTAGACTATTTCCTTCAATTTTCAAGTTATTTTGATAAATGTCTTTTATTGTATAAATAAAGTTACGAGTTGGTATAAATGAGTACATTCTGTGGTTAATTATTAGTTTATTTATTGGAATTAATTTTTTAATTATAGTGTTATTTGTACGTGTGATTGTAAATGTACTACTATGTTAATAATCTAATGTAATGTAATGCAAAATAAGTGATGTGAGCTCCCTAGATAAGCTATAAAGCCTTTGGAGCAAACATTAGCTCAAATATGTTTAAAAAAAAATAAATAAATAAAATAAAAGAATTAAATTTTCGAATTCGTAGTACATGATTGGGGGCCGGTTGCACGAAGCCTGAATAAAGTTATCCACTGGATAAAGTTATCCACTCCATAGATTTTTGCAATTAGTGAAAATTGTTTTATTAATCTCCACAGGGATTAACAATTGGACTAGAATGCAAACAAATCAGTGAAATACTGAATATTACAAAATAGTTAACTAATTAAACAAACGAAAACTGAAAAATTCCACTATTTAGTATTACTAAAGTTTCAAGGATTAATTGTTTGCAATCACTAGAGCGTTGTCACATAATGAGATACCTTATGCTAATGCGTTCTAAAAATGCTACTGAGAATTGCGCGCAATATATAAGCCTGAAGCATGATGACGTTTTACCCCCGTGTCTATACTAGACCAGAATCCTTTTCACATTGCTTGTGTTCACTAATTCTGACTATTGTTCCTGTATTCTCGAGGGAATATAAAATTTGAATATGAAAGGACTTTAAAAACTATTATGGTATAGAGATGGGGGTAAAACGTCATCGCACTTCAGGGCTATTAAGGTGGCTCGACACAGTTTCGGAAAGCTACAACTAGGCTCTGCAAAATTACAAATAGATTATGAAATCGTTCAACTTGACAATGTTCCTCTATCTATATTGAAACAATTTTTTCATGAAAGTTCAACTAATAAGTGAAGTTTAAAATGATGGGTCTTTTGGGCAGATTCTCATTAATATTCATGAGTAATGGGGAATTCCTGAAAAACGGGTTTCGAGTTTTATCTCCAAAATTCGCCCATAGATTTTTGTCGAACTTTCATATGTCACAATATGAGTAATTTCCGAACTGGCAACGGAGTTTCAACAATTTAAATCTGGGAATTTTTGAGAAATTATGCTTCAAAGTTTGTTTTGGTTTTGCGGACTCCGTTCAATGTACAACAAAAAATGAGGCGTAGAAAAATAACGGTTTACGTAATCATTTAAAGTTTTTACACAAACAATGACCCATGTCTCAGGTTTATTGTAAGCAAATTTGAAAGCGATAGCTTAAATAGTCTTTAAACTACCGCTCTACGGCTAAAAAGTATATTTTATGACAACATTTGTAAATCCAACATTTTTAGTAAAATCTCTTTTCTCCAAAATTGGTCCATAGATTTTTATAAACCTTTCTCAAGTTCGAATTCAACCTATTCACAACAAAATACATTCCTTTTCATCTGAGTGAGGACTTTCTAAGTAGCGAAAAATCAAGGATAAGTACTGATAACTCAACGGACTGGGCTTTTGTCCCGCACATGTCCCGAGCTGAGTAAAATCTTATTAAATTTACATAATGTCACGGTCACGCAGTCGTTGTCTGCAGCGAATCGCATCCAAGCAGCTTTTTATTTACAAAAAGTGCGTAAAAGCTAATCTATTCCCTCAAAAAAGGAAATAAAGATATTTGCAAGTAAAATCCTCCTCATTTTTTCTTTCACTGCCGCTCGTCGCCCATGTGCTATTTTGTTTGCGGTCTTATTAGAGTGCACGCACTAAAAGAGTGCTATTTTATGCTTATTCTATTGTTTTCTTTTGTTTAATTAGTGCTATTTACCACTAAATAGTGTTAAATGTTGCACACTTTTAGTGCGTGCACTCTAAGCAAAACTGTGGGACTATTATCTTGCTCGACAGATTTAGGATTTAAAATTTTCAAACGAGAACTTGTAAATGAATTCAAAATTCGAAGCTCGGTGAACAAACTGTGGTTCCACAAAATTTGAAACACAACGACAACAACCAAGCTTGAATTTATTTATCATTTATTAGCAAAATTCAAGCGTGCGAATGCGATTCGCTGCAGACAACGACTGCGTGACCGTGACATTATGTAAATTTATTAAGATTTTACTCAGCTCGGGACATGTGCGGGACAAAAGCCCAGTCCGTTGAGTTATCAGTACTTATCCTTGATTTTTCACTACTTAGAAAGTCCTCACTCAGATGAAAAGGAATGTATTTTGTTGTGAATAGGTTGAATTCGAACTTGAGAAAGTTTTATAAAAATCTATGGACCAGTTTCGGAGAAACGCGGACTTTACTAAAAATGTTGGATTTACAAATGTTGTCGTAAAATATACTTTTTAGCCGTAGAGCCGTAGTTTAAAGACTATTTAAGCTAACGCTTTCAAATTTGCTTACAATAAACCTGAGACATGGGTCATTGTTTGTGTAAAAACTTTAAATGATTACGTAAACCGTTATTTTTCTACGCCTCATTTTTTGTTGTACATTGAACGGAGTCCGCAAAACCAAAACAAACTTTGAAGCATAATTTCTCAAAAATTCCCAGTTTTAAAAATGTTGAAACTCCGTTGCCAGTTCGGAAATTACTCATATTGTGACATATGAAAGTTCGACTAAAATCTATGGGCGAATTTTGGAGATAAAACTCGAAACCCGTTTTTCAGGAATTCCCCATTACTCATGAATATTAATGAGAATCTGCCCAAAATACCCATCATTTTAAACTTCACTTATTAGGTGAACTTTCATGAAAAAATTGTTTCAATATAGATAGAGGAACATTGTCAAGTTGAACGATTTCATAATCTATTTGTAATTTTGCAGAGCCTAGTTGTAGCTTTCCGAAACTGTGTCGAGCCACCTTAAAAGGCAAGTTTTGATAATTGTAAATGTAAAGGCGATATAATCTGCTGATTGAGCTTTCCTTTGTCTTTGTGCATCAAAACGTACATTCCCCGCGTGCAATTCTCATTAGCATTTTAAATGACGCTTTTGTACAAATCGCTTATCCGTCGTATTTCACTTCAGCCTACCATAAAACTTCATTTTCGTATAATCATTGAGACAAACACCGGGTTTCCGCTCATACGAAAGAACAGCTAAATATCTTGGTACATCGCCTTGTACGGTCTTGACTCGATGTAGCGAATGATGGCCACAAAATATAGATAGAGTACCAGCTTTTAACTTCGCAACCTTTACGCCGAGTTCTTGAAGGTTGTGTCCGTCTTTGGATAGTGTCAGAATTTCCTGTACTTTGGAGTAGTTTGGGTGGGCGTCATCTCTGGCAAAAAGAAGAGTAAAAATATCAGTGAGAATATTTCGCAAAGGTCATTCGAACAAAAATTGGACATTGATAATTCAACTGGTTATTAATCTTTTTTTCAATACAATTCCTTCACTCATTCATTCATTAGTTCCCTTCACTCATTGTACATGATAAGACACTTTTAAAAACCGCTGACCTTAATGAAGGGAAGAACTCGAACTGGCCACCAGATGTTGGTTCCTGCAAAAGCAAGGTCACTGCAAACTCACCACGGTCAAAATGCCAGCCAAGCTCATCGCCATCAATATATTTATGAACATTTAAAGCTCCAAGTTCATCGGCTGTTCTGTAAAGCTTTTCTTTGCCAAGCACACAGCGTATGAACTCGGTCATTTCGTTCGTTCGGAAGAGCTTATTCAGTGGAGCTGAAAGCTCAATTTGGTCGTGGGTGAAGCAAGTCTTACATGAACGAACGCTGAATTTCTTAGGGTGATGTTCATCTTCAATACCTTCGTCTTTGATGTCTTCGAGGTAGATGTTGTGGCTGACCTCCTTTCTATAAGGTATGTGCGAAGATTGCTCGATAGTTTCAAGTGTTTCATCAATGGCGTCTTTCGTCATGAATTGTGGCAGTAATACAATTCCATGAGTCTCCAGTTCCCTTTGTAGGCGCTCTATTAGTTGTCTGTAAGCTGCTGAGTTTGGTTGGTTTAGTGGGTAGTCTTTTGTGTTGATAATTGCATCCAAGTTGGAAGCCGCCATTTTGTTTAGTTGTTTAATCAGCTAACCCCTGATAACACAGGAGGTCCAAAATTTGACCGTTCCCATGCCAACCTTAAACTCTTGAACTATTGTGCAGTAATCACTTGCTTAAGAGACCTCTTATTGAGTGCTGCCTTTAATTTTACATGTATTTACTTTAATTTTTAGCCTAGAATTTTACGCAAAAGAGGCTGTTTTTGTAATGGCTTTCTGGATTAAATTTCAAATTACTGCGATAATTATGCTGCCTTGCTTTTTAAAAAAAAGCTCTTGCCTGTAGTGACATGACTTTGACTACTGAGAACTGAAATCTCTGTCGCGGTTAGAAATATCCAGCTATTCTTGAAAAGGTTGTCCAATTGAAGTACTGATTTATCAAATAACAATGTCATTTACATATCTCAAGTTTTCAGTTTTCATGTTTAACTAGACATAAAACAAGGATACAAAGATGCATGGTTAATTATAATTTGGTACATTTTGACTCATTTCTTAAAAAAATAAAAATCATGAAGGATGCAAATGATTTTGCTATTCACTAAATTCTCTGGACAACCATTTCAAGAATAGCTGTATTTGCGTTCAGAAAATATTTTGTTTAGTGAGATTTTATAGTGAAATATATTTCCGTCAGTACTGAGAAATAAAAATCCCGTGCACTTCGATCCCCATCATATTCTGGTGATTCATCACTTTTTGGTCGGCATTCCCTTACAATAGCTGGTTCTGATCTAAAATAGCTTCTACAAGATTTATTTTGAAAATATTTATTTTTTACAGTTCAGTATTCAACTTATATTAACTACAAAAAGTCTAACAACAAGATAGTTTATTCACTCAAAAGTTATTCTAAAAATGTTTTTATCAAACAATTAAAATTCTTGCTCTGGTTCTTGCAGTTTATATATTAGAGTGGAAATTACTGCTTTTTATCTTATATTCTAAGGTTTTCAAAAGTTTTCTTTACGGTTAGAACGATAGAGTTTGCATCGAGAAATACTTGAGTTTCGATTGTGTTCTCTTTTACGCTGTATTAGCCTCAATTGCAGGAAAAATAACAAGAGTCAGTACAAAGCATCCAGTATTTCTTTTGTTTGTGGACAATGCGAAGATTTTCACGGAACGTTCTAAACACAAAAGAATATATCTCGCTATCGAGGCTAATACAGCGTAAAGAAAAACGTTGAACTTGCTTATTGGATGATTTCACGGCTGAAGCTCCGGCGGTCAGTCAATAGATGTTAGAGTTGTTTTTGTATGAACGAGAAACAGTGCTGTATCGTATTGTAGCTATACTTTCTAAGAAAACATTCGATTTATCTACCGTATCGTAGTGGTAGAGTGCACGCACTAAAAGTGTGCAACTTAAATATCACTAAATAGTGCTATTTTATGCTAATCTTTTTGTTTACTTTTGTTTAAATAGTGCTATTTACCACTAAATAGTGACAACTGTTGCACACTTTTAGTGCGTGCACTCTATTGTAACCGTACCGTACCGGCGGTTCGTGATGCAACGAATTTGGCTGTAAAGTTTTATAATACGAAATTTACTATTTTCAATTTCCATCTCAAACTATTTCTCATTTCCGCACAGACTTTCTATTTTATTTTCGCACTATTTTCCATTTCTCATTCCAGAATTATTGCCATTCACGTCATATCCATCTAATCGTTGTTTTCTTTCTCCATCTCATTTTCTTCTCCAGTTGTGCTTTTGTCTTCTTCATGCAAGTCACCGTCACTTTGCTGACCGTTTAATTTCTCCTCTTTATCATAGTCTTCAACATACTCCTTATACTGACCCCAGGCTTCGATATCTCTCTCTCTACTTTGTCCAACATTGATCCAGTTGTTTGCAGCCCATTTTGTACCTTTAATAACGTCACATCCACCGTGGTAGCTCATTTTATCTAGTGGTCCTATCCAACCGGTTTCTTTGTTCATTTCATGATTGTACCAGAACAGAGCAGCTCCTCGTTTAGGTTTGTAAGCTATTTTAGCTTTGTGGCAGTAGTTACTAAGGTCGCAGAGATGGTGCTTGTCCCCACGCATCAACTAAAGTGGTAACAAGATATTTGTAGATGAGGTTGTTTTTTTTTACGTAAGATCGTTCATTATGCATTGTTAATGAGGTGAAGTACACTAGAAAAATCAATCATCGATCAATTGCCACAAATCATCAACATCATTCCCCGTCGACGTCTTTATCATAATCTTTATCATCTAATCTTTATTATCTAATATCTATCATCATTACCATCATTATCAATCATCGTTATCATCAGTCATCGCATCCTCGGAAACCCAGGCGGTATACTCTGTCACTCGAAACTCTCTGGGAGCGAGCTTCGAGTGACAGAGCATAATTGCGTTTCCGAGGATGCAGCCATCGTTATCTTCAATCATCGTTATTAATAATCATCGTTATTATCAATGTCGTTTAAAAGTATTTGTTAAAACCATCATAATCCTACATTATTGTTGTCTGACCTCGATAGCATTTGTGTCGTTATCAGCGATGGGAAAAGCTGTCTCTCCTCCTTCTTCGGGCTCGTTTAGATAATAGAAGAACGTCATATACCTACAAAGATTTTATCATCATTGTCATATCTATTCATATCTGCATTTAGAGTTCTAATCAATAGTAACTCAAGATTTAAAAAAAATCACAGGACCCACCTCAGTTCTTGTAATTGCAAAACACATTACACATGACAAAATGTGGTTGTGTTGAATTTATATTTTCCTGATTCGCCTCATTGCCGTTGATTTATGTCAACAAGACTAATGAATCTCATAATATTATTTAATAGATAATCACTGAGGCACACAGCATTCGTGGGTATAATGCAGGCAGCTGAGGGCGCAGCCCTCAGCTGCCTGCATTATACCCACGAATGCTGTGTGACGAAGTGATTATCTAGTATAATTATTGTTCTTATCGTTGTCTTATTCGTTGTCGTTATATTGACTGCTAGGCGGAACTCGCTGCATTATTAAAAATAATGCTTTTAGCTAGAAGCATTATTTTTGATAATGCAGTTTGCTGTTTGTTGAAGTGTGACCTAATGCATTCGTTGGGATAATACTGAGTAAAAACAATGGGTTGTGATGAGAACAGTGATTATAAATGGTTTCAACAACTTTTATTAGTTTTCACAATGAGTTCGTCGATTACGTATCTTTTTTTTAACTACGTTATGTATATGAAATGTGTAAAGACAAAGTGATTCTGACCTGCAAGGAATGCAGCTACCGTCAGTCCCGTCGGTCGTGAAATAATGACAACACGTGATGTCGGGGTAGTCTTCCTCCTCTTCGGAATCGTAATGACAGTGGTAGTGACCTGACTTGTCGTATCGTAGAACCTGAGATGGTCATGACAGCTGTCAGTAAAACGATGTCAGTGGTGATGATGATGATGATGATGTTGTGTCGTAATGAAAATGGTAGTGACCTGACTTGTCGTATCGTAGAACCTGAGATGGTCATGACAGGTGTCAGTAAAACAATGATGATGATGATGATGATGTTGTGTCGTAATGACAGTGGTAATGACCTGACTTGTCGTATCGTAGAACCTGAGATGGTCATGACAGGTGTCAGTAAAACAATGATGATGATGATGATGTTGTGTCGTAATGACAGTGGTAGTGACATGACTTGTCGTATCGTAGAACCTGAGAGGGTCATGACAGGTGTCAGTAAAACGATGTCAATGGTGATGATGATGATGATGTTGTGTCGTAATGACAGTGGTAGTGACCTGACTTGTCGTATCGTAGAACCTGAGAGGGTCATGACAGGTGTCAGTAAAACGATGTCAATGGTGATGATGATGATGATGTTGTGTCGTAATGACAGTGGTAGTGACATGACTTGTCGTATCGTAGAACCTGAGATGGTCATGACAGGTTTCAGTAAAACGATGTCAATGGTGATGATGATGTTGTGTCGTAATGACAGTGGTAGTGACCTGATTTGTCGTATCGTAGAACCTGAGATGGTCATGACAGGTGTCAGTAAAACGATGTTAATGGTGATGATGATGATGATGATGTTGTGTCGTAATGACAATGGTAGTGACCCGACTTGTCGTATCGTAGAACCTGAGATGGTCATGACAGGTGTCATTAAAACGATGATGATGATGTGTCGTAATGACAATGGTAGTGCGGACCTGACTTGTCGTATCGTAGAACCTGAGATGGTCATGACAGCTGTCAGTAAAACGATGTCAATGGTGATGATGATGTTGTGTCGTAATGACAGTGATAGTGACCTGACCTGTCGTATCGTAGAACCTAAGAGGGTCATGACAGGTGTCATTAAAACGATAATGATGATGTGTTGTAATGACAGTAGTAGTGAAAAGACTTGTCGTATCGTAGAACCTGAGTGAGGCACGAATGATGATGATGATGATGTGTCGTAGAGACAGTGGGAGTGAGATGACTTGTATTTTCGTAAAACATTAATGAGTCTTGACATTGACTGTAATTGTCAGTACTTCCTGACTTGAAAGAAAGCTTTCCTGGTTACTCGATAGTTGAAATTAACAAAAACATTTCAGACGACAATGCCTGTTAGGCTATAATAACGAAATGAGTATGACAAGTATCCAAATATTGCGGACAACGCGGTTATGTACTGGAGCGAGATCACACTAACGAGGCTAGTCAGTTGCTGCACATCGACAGTGTTTTGTGTTGATCCTGATATTGTAAAAACTAATAGAGTTATTTCCCTGAGTTTTGCACCAATTTTCAACAACAGCAACAACAAATCACGAAGATGAACTGCTCCCCTAAATGACTGACTATCCTCGTTCTCGAGAAAGTCCGCCATTTTCCTATTCGGTGTCAACCCTAACCTGCATGTCCTCGCTTGTCCAAATGACATCTTTAGGTAAACCAGTCACCTGGAGAATTCTGAAATGCAATAATATAATACTTAGATCATACAAGAGAGTATGAGATAAGAGAGCTTATCCCCGGACCCAATTAGGGGCTCTACTCGTCGTGCTATTTTTAGAAACTTGTAACCAATCTCCGCACTTTTGCCTTGAGTTGTTTTGACGATGCGACAGCGCCTCCTGCAATCTGGTCTATCACGTTCCGTTCCCGAAATAACTTCATTTTAAACATAAAAAGACATGAAAACAAACTCGACGAGATCGAGAGCTGGCAAGGATATAAAGGGCCCAGACTTCCCCGGCCAGACGAACCACAGTAAGCCCGTCGAGATTAGTCTCGCTGCTCGCTACGCTCGCAGCAATGAAAAGATCCCCTGATTAGTGTAAAGCCCAAAACGGTGGATGAACTCTCTTATCTCATACTCTCTTGGATCATACCATAACTTGTGTTCAGTCGATTTCTTGAAATTTCAATGCTCATTTCATCCTTCACAACATTCATCGTAAAGTTGATTTCTCATGAAAGGGAAATTAACAACACCTTATCTTATTTTAACCGTAATGGACCACTTTCACTGAATGGCCATGTGACCCTATATCCCCTAAAACATGCAACTTTATAAAAGCGAAAAAAAAACTGGACCATGCATGAAAAGAACACATCAAAATTAGTAAAAGCACCAAAGTTTAGCATGTAATAAACCACACAAGGGAAATGCCAAAAAATCCTAACTTCTTCAAAGTTCGTAAAATTCGTTTGTAAAAAAAACGGCATTGGGTGCAAGCGCGTACTTTCTATTCATTTTCTAATAAGAAAACAGTTGAACCTTCTGTTGTATTTTAGCTGTATTTTATTCGCAGTGCTTCACACTTTGGTAAAAACGACTCTATCTTATGTCAAAGATAAAACTGAAATAATTACCCACCTTTCTTTAATGTTTTCAAAGAGCTGTCTCTTCCCAACATGGTCTAGTGGACTTATGAAAGCCGTGTTGCTTACTCGTACTTTGAGATTTGGCGTTTTTGCTTTTAATTTCTTGGTGTGGTTTGTTATTTTTTGAAGCGTTTCCTCCTTTAAAATATTCTTGAATTCCTCGAATGAAATGACATCTAGAAAGAGTTTTTATTGATTTGTAAATTCGTTTTGATAGGAGATATTATAGCTGGGCCTACAATAGAAAACTCTTTTGTTTCAATCATCGTTCAAGTGAGGCATTTGTCTGAATACTATTGAGCTGACCCAAATGCTTCACTTAAATGATCTTTGTAACTAAAGATTTTATACATTGAACGCTAAGTTCCTTTCAGGCTTTAATATTTTTGTTCAACTGCGAGTGCGTCCCATCCTTGCTAGTTTGCATATTATTTGACGTTTCTTACATTCCAATTATTCTTACCTATCATCTATTCTTAATATAGCTGTCTCTTTTTCAAACTTATTTATTTTCTATTGTACCTTTTGTCCTTCTGTTCATTCTTTGCATGTTTCGAATTCCTTCTTTCATACAGCATTTTTATCTGTTATTTTCGCTGTTCTGCATTACCTCACTCACTTTAATTTCTTACTTTGTCCCTTACATCGTTCTTTCCTTTCTTCTTTCTTTCCTCTTTTCCTCCCTTCAGCTCTTCTTCCCTTTCTTTCACTCTCTCTCTCTCTCTCAGTATTTCCCTACTTCTTACTTATTCCTTCAGTTTTCTTTTAAAATGTTTTCATCAAAACTTACTGTTTTTGTCGGCATCCAAATTCAAATCTTCAACTCTAAAAAAATAAAAAAGTAAAATGTGTCTTTTAATGTGCAATGCCTTGGTGAAAGCAAGGTTGGCTTACCATTAATGAATAATTATATTTAGAGTAATTATGTGTATATTTGTATATCATATCATATAGTGTATATTAGCTTTTATATTATTGTAAATATCTTGTAAATTTAGCATTATTTTTAATGTTATAGTTCTTTTGTAAATTTTTTACGCTTTTCAGTTGAAAAACTGCGATGTAAAATCAATAAAGTCTATCTATCTATCTATATACATGGTCTGAGGCTGTAAATACCCAATGCAAACCTAGCGGTCTTTGAAATAAATTGAATAAATAATCACTCGCTTTGCCATTAACAATTTTGTACATCGTGATATCTTTTTGTTCATGACACATTTCAATCAATCAATCAACCAATTCATTTATCAATCAATCAATAAATCAATACATCTATCAATCTATCTATCAATCAATCAATACATCTATCAATCAATCAATCTACCAATCAATAAATCAATACATCTATCAATCAATCAATCAATCAATCAATCAATCAAAATCATCATCAATCATGTTCTACTCTGATTCGGTTCATCAAAAGGAACTAAGAAACATGCAGTTACTAACGAAGTCAAAGTGTTTTTTAGCACCTACATTTGGCGCACGACTTCATCTGTCATCATGATATCTCCTAGAAATGACATCCCTGAAGCGAGCTGAAGATACATGTCAGTTAATTTGAAAAAAAGCCACAGATACCTCTTTTATTCATATGTGTTCATTGATTCTTTTCCTTGTTCAGTTATGTGGATAGTAGATTATTTTTACTTGCTCGTTTGCTTGCTTGTTCGTTTAATTTGTTTGTAAGTTTGTTTGCTTGTTTGTTTGTTTTCTTTCTTTTCTCTTTTTAGCGTCTATCCATGGTTTATACTTGTACAAATTCTTGTGAACCTAATCATGTTTTTGGCTGGTAGCCTATGGAACCCCCCCCCCCCCCCCCTCTCACACCAAAAAATACGACATATTTGATGTTATATTGTTTGTCCTCCCTATTAATCTAAATTCTATGATTTTATTCATATCCATTTGATTTACCTCCGATATTTCTATGACACCATTATTATTAGCATCGACGGTTTTGTATGCTTCCTCGGATCTGTTTACTATGTTTGCAATAATTGTGGAATTGTAATCGTTGTCGTTACTAACGATGGTCTTGCTTCTCTCTAGACCCTGTGTCTTTGCCATGAAGATGATGTCCTCGCATTCATCGTCGCTAAGGAAGTTCTCAATCTCTACAGGTAAAATAGTAAGTTAATTGATTGAAACAATAAGGACCTTAAGCACGTGGGATACTGTAAATCCTGGTTTCCATATAATCGATACGATCGCTGGGGTCGCTAAGACCGCCGAAAAAAAGTGATCTAAATCACTGGGATCTCTCAAAATCTATATTAGCGATCGTATTGAGTGATCGTAGTGACCGAACACGACTAAACACATAGCTTTTTTCTAGGAAAAAAAGGGAAAATTGATTTCTTTCAGTTATTCAACGATCGTTGTGATCGTAGCGATCATATCGAAACCAGGCCTAATCCACTATGACGTCACTTCAAAACAATCTTCGACAACTTATTAGAATCGTGGTTGTCGAACAGGGCCAAATCAACGCAAATTCACCGAAAATTATTCTAAAGTCTGTATTAAAAAAAGGGGAAAAAAAGGGACCGGATGAAACACTAGGTAGATAGTCTAGCTGTGTTAAGTAGGAGCCGTTAATGGCATGTGGAGAAATCCACTTCGGCCTGGGATCGATTGCCGTTTTTTTTAGACTTACCAAACAATGCAGGGCGCATGCTCAGAGTCTTTATTTTCAGTGTTGTCCCGCTAAGCAACTGTATTTCACGAACATGGCCAACCTGTCAAATGGATTTGAATTTTTAATATGAACAATGATTAATTTAGGGTCGAGTGATGTTAACTGATTTATTATCACTGTTTAGAATGTCTTTCAGTGTCTTATTTTCCGAATTCGCGCACGTCTATTTTCTAGTATGTTGTCAAAGACCCTAAACTTGTACACAGAGCAAAACAATAACAAACACGCGAAATATCCTGGTCTAGACATAAATTTGCATAGCATTGGCATATTTTCTCTTTTTTTTCTTTTTTCTTCCTTTCATTTAACTAGTGACAGTTTTCTATGTTTTTTTTAACTTTAATTTTGCTCGCGCAACATATTTTAGTAGCCTTGACAAGGCTTGAAGATAGTATTCTTAACCATTGCAGACCGTAGTTTTCTCTGCAACTCTGTCAATTTATATAGTTTATACATCAACCATAATCCGCTCTTTATCAATTCAATTACGATCCGCGGCGTCTTGCAAAGTTATCGTTTAATTTAATTCTGTTAGATATAAGCTTTATAGCCAAAGGCAACTTCGTAAAAGTCGCCCGAACTTTGATGACTAATTAGGTAATTTAGATTCAATTTGTTTATATCTATCGGTAATAGAGGCCTGAAGGTAAACAGGTAGCTTGATTCAATCTAAATCTAGCGGTGCAACGTAATAGAGATAAATCGTTCTATAATCGGATATGTTATTTTTTGTTGATTTCAGACGTAGCAAACAATATTTTTAAACAAACTCTCGTTCGCATTCATAACCCGTTTGGTAATCTTAACTTAATTGCCGTCAAGCACTATGACGTCATGGCTTGTTTACATGAATAAAAATGCATCTAGTTCTGACAAAATATGTTTCCTTTAATACATTAGGCATTGTACTTATACTTATAAGTTGTTCCAATATTATAAGTGAACTTTTACCCTATTTTTCATTGATTTTAAGATGTTGAATCCCCTCTTTTGCCCATGATTCTTAGCATTAAAACAATAGATTTGTTTACATGTGACGTCTGTCATAGTGCTTGTGGCTAATTGAAAGTGACCATGGATTCTGTTTTGGTGATTTTCTACCATCTACGACCAAATTTCCCGAAAGTATGTGATGTAAACATTCAGAGAATGTAGTGGACAACTTTACCAAACTGACAGCTATTTTTGTTTTGAAGGACAGGAAACCCGAAAAAATTAAAAATTACACAGGAACCCCAACGAACGACAGTAATTGTTTGATATCGTTGACAAACATTTTTTTTAACTTCAAAAAGAGGTTCTGTTTGTCAGTTGTCGGATATATAAGCTAAAGTTAAGGATTTAGCACGGCAGTTTTTTCTTTTTTCTTTGTGCACGTGTTGAATTAATACAACTAAAACGAGGTAACTAATTGTCCAGTTTAATTTCATTTACCCTTGTTATGTCATTTCAGTGTCAGTTGTCAGCTAAACTGATTTCTGAAATATAACCGTGTGCAGAGTTTGGTACGGAGTGACGTCATCGTGAATCACATCAAACTGCAAAACTTGACTGTCGCATAAAAACTAGATACTTAAATTCACGTCCCCTATGGCTGCGGAGGCCATTGAACCTAGCTGGAGTCTGCCAGCTGAAAAATATATGCCCTTCAAGCCCAACCAAGCAGGTAAAAATCATAAAAAATGATAAAAAAGTAGCAAATAAACAAACAACGATAAGAAATTTTATAATAGACGGGATACTACGCGCACTCTGATTGGTCGAGAGCCGTGAGGACAACTGGACAGCCATTACAAAAATAGCTGTATTATATAGTTACACTGTAATGTTATTTTGTACATTTTGAGTCATCATTGCCAAAACATAAGATAAGCAAATGACTTTACTATTGACTAAATTGTTTTTCAATTGGACAACCATTTCAAGAATAGCTGTATGTGCCGCTGCTAAATATGCTCCAAATGAGTTTTCCAACGGCGCCCCCCTGTTGCGTCTTACTGAGCCGTATGGTAAAATCGATTTAATACCTTGATTTGCTATTAAAGCGATGCGTGTGGCAACCAATTAAACAGAGGAAAAAAGCCAGCTAATTAAGGTTAAAACGTTTGAAAGCTATTAGTATTCTTTTTTACTTGAGATCGATTTGAATCGCAGCACTTTAAACAAGGGATTTATGTGAAATGGATTAGACCACTTACTATCTTGCAAGGTTGATTTTCACAGGTGAACTCAGCGGAGACGCAAGCTGTGAATTGAATAGAAGGAAAGGTTTTCTTTTGCTTGCGTCAGTTTTCCCACGCACGGATGTGTTTACGTTTCCGTCTCCTTCTCCGTCTTTGCTTACTTCACTATAGTGAAAATCGGCCTTAAATGGTCACGTGCCCTTATCTCTTTCAAATAGACCAACAAAAAACACAACCAACGCTTATCCAACCAATCTTAAACAATCACTGTCAACCATGATTCTTTGCACGCCTAAACAAAGTCTGAACGAAGAACTTCACGAGTAAACGAACAAATGAATGAATGAATGAATGAATAAATGAATAAATGAATGAATGAATAAATGAATGATTGAATGGATGAATGAATGAATGAATGAATGAATGAATGAATGAATGAATGAATGAATGAATGATTGATTGATTGATTGATTGAATGAATGAATGAATGAATGAATGAATGAATGAATGTATGAATGAATGAATGAATGAATGAATGAATGAATGAATGAATGAATGAATGAATGAATGAATAAATAAACGATTGAACCAATGAATAAATGTGTTATTTAATTATTTAGTTAATTAATCAATTTATTCATCTATGAATTAGATAAAGATGAATAAATGAAATATAGCATGATGCGTCTTAAGGTGGCCAACCAGAGAAAGTTTCATGCAATTGCAAGTTGACCAATAAAAAAACAATTTAATTTAAAAGAATTGTCACTTCAATATACGTGGATCTTTTTATAGTGTAAGAAGTGGTTCGACCACGAATAAAGATTTCCATTCAGGTAGAAATATCGGTAAGAAGTTTGAACTTTAGAGGATGTAGGAACGCGTTGAACTACTTGAGGATAAAGGGTTTTTTTTTTTTTTTTTGAACTTTGGAGCTAAGGGGCGAGTGGCTGTAATGAAAATTAAACCAACAAACAAATGCAGACATGACCAGACAAACACCGAATAATCGCAAAATGAATTAACCTTAAAAGGAACTCAAGATTTGATTTTTCATTTCAAGTGAGGGAAATGGCTCTCTAAAGTAAACTCCTCGTTGTTCTTCCGCTCTTTTTCAACATTATCACATTCTGTATTTTATAATACTTGAAAATGTCGGTGTTTCTGAAGGACTGTTTTTAGATAGCTAATCTATCAAGAACACCGTCAAACACGTTTCACTGATTGGAACAATAGTGAACAAAACATGCAGAGTAAAATGATCAGATTTCCGCCCATTTCTTCTCTACAAGTGTTTAAGGGAGTTTGAGATTTTACAGGTCTGTGAAATGTGGTAAGAACGAATTTCGAATTTGCTTTTACACAGTCCTGGCTTCAATTTTGCGTAACATCTTCAGAGATGAAGACTCCACACATGAAGACTCCACCTTTCCATGGGCAAAACAATATTTACACGTCTTTGACGCTAAGACTGTTTGAAACTGTGTGAAAGAGAATTCAAAACTGGACTATTCGAAAAGAGAGAACAAGATTTTGATTTTGGATTTTGTAAGTTGTGTTGAGAATGGATGAGTTAATTTAAATGATAAGAATAAATGAAAGAATAAATGAATTGATTGCTGAATGAATGAATGAATGAATGAATAAATGTTAGAATGGATTATAAAGATGGATAGATTAATTAATTGATGGACAAATAATACAAAATAAAAGAGGTATGAATGGATGAATGAACGAATGGCTGAACGTATGAATGAATGAATGAATGAATGAAAGAATGAATGAATGAATGTTTGAGTGAATGTTTGAATGAATGTTTGAATGAATGAATGACTCAACGTATGAATGAATGAATGAATGAATGAATGAATGAATGAATGAATGAATGAATGAATGAATGAATGAATGAATGAATGAATGAATGAATGAATGAATGAATGAATGAATGAATAAATAAATGAATGAATGAATGAATGAATGAATGATAGAAAGGATTATAAAGATGGCTAGATTAATTAATTGATGGACAAATAATACAAAATAAAAGAGGTATGAATGAATGAATGACTTCTCAATTTATTTGATGGGTGAGTCAGTAAGCGATGTAAATGGACCCGAATAAACGATCACCAAGTGCTAGATAAGTGAGCAATTAAAGAATACCAAGCAGCAGGATAAATAACTTAAAATAATTCAATTAAATTCGTTTCTTTTACGTACATCAAGCCAAAGATCCGAAAATATCCAATATCTGTTAACTAATTGTATATCCTACAAGTAATTGAAAAGTCGTCAATCTTATAATACCATGACTATTTTTGACAAAAAACATGCTTACTTGTTTACCTCTTAGATAAAAAAATATATATTTCAACTGTTTTTAACGGAACTAAATATAATATTTTTAACTCGTGGAAATTTGCGAAAACAATTCCACGAGTTTTAAGCTGATGTGACACGGGCCAACTTTCAACGCCGATTTTTCGCGCAACATTTTTTTGAATATTGTAAAACATGATTTGAAATACAATTTTTCGCGCAAAAATTGCGTAGACAACATATTGTGAACTTAGGATTTCGTTCCAAGACCTTGCAGCGCAAAACAGGGAATATTTAAAAAAAATTGATTCAATGTTGCGCGAAAAATTGGCGTTGCAAGTTGGCCGGTGTAACATCAACTTTACATATGAGTTCATCTGATATGCTGCTCTACGTACCGTAAACGTTTTTGGAGTTGAGTTTTATGAGTTAAAATTGAAAATGAAAGTAAAATACAGACAGATAAACAAAAAAACAAAAAAATACACGATTAAAAAATGAAACGAAACGGAAGTGAAATGAGGAAGCAAATACACAAACCAACAAATAAAGAGACGTATAGACAACAAACAAGCAAGCAAATACACAAACCAACATATAAACAGACGTATAGAAAACAAAGCAAGCAAATACATAAACCAACAAATAAACAGACGTATAGAAAACAAACAAGCAAGCAAGTACGCGTGCAAACCGAACTCAATAAACAAAACTGAAATACGAAAAAATTATAGATACTAATAATATAGACAATAGATAAAACGACAAACATCAAAAGCAAGTAAAACATGAATAAACGAACAAACACGAAAAAACAAATGTATCTTTCACTTTTATGCGCAATCGAAAAAGACAACAACAAAAATTACAATAACTATCAAATACAAATAAATAAACTAACAAATGAACAATAAATAAACTTATACGTTTTCTCGACAATTTTACAAGCGCATTATTTTTCTATGAGCGCATTTTGATCATAATAAAGGTATTTTATATGGATTTTGATAAAACGTGTCAAAAGTAAGCCATAGGATTTACTTATGGCCACATTTTCTTTGTACAGCTTTATCATAGCAGGATAAATTAAAACAAGAATAACAATAGGTCATTAGTATGGATTAGAGATATACACACCAGTTATAATGGTATTTTCGCGACAGGTACACTTAGTACTTAGACTGAAGCAGTTCAAAGAGAAAAAATACAACCATGTTTGCGATATTTAATTTCAATATTACCACAAAAGAGCTTTTTTTGCTACTTTTCTATTTTATAAGGTAAATGGAGCGTTTTTGAAATACACTTATTAATATCCATGTTTTAAAGAACAGAAATTTTCAAAGCGCTAAAAGTGACTTAGTTCTCAAAGGTGTTCTGTTAACGTTCATAAAATTACACCAATTTCGCCATATTATGGCATTCTTTGGCCGTGTCATTTTTGTTAATCTATTCAAAAATTCATTCCCTTAAAGTTGGTAAAGTACAACAAAAAAGAAAAAAAACAATTCAAAATATTCGAAACTAATACTCGAAATATAAGAGAAGATGTGAAAATAAAATGGCAGGTCGATCTTTTATAAAGTCCGTTGGAATGAATGAATCCTCTTTATTCATATAAATGCCGAAATCATAACACGAAAAGAAAATTAAACGTGTGTCCAGAGGTTTATCGCCGACCAGCTTGATTCGTAAAGTTGCGTTTCATGTCTTTAATTTCCCTGGGGTCGGTTGCACGAAGCCTGAATAAAGTTATCCACTGGATAAAAGTTATCCACTCCATAGAATTTCTTTAGAATTTATCCGCTGCATAGGGATTTATCCGGTGGATAGCGCTATTCAGGCTTCGTGCAACCGGCCCCTGATCGATAGTTTAACATCATCTCGTCAGTAAAATATATATATTTTTTTAGCATCAAGTACACTGTGAAAACTGCCTGATTGAAACAACCAGAACAAAATCGGTTACTATAACCAATTCAATAAGGTATTAAACATTTTTGTTTTGTTTTGGTTGCTGTATTAGCCAGAAGCATAGACAACTCTAATTTTTTTGGCTATTTTAACCAAATTAAATTTGGTAGTTATGCCCAGCTGTTTATGTTATGTTTGTTTTGACCAAAAATAAAACTTGTTACCTTAGTTGCATTTTCAACCAAAGTCTCTTTTTACAACGTGCAGTCATAATGTGGGAATATAGTTGTTTAAAATCTAGAACTCTCTTACCTCAATCGGGTCCAATCTAGTTAGCATGGGCAAATTACTTGTAACCGTCGAACGTGCTGCTTTTCCCCACCAAATGGCTAAAAAGACACTAAGTGTTACTCCAACTACACCAACAGCACGGGTCCACGTGATCGCTATTTTAGCCATTTTTTGCGCGCGAATTCAAAACGATAAATGCTTCTCCACAAGTTAACCAACACAAATGGTTCGATAACGAAACGCGAACGAAGTATATGGAGTATTATCTTCTGCATATGTGCTCAGTTGACATTACGTCATAATTTGTGAAAGTATAATTTACTATAATGAAGAATTTTGTGTGTCCAGCTGTCTAGGGTGTCGTTTTTGATTGTTTAGTACGAGGAATTAGCCGCGTTGTTCTTTCATGGTTTGCAAATCTTCTAGAGTTGGATATAGTTAGTCGGAAATATACTAAACACTCCGGTGTTTTGTACGTGTAATAGAGTTCCACTGATTTGATCAGACAATAGAAAAAATGTATATATTTTATATGATTAATTGCGATGCAATGTAAATGTTTTTTTATATATTTCTGTTTGTATTAACATGGAAGAGCCATTTGAACAGAAATGTTAACATAACCATGATTATTATTAATATCATTTATAACTATTATGTATTTGACTATGCTCTGCTTAAGGGTTGTTAGGCAAAAGACATGTGTTCTACGAATATATAATTTTTTACTGAATTTTATTAATCGGCTGGTGAGATTTAAATAATCAAGAAGTCCATACGTTTGTTAATTTACGAATGTTTACTGAACGAAAAAAATTGTTTTTTTCATTTATTAGAAGCTTAGCATGATTTTATAATTAATTAGAACATTTAGACACATACTTATTGTTCTTTGGGGATCGTTAGCTCCTAACGTTTCGATTAATAACGCGTATTGCGTAGTTTTAGATTTTTAAAATAAAACGTGACTGATACAAGTATTGTGTTATACATTCTGTAGTTATTCGTTTGTCTCATCAAACAGATTTTCAAGGGACGGTTTTACAAAGCCTGGACAGCGCTATCCACCGGATAAATCCCTATCAAGCGGATCAATTCTAAAGAAATTCTATAGGAGCGATAACTTTATCCCGGGGGGGGGGGGGGGGGGGGGGGGTACTCGTCGGAATTTTTCAAAAATACACCTAAAAAAAGATAAAGATACCGGACGTTTTTTTTCAAAAGGCTCACAGGTTCTGTTTTTCCTTGAAATTGTACCAAAGCAACTTGAAATCATTGGTCGACGCGTTTTGAATGAGCTGATGCAGCTATTGATTTATTTATTTTTGTCACTTTCTGAATGTTTGCAAAGTAAACTGCGAGAGATCATCCTTCTAGTAATAAAATTAAATTTTAGCAATTTCGAGAATTGATAATTGAGGTACAAATGGTCATTTTAATAACTGATAATGATGATGCGACGATAACGATAATGATGATGGTGATGGCAATGACAATAATGATGATGATGATGGTGATGATGATGATAATGATGATGATGGTGATGATGATGATAATGATGGTGATGATGATGTTAATGGTGATGATGAAGATAATGACAATGATGATGATCATCAAGTGTTTGTAAAGTGAGTTTAATTTGGAAACGACTCTAAGTAATTGCGATGGAAGTGGTTTGTGTACAATAATATGGATTGTAGTACTTGCACGCAGCTTTAACTCTCAAAAGAACATTGAATTAGGATCACATTCGTGCACAAACTATTAATCTGTTTGAAAAACATTTTTCTGTAGATAGATTAATTGAGATATTAATTTTGCCCCTTGTGGAGTAATTTCCTCGGCACTTATTTTGTCATTGAAACATTTTCGAGACAGCCCACTGTCTGCATGATTTTATAGGCATATCATTATCTGTTCGATGGTTTTAAGGTTACAGGAAGGGTTCACGGTTCCTTGTAAAAAAAAATTCGCCAGTGAATATATATGTAATTATGTAAATTATGCACATTTATATATTTAATAACGAAAAAAACTAAAAAACTAAATACCTGACGAAAATGACCATGTTTTTTTTTCGAAAGCGAAGAAAGATCGCGAGTTTTAACGCTTCGAATGAAGAGGGAGCGCTTTTGTTTGAAAAGGTAACCCAAGAATACCTAAAATTTTTGTACAAAGTCAATCATCACATTCGTGGCTACGAAATCGTGTGAGTGATTTTTGATTTTTTTTCTATTTTTTTTTTTTTTTAATTTTACGGTGGAAAGTATCATATTTCACTAAAAAATTGGTCGACAAAAATTCAACTCCGGCTCATTTAAAATATTGAAAATCGCTCACACGATTTTGTAGCCAGTTATGTGATGATTGACATTGTACAAAACTTTAAGCCATCCGACCAAACGTATACATTTCAAACAGACGCTCTCACTTTTCATTTATTACTCGTGCCCAGGCCCTTAGGCATGGGTATTAAAATGCAACGCGTATCACGATTTTTTTTCGTTCAAGTCGAACTTTTTCTCATGTTCAGACTTGTCCGCTCGAGCTAAATCGACGTTTAATTCTAACCTCCCCTCCCCATACACATTACTAACTACCCTCCCCCCTGTATCAACCATAAGTGTAATACCAACCATAAATGTAATACTAACCATAAATGCAATAATTGTTAACCATAAATGTAATAGAGTGCAAACAATTAATACGTGAAACTTTAGTACTACTAAATAGTGCTATTTTATGCAAATTCTATTGTTTTCTTTTGTTTAATTAGCACTATTTTGTACTATTTACTAATTAGTGTTTCAGGGATATATTGTTTGCACTCTAACGGACTCAATCGTCTTTTTAATATGTTTTGAAAATAAAACAACAATATATTAATACTACTATGCATTAATATCATAATTAACAACAAGTTCGCAACAGTTTTTTCGCATGACTGATCGTTGGTACAGTATTCAACTTTTTTTATTTCTACACCCCCACAACTAAAATTGGGTAATGTCTATGGGCTTTTGCTTAACCTGATATCTAATAAACTTCAATTGCAAACAATACTTATTTGGTTTGTTATGATATTTGGCTTAGTTCTAAAACTCAGCCATCAAGCGTGCACATGTCGTCTACAATCAAACAAGTGAGTCCAGACAAAAACTACAATACAAACTTTCAAAAATGTTTCATCACGGCTGCGTTGAATTTCTTGATGTATTTTTCTATCAAAAAGCCTTGATTTGCCCAGATTTTGTGAAAATCTTTCAGAAAAAAAATCTTTCTAGATTTTGTAAAAATCTTTCTATTAGTAAGATTTGAAAAAATCCTGATGAATTTTCAACATAACAAGCGATGGTAAGTGGTTTAGGGTTTCACTTTTCAAAGCGATTTTAAGTCAAAGACGAAAACAAAACTTTAAATTTTGACAACATATTAAAAACGTATACAATTTATTTGTATAAATTAATGTCTGGTTGAAATTGCCTGTAATGCAGTTTTCGTCATTTCTTCTCTAAAATGTCAAAACATGGTTCCGTTTTCAAACCTCGAAAACGGGTGCGGGACTATATAGCTTTCTAACCATTTTTCGATTAATCGATAATTTCTCTATAAAATATATTTCTAAGAAAAAATCGTGATGACTTTTTGCTTAAGTAATCAGGACCCTTTAAAACATTTGCATTATTTCACCGCAATATTTTCTGATTCTGTTGAAATTGAGTTTTTATAAACATTAAATTGGCTTTTTTTCAAAAATCCATAGAATGCTGAATGCAAAACAATCAATACAGATTGATACAGGGATAATCGAAAATGGCCAAAATTTTGAAAAAATTGTTTGGTCTAGAAATCACTTTAAAACAGTTTTCATAAGTAGATAAGACAAAAGGAAGCAATAACAGGCTCACTGAGTTGCAATTTTTTGATTTTTGAAATGTTGTGATTTTGAGCAAATTTTGGATTTTTGTCCCTACCCGGGATAATCGAAAATGGACAAAATTTTGAAAAAATTGTTTGCTCTAGAAATCACTTTAAAACAGTTTTCATAAGTGGATAAGACAAAAGGAAGCAATAACAGGCTCACTGAGTTGCAATTTTTTGATTTTTGAAATGTGATTTTGAGCAAATTTTGTATTTTTGTCCCTACCCGGGGTAATCGAAAATCACTTTAAAACAGTTTTCATCAGTAGATAAGACAAAAGGAAGCAATAACAGGCTCACTGAGTTGCATTTTTTTTATTTTCTAAATGTTGGGATTTTGAGCAAATTTTGGATTTTTGTCCCTACCCAGGGTAATCAAAAATGCCCAAAATTTTGAAAAACTGTTTGGTCTAGAAATCACTTTAAAACAGTTTTCATAAGTAGATAAGACAAAAGGAAGCAATAACAGGCTCACTGAGTTGCAATTTTTTGATTTTTGAAATGTTGTGATTTTGAGCAAATTTTGGATTTTTGTCCCTACCCGGGGTAATCGAAAATGGCCAAAATTTTGAAAAAATTGTTTGCTCTAGAAATCACTTTAAAACAGTTTTCATAAGTAGATAAGACAAAAGGAAGCAATAACAGGCTCACTGAGTTGCAATTTTTTGATTTTTGAAATGTTGGTATTTTGAGCAAATTTTGGATTTTTGTCCCTACCCGGGGTAATCGAAAATGGACAAAATTTTGAAAAAATTGTTTGCTCTAGAAATCACTTTAAAACAGTTTTCATAAGTAGATAAGACGAAAGGAAGCTATAACAGGCTCACTGAGTTGCAATTTTTTGATTTTTGAAATGTTGGGATTTTGAGCAAATTTTGTATTTTTGTCCCTACCCGGGGTAATCGAAAATGGCCAAAATTTTGAAAAAATTGTTTGCTCTAGAAATCACTTTAAAACAGTTTTCATAAGTAGATAAGACAAAAGGAAGCAATAACAGGCTCACTGAGTTGCAATTTTTTTATTTTTGAATTGTTAGGATTTTGAGCTAATTTTGGATTTTTGTCCCTACCCGGGGGAATTCGAAAATGGCCAAAATTTTGAAAAAATTGTTTGCTCTAGAAATCACTTTAAAACAGCTTTCATAAGTAGATAATACAAAATGAAGCTATAACAGGCTCACTGAGTTGCAATTTTTTGATTTTTGAAATGTTGTGATTTTGAGCAAATTTTGCATTTTTGTCCCTACCCGGGGTAATCGAAAATGGCCAAAATTTTGAAAAAAATGTTTGCTCTAGAAATCACTTTAAAACAGTTTTCATAAGTAGATAAGACAAAAGGAAGCAATAACAGGCTCACTGAGTTGCAATTTTTTTATTTTTGAAATGTTGGGATTTTGAGCAAATTTTGGATTTTTGTCCCTACCCGGGGTAATCGAAAATGGCCAAAATTTTGAAAAAATTGTTTGCTCCAGAAATCACTTTAAAACAGTTTTTATAAGTAGATAAGACAAAAGGAAGCAATAACAGGCTCACTGAGTTGCAATTTTTTGATTTTTGAATTGTTGGGATTTTGAGCAAATTTTGGATTTTTGTCCCTACCCGGGGTAATCGAAAATGGACAAAATTTTGAAAAAATTGTTTGCTCTAGAAATCACTTTAAAACAGTTTTCATAAGTAGATAAGACAAAAGGAAGCAATAACAGGCTCACGGAGTTGCAATTTTTTGATTTTTGAATTGTTAGGATTTTCAGCAAATTTTGGATTTTTGTCCCTACCCGGGGTAATCGAAAATGGCCAAAATTTTGAAAAAATTGTTTGCTCCAGAAATCACTTTAAAACAGTTTTCAGAAGTAGATAAGACAAAAGGCAGCTATAACAGGCTCACTGAGTTGCAATTTTTTGATTTTTGAATTGTTGGGATTTTGAGCAAATTTTGGATTTTTGTCCCTACCCGGGGTAATCGAAAATGGCCAAAATTTTGAAAAAATTGTTTGCTCCAGAAATCACTTTAAAACAGTTTTCATAAGTAGATAAGACAAAAGGCAGCTATAACAGGCTCACTGAGTTGCAATTTTTTGATTTTTGAATTGTTGGGATTTTGAGCAAATTTTTGATTTTTGTCCCTACCCGGGGTAATTGAAAATGGACAAAATTTTGAAAAAATTGTTTGCTCTAGAAATCACTTTAAAACAGTTTTTATAAGTAGATAAGACAAAAGGAAGCTATAACAGTCTCACTGAGATGCAATTTTTTGATTTTTGAAATGTTGGGATTTTGAGCAAATTTTGGATTTTTGTCACTACCCGGGATAATCGAAAATGGACAAAATTTTGAAAAAATTGTTTGCTCTAGAAATCACTTTAAAACAGTTTTTATAAGTAGATAAGACAAAAGGAAGCAATAACAGGCTCACTGAGTTGCAATTTTTTGATTTTTGAATTGTTGGGATTTTGAGCAAATTTTGGATTTTTGTCCCTACCCGGGGTAATCGAAAATGGACAAAATTTTGAAAAAATTGTTTGCTCTAGAAATCACTTTAAAACAGTTTTCATAAGTAGATAAGACAAAAGGAAGCAATAACAGGCTCACGGAGTTGCAATTTTTTGATTTTTGAATTGTTAGGATTTTCAGCAAATTTTGGATTTTTGTCCCTACCCGGGGTAATCGAAAATGGCCAAAATTTTGAAAAAATTGTTTGCTCCAGAAATCACTTTAAAACAGTTTTCATAAGTAGATAAGACAAAAGGCAGCTATAACAGGCTCACTGAGTTGCAATTTTTTGATTTTTGAATTGTTGGGATTTTGAGCAAATTTTGGATTTTTGTCACTACCCGGGATAATCGAAAATGGACAAAATTTTGAAAAAATTGTTTGCTCTAGAAATCACTTTAAAACAGTTTTTATAAGTAGATAAGACAAAAGGAAGCAATAACAGGCTCACTGAGTTGCAATTTTTTGATTTTTGAATTGTTGGGATTTTGAGCAAATTTTGGATTTTTGTCCCTACCCGGGGTAATCGAAAATGGACAAAATTTTGAAAAAATTGTTTGCTCTAGAAATCACTTTAAAACAGTTTTCATAAGTAGATAAGACAAAAGGAAGCAATAACAGGCTCACGGAGTTGCAATTTTTTGATTTTTGAATTGTTAGGATTTTCAGCAAATTTTGGATTTTTGTCCCTACCCGGGGTAATCGAAAATGGCCAAAATTTTGAAAAAATTGTTTGCTCCAGAAATCACTTTAAAACAGTTTTTATAAGTAGATAAGACAAAAGGAAGCAATAACAGGCTCACTGAGTTGCAATTTTTTGATTTTTGAATTGTTGGGATTTTGAGCAAATTTTGGATTTTTGTCCCTACCCGGGGTAATCGAAAATGGACAAAATTTTGAAAAAATTGTTTGCTCTAGAAATCACTTTAAAACAGTTTTCATAAGTAGATAAGACAAAAGGAAGCAATAACAGGCTCACGGAGTTGCAATTTTTTGATTTTTGAATTGTTAGGATTTTCAGCAAATTTTGGATTTTTGTCCCTACCCGGGGTAATCGAAAATGGCCAAAATTTTGAAAAAATTGTTTGCTCCAGAAATCACTTTAAAACAGTTTTCATAAGTAGATAAGACAAAAGGCAGCTATAACAGGCTCACTGAGTTGCAATTTTTTGATTTTTGAATTGTTGGGATTTTGAGCAAATTTTGGATTTTTGTCCCTAACCGGGGTAATCGAAAATGGCCAAAATTTTGAAAAAATTGTTTGCTCCAGAAATCACTTTAAAACAGTTTTCATAAGTAGATAAGACAAAAGGCAGCTATAACAGGCTCACTGAGTTGCAATTTTTTGATTTTTGAATTGTTGGGATTTTGAGCAAATTTTGGATTTTTGTCCCTACCCGGGGTAATTGAAAATGGACAAAATTTTGAAAAAATTGTTTGCTCTAGAAATCACTTTAAAACAGTTTTTATAAGTAGATAAGACAAAAGGAAGCTATAACAGTCTCACTGAGATGCAATTTTTTGATTTTTGAAATGTTGGGATTTTGAGCAAATTTTGGATTTTTGTCACTACCCGGGGTAATCGAAAATGGCCAAAATTTTGAAAAAATTGTTTGCTCTAGAAATAATTTAAAACAGTTTTCATAAGTAGATAAGACAAAAGGAAGCTATAACAGGCTCACTGAGTTGCAATTTTTTGATTTTTGAAATTTTGGAATTTTGAGCAAATTTTGTATTTTTGTCCCTACCCGGAGTAATCGAAAATGGCCAAAATTTTGAAAAAATTGTTTGCTCTAGAAATCACTTTAAAACAGTTTTCATAAGTAGATAAGACAAAAGGAAGCAATAACAGGCTCACTGAGTTGCAATTTTTTTATTTTTGAATTGTTAGGATTTTCAGCAAATTTTGTATTTTTGTCCCTACCCGGGGTAATCGAAAATGGCCAAAATTTTGAAAAAATTGTTTGCTCTAGAAATAATTTAAAACAGTTTTCATAAGTAGATAAGACAAAAGGAAGCAATAACAGGCTCACTGAGTTGCAATTTTTTGATTTTTGAAATGTTGGGATTTTGAGCAAATTTTGGATTTTTGTCCCTACCCGGGGTAATGGAAAATGGCCAAAATTTTGAAAAAATTGTTTGCTCTAGAAATCACTTTAAAACAGTTTTCATAAGTAGATAAGACAAAAGGAAGCAATAACAGGCTCACTGAGTTGCAATTTTTTGATTTTTGAAATGTTGGGATTTTGAGCAAATTTTGGATTTTTGTCCCTATCCGGGGTAATCGAAAATGGCCAAAATTTTGAAAAAATTGTTTGCTCTAGAAATCACTTTAAAACAGTTTTCATAAGTAGATAAGACAAAAGGAAGCAATAACAGGCTCACTGAGTTGCAATTTTTTGATTTTTGAAATGTTGGGATTTTGAGCAAATTTTGGATTTTTGTCCCTACCCGGGGTAATCGAAAATGGCCAAAATTTTGAAAAAATTGTTTGCTCTAGAAATCACTTTAAAACAGTTTTCATAAGTAGATAAGACAAAAGGAAGCAATAACAGCCTCACTGAGTTGCAATTTTTTTATTTTTGAAATGGTGGGATTTTCAGCAAATTTTGGATTTTTGTCCCTACCCGGGGTAATCGAAAATGGCCAAAATTTTGAAAAAATTGTTTGCTCTAGAAATCACTTTAAAACAGTTTTCATAAGTAGATAAGACAAAAGGAAGCAATAACAGGCTCACGGAGTTGCAATTTTTTGATTTTTGAATTGTTAGGATTTTCAGCAAATTTTGTATTTTTGTCCCTACCCGGGGTAATCGAAAATGGCCAAAATTTTGAAAAAATTGTTTGCTCTAGAAATCACTTTAAAACAGTTTTCATAAGTAGATAAGACAAAAGGAAGCAATAACAGGCTCACTGAGTTGCAATTTTTTGATTTTTGAATTGTTAGGATTTTGAGCAAATTTTGGATTTTTGTCCCTATCCGGGTGAATTGAAAATGGCCAAAATTTTGAAAAAATTGGTTGGTGTAGAAATCACTTTCAAACAGCTTTCATAAGTAGATAAGACAAAAGGAAACAATAACAGAGTGAATGAGTTGCAATTTTTTAATTTTTGAAATGTTGGGATTTTTAGCAAATTTTGGATTTTTGTCCCTACACGGGGTAATCGAAAAAGGCCAAAATTTTGAAAACATTGTTTGGTCTAGAAATCACTTTAAAACAGTTTTCATAAGTAGATAAGACAAAAGGAAGCTATAACAGGCTCACTGAGTTGCAATTTTTTGATTTTTGAAATGTTGGGATTTTGAGCAAATTTTGTATTTTTGTCCCTACCCGGGGTAATCGAAAATGGCCAAAATTTTGAAAAAATTGTTTGCTCTAGAAATCACTTTAAAACAGTTTTCATAAGTAGATAAGACAAAAGGAAACAACAACAGGCTCACTGAGTTGCAATTTTGTATTTATTTTTATTACATTTGTGTCCAGAGTTAAGTACATTTTGGACTTTTTTTACATTTGAGTCCAAAGTTGATTACATTTGGGTTCCAAAGTGTATTACAATTTTGACTTTTATCACATTTGGGTCCAAAGTTTATGACATTTGGGTCGTTTATTACATTTGGGTCCAGTTATGACATTTGTGGCTTCTACAACAGTCCAGGGGTCTCTATTTTATTTCATTATAATAAGACACAAAGACAAACATACAAAATCTCTGGATTCAACCTTGTGTTCTCCTTCATTTGTTCCCAACATTGATGTAATAATGTTGTAATTTTGTTATCAATTATATCACTTTCATGAGTAAACATATTAAACGTATTGAATACATTTTATTGTTATTTTGGTATGATCAATGTTAATACAAACTGAGTTTAAATTGTTAACGCAAATATTTACAGTTTACTTGCCTAGACTGGTTGAGATCAACTGTGACAACTCTAGGTTTTTTTTCAGATAGTTTTGTTGGGTTTTCTCTATTTGTCATTGTTTTTATTTATTGTTTGCTTAAACCCCTACCTAAAGTATTAATTCATTATTTAATTCATTTAACATAACGTTAAACGTTATAGAGTGCAAACTAAATGTATGCAATAGTAAAGTGCACACTTTAAAATTGTACAACAGTTGTCACTATTTAGTGGTAAATAGCTCTTATTAAACAAAAGAGAACAATAGAATTAGCATAAAATAGCACTATTTAGTGGTATTTATGTTGCACACTTTGAGTGTTTGCACTCTAAAGTTGAGCTATGTACATATTCATGTTAACAGCAGCGTGGTCGCGAGAACAATAGAGTTGTAGTGTAGCGTAACGTACAGCTGCTGTAGCGCATTTTGTTTTCCAGTCATATCCAGTCATTCGCGTCACAATAAAGACTAGAACATTCATCATTAACGAGAAATCCAGTCCTCCTCGTCCGCCTGTAAACATTACTTTTCATTACATTTTACATACTTACATTTTTTATTTCAAATCAACGTTCATTTAACATGCTGTTACGTGACGTAACCGCTGACATAAAATCCTGATATACCCTGGGCGCGAGCATTTGTTATTATCAAAATTTCTAACTAAAGTTCATCTTTTTCTACTCCAGAATCAGTCGTCTCACTGTCCCCTTCCTGGTTAATAGATGCTAGATCTATCCAGTTCCATATATCTTGCTCCCTATTGTTACTGATGCCTATCCAGTTGTTGGCAATCCACTTCCGGCCTCTTTTGACGTCACATCCACCGTGAAATGAATAGTGATCAAGGCCTCCCATCCAGTCGGTCTTGTTGTTGACCAAGTGATTATACCACATGATTGCTTTGCCTTTACTTGGCTTAGCGACCACGTTGGAGCTCTTGCAGTTTTTGGCTAGGTTACACAGGCCTTGGTCATCGCGCATCCATTTCTAAGATGAAAGTTGGAAGAGTTAAGCTTGTTTTCCATATAATCGGAAACGATCGAGAACCGTCGCAAATGATCGAAAAAATTCAATTTTGGGGTAACCAAAGTTTTTCGATCCTAGGACCGTTTTTGAACGATTTCGATCGCGATCATATATGAATCGCAAACGGTCGTAGGATCCCAAAACCCTGGCTTCCCTATAATTGAATTTTCCTCGATCGATTGCGACAGTTCTCTATCGTTCTCGATTATATGGAAACCAGGCTTTCGTGTCGACGTAGTACGTGAAGGTATGTGGTTTGTTATATTGTCAGGTGTTCTTGGATTATGTTTAAAGGAGACGTCACGGCCATGATGCATTGCGCAGCAGTGTTTTGTCTACATATGTGTATTCAAGCTAAGGCACTTTGTGAAATCCACGTGTGTTGAGGTTGATCGAACAGCACTTTTTGTATTTTCGTAAATTAAACCAATACTACAAGTTTTACATCTCTGTAAAATTTACTAATTTGAATTGAAGAGCGCATTGCATCCTGGTTGGTAATGTAATGTAATGTGGTGCTTATATAGCGCATTTCACTCAGTCTCAATGCGCTTTACAATCTTTTAATATTTTATAGTATGTAATCCGGATTTACAAGCATGAGGTTGATTAGTAGTTAGTATGTATTAGTGTAGGCCTATCACCGAGGATGGTCGTACCTGCGTCCTCAGTCGTTCTTTTACGTCCCCCCGTTAATGGTTAATGTGTAGTGTGGCGAGACGGGACCTCCAGTTTATCGTCCTTATCCGAGAAGACGCGAACCCTTACAATTATAAATCGAAGAACATTCTCCTCAATTATTTAAAGACCCTGAGTGATGGTCCGGTTGAGGGTTCGAACCCGCAGCCTCCCGGTTAACAGCCAACGCTCTCCCAACTGAGCTAACCTGTTAATCGGATACCTCACATTGAACGTAATCACCATCTATTGTTTACTGATAATATAAAATAGAGTCGTTTGCGCATGAGTGGGAAATGGTACGCTTACGATACCGCTACGACACGGTAGATAATTCGAATGTTTTCTTAGAAACTATGTCTATGATACAGTCCTGTTGCCCATTCATACGAAAACGACTCTAATTTATTACATAGACGCATTAAAGTATCTACGTTTAACACATGAAGATCCACTTAGTTGAAAACTGTAAAAGCGTTCATATTGTTTTCATTAATGTTTAAGTACAAGTAAGCACTAGTGTCTCACCGCTTCGTCAAAGGTGCTGTTATCAGCTAAAGGGAAAGCCGTTTCGCCACCATCCTCGACATCGTTTAGGAAATACAGAACTGTCAGATACCTACATATACAATAAACCATATAAAAACATATATTTTGTAAAAGAAATGCCAGATCGAAATAACATACCTATTAAATATCCGCTAACGAATTATCAAAGAGAATGTTAGGGTGTTCGAAAAATGCGACCAAGTTATTCAACGTTATAAGGGAGTTTTATAATTTCAAACATTGTCCCACCCCTACATGAGATATCATTTCAATATCGGAGATAAATTTCAGCCATTCAATACCCTCTAAAGTGTGTATCCTCTAACTAACTTATGTAACTCGAACTTAGCCTTCTTAGTGGTGGTTTTGGGCAAGATACTTACTCTTACTAGCATTGTTTATTTTGTAGTCTTTAGAGAACCAAAAAATTTCACAAACGTTCTTTTAAAAGTCCTAGTGTGCAAACCTAGATAGTATCTTGGCCGAAAGCCATTTGATAAAACTTTACCTATATATCTACACTTTACCTGCATATCCTGCAGTTGCTCGTGTCCACTCCAACTAAATGACAGCACTCCAGATGAGGTGAGGTGAAATCAGAATCAAGATGGCAGTTATAGTGTCCTTTTGGACCGTAATTCACAACCTGTGGTGAACGAAATTGTAGTATCGATTTGAGACTCTTTTTTAGTTTAACATGAAAGATAACAAACAGGGACGGATTCAAACATTTCGAAAGGGGGTGGGCACCAATCAAAATGGTCCAGAAATTTTGTAAGGAGGGGCACTAAAACATCACTGATTATCAATTAAAGATTAAAAGAACTACCTACATAAAACATGGCGACCCCTTGGATCCGCCTTTGATCAAGATACGAGGTCATTAAATTTATTTACAGCCAAAATGGAGGTTTTACAATTTCATCTTTATGGTATTTGTTTGAAGAGAAAACTTCTTCAACGTAAACACAGAATTTTCTTTTAGTTTCCCAATATAGATTTTATAACATAGACGTTTTTTTAAAAAAAATATACAATTTACTTGAATCTTAGCACAATGATTTTTCGGTTAATAATGATTCGATAATCACTAAAATTACTGGTTTAGAAAATAGTCCTCGTCTGTACCTGTAGATATTCACTTGCATGAATGAGTTCCATGGGTAGTTTAGTCAGACGCTGTACTCTACCAATAAAAAAACGATGATTACTATCTTGTTCACTCACTTCATTCATCTTTGCTCACTTTGTCACCGTTAAGGCCGGTACACACAAGTGAGCTTGCTCCCGCAACATGCTCCAGGAGCAAAGCTCCCTCATGTGTACCAACGAAAAATATCTTGCGCAACAAAACGTTTGCTCTCGGGTTTTGCTTCCTTTGTTACACAACATATTTTTCGTTGGTACACACGAGGGAGCTTACTCCGGGAGCATGTTGCGGGAGCGTGTTGCAGGCTCCCTCGTGTGTACCGACCTTTAAACTTGATTGATTGATGAGCAATCCAACTGTGCAATAAACCTGAGCCACAAGGTGAAATACCAGCGCTCGATCTCGCGGCTGAACGTGCTCATGTCATTCGTTCTTTTAGGATGTTGTTTGCTTGATTAGTCTAGTTTATAATGTGAGACAGCGGCTTCTGCCGATCGTGGAATCAAATAATATGTTTTAATATAATATAATTTCTGTAATTTTCAATTATACGCCCAGTTGTCATAATGACAGACAATTGACTATTCCAAAATAATTAACTTTTTTATATTTTGTTACTTTCGTATAAACGAAGCTATGAACAGTATGAATAGACATTCTTGGAAAGTTTCACTCTTTTGGATAAAAAGTGTAGGAAATTGTGCTAGCTTAAAAATTTTTAAGTTTGTATAGAGTTTCTTGTCGAGCCCTTTCTAGCCTCGTTTTGGTATTTTTTCTGACTTCAAATGCTTATGTCTTCGAAAGGATTTAATCTATTTTTCTCAAACTTTCACAAGCTGTTATTAAGTTCGATGTCTATCCTTTGATTGATTTATTTATCTCACAGCAATTTCAAAAAATGTCTATTCTTTGGCGAAACATCGTATGGCACAACCCACCTTTTCTGTATTGTAACCATTATTGGATCCTGGGTCATATCTTCTTTTATCCAAGCTTGCTGGCTATGGCGACCTTTACTGTGGGGTTGCTCGTCTTTCATTTCACTGATAAATACAGCCATCTCAGTCGTATTGCGATTCAAAAATTCATCTAAATCGATTTTCCCTGAAACGATATCAAGGTCAAGCAAATTATTTATTATATTATAATTAATCCATCCATTTTCTTGCTCAGTATTGCGAAATCAAATACACTGCGTTACTGTTTTCGGTTCTAAAATCCCAAATGGCTGATTTGTTGTGCATGCTTTCACTAAAAAAACTGCAAAGAATTGAGGGATTTTGCGAGAAAATTTACTCCAATGCCCAAATATGGTGGGTACAATCCTTATAAGGGAATACGTGAGGCTTGATAGAAAGCGACAACATTCTTAATAGAAAAGCTTGATATGCGATTTCAGTGTTATGAAGTTTTTTAAAAATCCATTTGTTCAAGCCAAGTCAAATTTTATTTAGTACCGTTGTTTACAATAGAAAAGTTAAATTTAGATATTCCATCCTGTTTTTTTTGGTACATGTCAGCTCAATAGTAGCTTGGTTCTGGCATTATATTTCTATAATTGCCTATCTAAGTAAGCTTGATATTGTATTTCAGTTATCCCATTTATAACAAATGACAGTTTTCCACTTATTGAAGCTCCCACCTACGTATCTTGAATCTCGATCCGATTTCTATTTTGGAGCATAACTAAATATTGTCCAAGGCCGGGTTGTTCAAAGCTCGATTAGCACTAATCCTGGGTTAACTCTTAAGAAAACCTTTAGAGTTAACCCTGGATTAGCACTAATCGAGCTCTGAGCAACCGGCCCCAGGTGAACTCGCTAATTACTTTTGACAGATTGCGAATTGATGTTCAAGTTAATAATCCATCCCATATATCTTTGCGTACTTTTATTGGTAAAATGTGAACATTAAGGAAGTTTCTTTGGTTATGATTTTGTTGTCCTATGAAATATCATTCCGTCTTGTAGTTAGCGCTTAGTGTTTATTAGACTCCGAGTCCCCACTCCCGGGTTATTAGGTGCAGCTTTTGTTTATGTTGTGATCAAGAGAGTGTCATTCATTGTTAATAATCAGAATTTTAGATGTCACAAAAATACCGACGTCATGGCATGGATGACTCTTTCTACTTACCATCTTGATTCTTGTCAAGATTGGTCGCTGTTAACCTAGATCGAAAGCGGTCAAAGTTAGGAAAATTGTAGATTTTTTCACGCAGATACAGCTATTCTTGAAATCGTTGTCCAGTTGAAATACTAATTTTGCGAATAGCAAAGTCATTTGTATTTCTCATGATTTTTATTTTTTTTGAGAAATGATGTTTCAAAATGAACAAAATAACTTCATGACGTTATTATAATAAACTTTCTAACTATATAATATGTACATCTTTATATTTAAAACAAGCGAACTGCAAACTTGATTGCAATGACTGCAAATGATATTGTTATTCGCTAAATCAGTATTTCAACTGGATAACCTTTGTATTTGTTCTGAAATAGGTTGAGAGCATATTGAAAGTGCGTGTGAACATCTTTTTTGCTTCCAAAACCTTACAAACTAAGTAAAGGACACACATTAACAGGCAGATAGGAAACCCTGATCTATAAACATTAGTGAAATTTAGCAAATGTTGGATTTGCATCGTCCAGCGGTCATTTTAAATAAATCTATAGCTCTGAGAATCACATATTGATCAAATATGTAGTCACATTTATGCTAATAAATCCGGGTACACGTTCCGATCCCCTTGTGAGTTTCTACTTACTCTTCTTGTAGATCAGTATTTTTTGGTGAAAAAGCTTGGGTGAAATTCAAATAATGCTACAATACTTTGGCCTTTAAAGTATGATTTTCATGTCTTTCCGATTTAAAAATTTTATATTGTATATTTCATAATTTAAATGCGGAACATCATTCTAAAAAGATTTTGTCACCCCTTATTCAGCTTTGTTTGCATAAAAGTACTTACATTCTTTTGATTGTTTCTTTGTCCGTTGTAAAGTCAACTAACACTTCCAAATTCTTCTGTATCTGTGGAAAATGATATCAAACATTCTTTTACATAACCATGGAAAACATCATGTCCATTATCAATCCGGGGGGGACTCCGGAGGTAAACGATCATGGATGCCCCTCGAATCTTTTAGGGTAAAATTCACCGATTTCTAGTGCCTCTGTTAGGGTTTAGAATATGAGATTTGCCAAATCCTCACTTTCTGATATATTTTAGGGTTCGATTCATAGCATTGAAACTCATGATTTTGGTATCTTTTAGAGATGAAAAATTTGTGAAGCCACGACCTTTTGAAAAACGTCCGGGATCTTTCTGGGGGTATTTTTGAATATTTCCGACGAGCATCCCCGATAGTTCATCCCTGGAGCTCCCCCATTCCCCTTCCCCCCGCGTTATCAATATATTGCTATCATTATATGACCAGCACCGTGATGAAACTAGCGAGGGTAGTTGCCTCTCTGAAGAGGGAAATTCTGAACGTGTAGGTTTCTGGGGAAATTCAAATGATGTTTTTGGTGATGGATTGTGGTGAGATTCGTATGAGCAATTTTAGTTTTGTTGTGTAAAAATCATCCGTGAAAGTGATGTATAAGAAACATCCGTAAGTGGTAGGGGTCGTGACGTGGTAATTTTTTTCACAATCTTTTTAATAACTAAAGGACGGTATAGAGTGATTTTCATTTGACCGTGAAAGAAAATATACCATTTAGTTTGTAGTAGTTGCTAAACAACTAAAGAAAACAATGGCTTTAGTTTTAAATACTAACTATTAGTTTAGCTATTCTTTCACGGTTATATGAAAAGCACCCTAACCACTAACAATTATTCAATACACTCATGTTTGTAAAATGGATATAGCAGTCCGTAGAGTACCTCGAAAAGAGCAATTGTAAACAGTCATTGAAAAGCACAAAGTGGAATTACTGCACGCCTCTACATCAGTTTTACACTGTTAATAACTTCAGTTTTTTGTCAAAATTTTGATTTCACGTTTTCAAAGGGGATAAAGCTATAATCAAATTTCTACACCAACCTCAGCTAGATCAACAATTCCATTCTTATCTCTGTCCCATTCTGCGAACTCATCTTTACTATTTTGACCAAGATTCTTTGCGTCTGTTTCTACGCTCTCTCTCATAGTAGCCGATGTCTCAAGGCCTTGTTTGCTGGCAAGTTTGACGATATGATCACATTCAGCATCGGAAAGAAAGTGCTCGATCTCTACAGGGGAACAATTAAAACGAGTTAATAATCATGGGAGGTATAGCCAACACCAAGAGAGTATGAAATAAGAGAGCTCATCCCCGGACCCCGTCGTGCTATATTTAGAAACTTGTTACCAATCTGTGACAGAAAATGGCGGGCGATCTCGACAACGAGGCTAGTCAGTCGTCTAGGTAAACAAGTCATCTTTGGGCTTCGTTGTTATTGTTGAAAAATGGTGCAAAACTCATGGAAACTACTCTATTCGAAGTTAAACTACAATATAAGGATCAACACAAAACACTGCCGATGTGCGACGACTTACTAGCCTCCTTTCTGTGATCTCGCTCCAGTACATAACGATTAGGTTGTATTTACGAAAATAATGATGTTCGTCTATAATTACTTTCGTTTGTGGCCTCTCCATTCGACTATCTACTATTTTCAGACAAAGGTTTTAAAACAGGTGCTTGCGAGAATAATAGAGTAATTCTTACCGAATATAGGGGGTCGTAGGGCCAACGTTGTCATTTTGTAGGCTTTGCCAGGTTCCAACTCGGCAATTTCAACATGACCAACCTTTAAAGTAAAAACAAGAAAATTTGGTATAATATTGAAAACAAAAAATATGTTGGATTATCTAAGAAATTAGTAAAAGTTTGTTTGCGTTGATTTAAAAACATTCATTCGTTTTTATAAAGTACTTTTTTTGTTTATATAGTGAAAGGGATTGTTATTCATCGTGGATGAAGCATGTTAGGGGGGGGGCACACAGACCAGACTCCGCTTTAATAGAGATAGCGGCATTGAAATCCCGGAGGCATACATTCGCACCATCAAAATGCACTCATGGGAATAGACGAGTATAAAGTGTTGCGTCATCCCTTTCTATACATTTCGCTGAATGCAGTCGAAACATCGCGTTTTTACAATAAGACTAACATCGTGAGACAAATAATAAGTAACTTTTCATTTCAAATTTTTTTGTTTTTGTAAATTTTAAAAACAATTCTGCGTTTTTACAAAGTTATATATGCAAAAACACCATTATACTGTAGAAATTAGAATTCGAACTATAAAATGGAAGACTAGTACACACACTACTGCAAGATAAGAACAACCCGGTTGCGTGAAGCCTTGGTTTAAGGTATCCGCTACATAGATTAATTTGCCAACTTATACGCTGGGTAGGGCTTTATCAGGCAGATAGCGCTGACAAAGAATTGATTAGATACAGGAAAAAAACATAAATTTAAAGACAGACTGACAGATCGACAGACTCACAGACACACAGAAAAACTGGTATCAAAGTATTAAGGTTAAAACCGATGAAAAAGTCGAAACATACTAAAAAAATTGAATAATTGATCAAACTAATTGAGCTTCCTTTAATTATACGAAAGAATAGCGATTCAGACAGAAATAGAAAACAAAACAACAACAAAAGCAGTTTTTCAAATTAATTTATTCCAGTCAAAACAAACCACGCAAGTTTCCTAACTCTTGATAAAATTTCATCTTAATCTCGCTGAAGCCCTCCCACTGAAAAACCTTTATTTGTTTAAAATATCTGTCTTTGACAAAAGTTTGAAATTTAAGGAAGCCAAAAGAAAAACAAACCGTCTCTAAAGTTAACGATTGATTGGACAGCTGGGCAGATGGTAATAGTCATAGAAATGAATATAAATCACTTTTCCATGTTGCTCTTTTGAATTTCAATCATAACAGACAATATTTCGTGTATAACTGTTGATGTACGTGTCCTTTTGAAGTATAAAACAATTCAGTGGAGAATAGGAATTTGTTTGAGTGAACAAGCTCTCAATTTGACTCGTGCGATTATAGTCAGTGTATGTATGTACCCACGTCGTAATAAAACCGAATCTTTTTGTAGTAATTTTATGAATGCGTTCGGTGTGTAGTATCTTTTTGTGTTTGATTTGTAGATACTGTCTAATTTTGAATTCCTTCTTCAATATGAATCACAATACTGTTCCACCAAATCTAGATGTTAGTAGATTGTTTCAAATTTTATACAATTAATGAATTTTGAATTTGCGACGTTTTTTTTAACAGCTATTTTTTGTCAACCTTTCGATCAACCTTTCGTAGATAGCCGGCAAATGATTTAAACAGCAATAAAACAATAGCATTAATAATATTGTAGAGTGAAATCCAGCTTTAAATTATTATAAGAAAGTAGTAAAAATAGATAAAAAATAAGTAAAACGTAATTCTTCTTAACTTGAAGTCATGCATTTCTGAACTTTGTCGACCGAGTTTACAAGCAAAACATCACATTCTGCATATTCAGAAGATTTAGTCTATAGTTGAATTTTAATACTGTTGTATTGTAGATTACATCAGGCACTATTTACGCTACACCTAATTTTTCTATTTAAAAATACATCGATTTTTCTGATCTCCCATCTTTCATTCTTGTTACAGAATGAATGAAATATATGCAGAGCTATCAGCTCTAAATCCTTTTCTAGAAATTGTACTGAATGCTAATAAATATAGTGCATATTTATCTTTGTTTTATAACATCGTTCAGTTTATGTGTAATAATTCTTAACCGTTTCTTTCTGAGCAAGTATGGGGCTCCCCAGATAAACGTGCTGGGAGATTAATAATCAATTTCCTTTTTTTATTCTCGCGCTCTCTCTCTCTCTGGATTAACGTGCGTTATAATGCATATCGTTCTTATAAAATGAATTATAATAATTTTAAATTATTTCCGAAAAAGTCACAACTTTATATTTAGAACTTTAATTTGTTACATGAAATTTGAAATTATATTGTTGCAAAAAATAAAGCTGACACTCGTTATCTGACTTATTGACTGAGTATTTTAAATTTTGAATTAAATTTTAACGACCACAATTGAAACAGTTAAGTGGAAAGTATTTTATAAACTAGGCCGACGAGCTGAGCAATTTTAATTTTCGAAAACGCAGTCGACATTTATAAACAAAAGCATCAAAGAAGAAAAGAAATGGGATTTATTTATTTTGATCGTCATCCGCCGCGATCATGCAAGGATGAAAATATAAATACACTTATTTGATTTAAATCATAATTCAATTATGACCGTAGATTGAAGCACAAAGTCTATATAAAATGAAGACGAGGCAAAAAATATTAGAATTGTATTCAGGGCAGTCAGTTTACTATATATATAATGACGTTTTTCGTCTAACGAAAGCGGACTATTTTCTAACAATTGATTGTGCTACTTATTTCATATTCATTGGATATTTTTTTCGTCGGGCGTGTGATGAAATGACTCTGATGGAAAATATCGTGCATTAACCATTCCGTGAAAAGCACCAGCCGTTTTCGATTGCTATTAATCTCTACTTTACTGGACATTGTTCTTTCTTGCACGATAGCATTTTAATTCTGATTAATTTCTTTCTAAAAACTAAATGAAATATTCAAAAAATAATAGGACTATTGATAAAATCATCTTTAAGAATTAGTTTCACAAATTATTCAACTTATCCACTCAATTTTTTGATTTAATTGATCGTTTACCGATCTTAATATTGTTCACATTCGCTTGTAAACTAAGTAAATTACCTAATGACCAAAAACACTCACACTGTGAATTAAACAAATGAATAAAGTCATGCATAAACGAATAAACAATTTTCACACAATCGAACATATTTAGCTATAATTATAACTCTTCGAAGGTAAAATGTGCGAGAAATTGATTGAATCAATATATAAGAAATAAATAATTTCTTTAAAAACCCTGTAAATATATTGTGAGATAAGCTAACTTCATTTTTTGCTTTTTTTTTAATAATATATGTATATATACTTCGCAAAACTGTTTTCCCAAAAATATAAGAAAAGTCCGTATTTGTATACTGTCCCGTATTTAGATCGGTTTCCTTTTGTGCGCTTCAAAGTGACACATGGGTAAGTCCGTTATTTCAGATAGTACCGATTCTTAATGTAAATAAATTTCTAGGCAATAAAATAACGATTAAAATCAAATATATCGAAATGACATTAAAAGATATCTAAATTTTTATACCTTTACTTTTATGGGATTTCAAGAGTCATTCAAAAAAGTTCCTTACTTTGAAATTATAGAGATAAAAACTGTTAAGATACTAGACTAGACTGCGTCGGTGTTTCTGTAGAAACAGTTGCAAAATGAATCGATAAGTTATATATACGCCGTAGAATGAAGAAAGCAAAACTGACGTTTCGGACGTTAGTTCTTTGCCGGAGTAATTTATTACATTTATCCGACGAAGGACTAACGTCCGAAACGTCAGTTTTGTTTTCTTCACTCTACGGTGTATAACTTATCGATACATTTTACGACTGTTACTTTGACAACATGATCTTGTTAAAAATTTCCATTTCCAGTATTACAGTATCAACTTTTTCAGTTCTGACGTATAACCTTAACCAATGAAATTATTCTAACGATTTGTTTTTTTAACTGTTTGCTCACCTTAACAGGGTTAATCCTCGGTAGTTTCAAATTCGAATAACGCTTAAAAAAGCAATCTTTGTCAGTCCATTTACAAACACTACCATCCTCAAACTCATTCGCAGTGTCCTTGGAGACCAAAAACTTGGGGAAAATCAGTAAAAAAGCCAGTAAAATATAAACGACCATTGCATTAAGTGAGCACTGAACGAACTAAAGACAAATTATAGAGAATTGTATGCAGTTTATTGACTTACGTGCAATTTAACATGACGCGTGTATCCCCTTAAAGGTAATTCATTGTTGATTGGTCACTGAAAAGCTGAATCGACTACGCTTTCAGTGCTGCCGGTGTGCTTTAAATAAAACACGTAGAGAGAAACAAAGGAAATAGTATTATTCTTGGTGTTTTTAACACAAACAATTGCTCGCGCGCTCATTTGTGATCGTTCAAAACTTTTACTTCGTTGTAGATTTGATCATAACACCCTCTGTTGGATGCTAGTAAATTGCTAACAAAGAACGAAGATAGGAATTGAATAAGACTGAGAGAAACGTTTGGACTTTGAAAGATGGGATATAGACAATTGCTGTAATCAAAAAAATGCTTGCTCATTTTGATGTTTTTTTGTTATTGTTGTTGTTGTTTTAAATCCGGAGAGAACAATTACTGAGATGCATGGGATTTTAAATGGATTAAAACGAATGAATGTGACAAATTTTTAACGTAATGTTGTGGGTGTATGGTTTTAATTAAGATTCATCAATAGGAAGCTAAGAATTTAATACATGTAACATTCATGTAATGATTTTGTAACACAATATCATCCAATTTTTAAAAATGTACGAGATTCTTGGAAAATGAAGAGCAAAATGAATCAAAAAACAAAAACGTCCTGTATTTTCCAGAAAAGAAAGACATGTAGCCAATGAACAGGCGAGACAAAAAGCGAAAAATAAAAACAACTTAAAACAATTTCAAAAGAGAAAAAAGAACAAATGTAGGAAAATCCGGTCCTGAAAAGGAAACAGATAATCCGTGCATGTAAAAAATCTAAATATATATTTATAACTCTTTGCATAATGACAACCGAATAAAACAACTGAGTATTTCTCTATGCTTTTGTCGGCAAATAATAATATAAATAAAATGCGGACAAAAATACTGATAAATAAATTGTTCGCAATTGGTAATTTATTAATGTGTTTTGAAATCAAAATGAAATGGTTTATGATTGTATATTAGATATGAATTTGATGTGAATTGTCAAAAAGTTTATAGATTAATTAAATGTTAAAGAATAAATAGACAGACAGACGGACCAATTGATATGAACTTGCAAAGTCGCTCACAGACTCCCTATAGACGTATTTCAAAGGAAACACGACGAAGAAGACGAGGAAGAACTTTCCTCAGTCAGTATTATTACAGTCCCAAGTTATAGCAACGTATAACACTCCAACCACAATATGGACCATTATCCCCTTGTCGATCTTCCAGTCTTGAAGTTTCTGTTTTTTGATTTTTTTTATACACCTTTTTCAATAAACATTGTCGGCAAAAATAGGAGAAAACAAGACCAAAAGGAATTATGGGCACTGAATTGATCATGTACAAGCCATAACCATCTGTCACGATGGGCTTTTTATGAACACAGTATTGTTGATTTGCTTTTATTACTGCTTATTTGTCAATGTTGTTAAGCCGAATTCATAATCACTTTCAGTTGTGCTATCGCCTTTCTTTCCGAGTTTTGAAATAGGTTTACAAAGAAAAAATACCATATTGACGTATTCGGGATAACAAATATTGAATCCCGAAATCTAGAAACTTATCTGGAATTCCGAAGTTTGAAATGGAGGGTCCGAAATCCGGCAGTTCTCCTTCTTCAAATGAACTATATAAACACAGCACATATTCGTAATTTTTACGTTGTTATATTTGCTCAAGAACAAGATTCAGTTTCGTTTCCTCTCATTGTTTCCGTTTTCACGAAAAGTATTTTCTCTCTATTAAAATAGCCCTGAAGCGAGATGACGTCTAGATATAACATCTCTGCACCATAATAGTTTTTAAAATCCTTTCATTTTCAAATTGTTTTATTTATTCCCTCGAGAATACTGGAACAATAGTCATAATTAGTGAACAAAAGCAATGTGAAGGATTCTGGTCTTAAGACTTGGGTAAAACGTCAACATGATTCAGGTTTATTCTGTATGCCACATCGTTTATCCGGTGTTGTATATACTGAATGAAGAGCACTAAGAAAGAGCAATAATTGCCTTATTGTTCTAAACTTATAATTACACTAACAAAACCCGTTATTACAACAACAGTACTCAAGGAAACGTTGAATAAATAACATCAACTTCTTTTTGGATAATGAACTTGTCCTGAAGTTAAGTCTTTTTATAATATTCAAAGACTCCGTGTTTATTAGCGCCGGCCAAAGGCGTCGTTGTCTTCAAAAAACGTAAACGGTTTCAGTGTGAGAACAATTCAGATAAAAAACTGAAAAACGATTAAAAAGATGCGTTAACTAAGTTAGTTAGATTTGTATGAAAGGCGGGGCATGAGTTAAAAACTCTCAATTAATATGGGATAAAAAGATTTCTTAAATGACAAATACGATCTTTAAATAACAATAGTATATTTAAAAAGATCGATCACATTTCAAGTTCTATTCAAACACTCTAAGCCCTGTTAATCCTATCAAATCCATATATCAATACATATCATATCAATACTGTCAGCCTATTAGATCTTGGATGTGTCTATATCGATCTAGTCTTTCTGATTTACACGTCTGTACTAAGTTTCATGCACGAATATATACCATGTCAACGGGTTCCAACATGGCCGTCGCTTTCTTAGGGATTCTTGGAGTTTTGTTGAGCATCGTGCTATCTTTTTGGATGGGGAGGACTGTGCAGCGAGTTTCTACTTTTAGTACGGAAAGCTTTTCTACACTACCAAGAATTGATCCAGTCGAGGTAATATTTTGTACAAAATTGTTTATCTTTCACTGTTTTCCCTATTTTGTTTCTATTTCAAACATTTTTTTTAATTCATGCTTTTTTATGCATTTTTAGAATGAAAAAAAAAACTAACAAATAAACTGAAATTGAATATTAGTGTGACTTAAATTAACATCTATTACATCCGCATAAAAATGGTTGTATGCTATGGCGACATATTTGTATCTAAAAAGGTTGCATGCTTGTAAAATCTTAGGGCTAGTTTATAGGTCCAGTCTCACTTATACCGGACACACTGCAAATGAGATGATGGGCATCATTTTAATAAAATGTTACGATTACAATATATATACACACGACATATATGGCTTACGAAGATTTAAAATGAGGGCCAATACCAGCACTGCATCCCCGGCCACGGAAAAAAAGCATGCTTTGTTTAGAAATTATTCAAATTTCAATACGAATGCAACCAAATAAGAATCATTTGTTGTTCTCTAGGTTGGACACGTCCGCGAGTTACAACTGGTCAGTGGTCAGGTACTTCAGATCAGGACTTTGAGCCTACGTCCCGCGTTGTTTGGTAAGTACGTAATTAAAAAGTATTATTAGCCTTACATTTATTTACGCCTTGCGATGTGTTGCGCGTGATTTGTAGTTTTTGAGTAGTCATAAGATTTCACTACTCGTACTCGACAAATCGACCGATTGAGTCCCAACGCATAAAAAAACACGAAAAAAAACAGAATTAAATACCAACAAACGGTAGCTATTTAGTAACTTTTTGTCACTATGGCTCAACCAGAACATTCCTATTTCTTTTGTCTGGTTACTGTGATCTGGTAGAGTGATAGTGATAGTTACTAAATAGCTACTGTTATGAGTAGTATGTGAACACTAAATGTGTGCAACAGTTGTCACTATTTAGTAGTAAATAGCACTAATTAAACAAAAGAAAACAATAGAATTAGACTAGCATAAAATAGACAACCTCGTCCCCAGGGCCCCTCTTTTTCGTTATTGACAAGATGGTGGACGCTCGAAGAAAGACCCTGGCAAACAGTGCTTTATGACGGATTCTGATTGGCTCGTTCTTACAGACCTTCTAATTTGGACAAAATAATAAACATAAGAAACAGTTCGCAGTGGGAGTATTTTAACACATAAACAAGAGTGCATTTTATTACATCCATTTTAAGTAGACAATCAACACTAACGAACACATCACAGCCATATAAACATATTTAAGTTTTCATAGTTATGCAGAGTTATTTTTGCAGCTGTCAGACGATGACCAGTCGATGCATATTGCACAAGTAATTTCAAATACATTAAATTGTTTAAAACACTACCAATCAAAAAATTAATCATTCATGTTCTTTATTACAAGTTTTTATCATTTTCAGTTTACAGATATATGTATGTCCGGTCCGCAGTTAGTTTAATAAACTACTCCTCAGGCGGACGAAAGAACAATAAGAAACTATTCTAGCATATACATCTATACATCGTAATTTAAATTTAAGCACATAATTTATAGCTAATACTACTGCATTAAACCTGATTGCGAAGATCCATTAAAATGTTTTTGCATCCCTCGATAATATATTGTGTGGTCAACTGTTTTCTTTTTTGATCGCTGAAAAATAATCAAAGTGAAGTAAACGCTAGCTAAACACGGCTTTGATGACCATTTAGTTTCAGTTTTTGACATGGTTACTTGGGTTTTTACCATTCTTTTTCAAAACAACTTGAATTTTCCATAGTCCTCTCTCACGAACGGAACATTTCCAAAACACTGCACCGCCATTTTGGCCGAAAATCACGTGACAATAAAATACTCCAAAAAATGTTGGAGTATTTGACCACGTGACAAACCACTGTTTGCCAGGGTCTTTCTTCGAGCGTCCGCCATCTTGTCAATAGCGAAGAAGAGGGGCCCTGGGGACGAGGTTGTAAAATAGCACTATTTAGTTGTATTTATGTGGAAGACGTTTAGTGCGTGTTTGTTTTATTTCATGGTTTTTCTGCGTTTGCTCATTCTGCTTGTTTAGAAATCGCCAACTTTCTTAGTGATGAGGAGTGCAGTCAGATTATTGCCATGGCAACAAAACAAGGGATGTTCGACGGTGAAGTCAGAGAACTACAGCCTGAATCCTTAAAGGTAGCCCAACGAGATCTCAACAAAGATGGTAAAATAGATAAATCAGAGGTAAGAACTCAATGGCTTAAAAAACTCGCGAGTCTTGATATATGTGATGTATGTGCATGATAATCAACGATTTGAGTTCTGAATTGATCTCCGTGTAACGTGTTAAAATGTCGAAAAACAAATGACACTACAATATTGCGCCAAAAATCGAAGCTGCTACCTCCAAAGCCTCCATTTGCATATATCAAGTTTTCAGTTTTCTTGAAACTTGAAACAACGATACAAAACTGCACATGTTATATAGTTACATAGTTTGTTATGATTATATGATGAAGTTATTTTGTACATTTTGACACATCATTTCTTAAAAACTAAAAATCATGATATATGCAAATGACTTTGCTATTCGCTAAATCAGTATTTCAACTGGACAACCATTTCAAGAATAGCCGTATTTTCGGACAACCAACAACATCGATTTTCTTATGATTATTAATACATGCTTTCCTTTCAAGTTGAAGCTTACTCTATTAAAGCTTTCAAATATGGTCATACCAGACACTGTTGTCAGCTCGATGTGAGTAAATCATATAGTATATTACAAAAGAGTATGAGATAAATAGAGGATATTACATGGGCGAGCGGAGATACGAATTTTATCTTCGAGCGAGTGTTGAAAATATCTAACGAGTGAACGAAGTGAACGAGTTAGATATTTTCAACACGAGAAGATAAAATCCGTATCTCCAAGCGCCCATGTAATATTCTGTTTATTATAAAAACTCCAGTGAAATAGAAATATTCAATTTAAAACAATATTTTTTATTGGCGTTTGGTAACGTGTTATTTTCAATTTTTCGCGCGAGAGATCACCTGATATTTCACTGGAGTTTCTATAATAAGAGAGCTTATCCCCCGTATTGGGCTTCACACTCATCAGGGGACCTTTTCATTCTATTTTTAAAATGAAGTTATTTCGGGAACGGAACGTGTTTGGCCAGATTGCAGGAGCCAAGGTCGCACGTCAAAACATCTCAAGACAAAAGTGCGAAGATTTTTAAAAAGTTTCTAAAAATACTTCTATGAGTAGAGCATCTGATGGGGTCCGGGGATAAGCTATCTTATCTCATACTCTCTTATTTGTCATTATATAAACTTTAGTGTGATTGAAGGATTTCTACCAATGAGAAACGTCGAATCTCAACACATGTGAAGATACGTTTTTTCTTTTGCATGTGAAAAAAATACAGCAATCAGCTTTTAGGGAGCTGCCACGTTAAGTGCATTTAGAGTTTTCTGAGGTTGTATCGGCAGGAGCTCGCTTTTGGTAAAAGTTTGTTTAGTTTGTGATCTTCTTGTTGGCAGATATACTTCTTTGAATAACTTAGAAATTATTTTATCCTGTCTGTCCTTTAATGTTTCCAGACCTCATGGTAACTTTTAGATGAGCAGATAATGCGTAACGCAAACAATTTGTTTATTGTCTTTGCAGAATGACTGATCTGGTCTTGGATATCGATCAAAATGGTAATGGCAATGTTAATGTCTCGCCATGTCCATCTGTCTGTATTTTTGTCTTTAGACTGTTTTTGAGTGATTTCTAGAGCAAAACATATTTTGAAAAATTTGGTAAATTTCAATTACCCTGGGTAAGGGGGAAATTGAGGAGTCTCTAACACCGCAACACCGCAAATGAGTCACGTGAAAAAAAAAAAACATCTTGGTTGGATTAAAATTGCAACTCTGAAAAAAGTTTTCATATCACCGTACACCGCACGTAAATTAACTTAAATATCGCACATCGCGAGGTTTTGCATCACTGCAATACCGCAATTTTTCAGCCTCGTTCACCGTAACACCGCAAAGCCCAATGTCCCCCTCCTTGGTAGGTCCAAATCCAAAATTTGATCAAAATCACAAATTTTCAAAAATCTACCTATTTCTTTTTTTCCTTTTTCCTCTTTTCAAGAGGGTATCAACTTTTAAAACGTACAAACTATCAATAAAAATGATATCTGAGATACCAGAGGATAGACTACTGTCAACGGATTCCTGTTATTCCCAATTGAACTTTTTTTTGTTTCTTTTCAGGAGAACTTTCTTACGAAGAATTCAATTCGATGTTTAAAAAAGACAAGATGACAGAGATGTTGAAGTATATCAACTCGTTAAAGAAAGAAACACTTCTACGATCTCGTGTCAGTAATGTCACATGGTTGAAACACCAAGAACACAAAGACAAGAAGTGGTTATTTGATGGCATTAAAAGGAAGTAAGAAAAACTACATGTTGATCAGATTCATCTAGTTATTGTTACTTCATAGTAGTGATGACGTTAAGATGGTTGTTGTTATGGCTGTTATGGCGATAGTAGAGTGCTTACACTATGTCCATGAAATGAAAACTAATTAGTAACTAATAGACTCTATTTAGGGACTATTTAGGTGCTATCATTCAACCAGAACAGTTAAAGAAAAGGCAAATACAAAGGAAACAATAACTAGTCGTTACAACTTACTAGTCTAAAATAGTCACTAAGTATGAAATAATAAGTAGTAACTATTTAGATTTTATTTCATGGACATATTGTAAGCAGTCTAATGTGTGGTGTTAGTATAGGTAATAAGATGGTTTCGAGTTCAATTTGGAATTAATTTGCACGAGTTTGTTTTTCCGTAGGGCGAATGCAATTTGGCTCTTTGAAAAACAAACAAGTGCAAATTAATCCAAATTGAACGAGAAACCATCTTATTACCTTTTAATAATATACTTGCAAAAAATTCAACCATTTTGTTGATTTTTAAAAACATTTGGTTGAGATTTTAATTGATTCAAATTCGAACGAGCGCGCGCCGATGATGGCGTGATAATGTCGTTATCTAGCGCGCGCTCAGAGCGAAAATTGAAAACTTTTCAACGAAATCTCGCTCATTTTTTTGCAAATTTCTTGAGTATTTTTGTAAAATTTCAATTTTTTTGCAAATAGAAATGTTTAGAAAATTATAATTATTCTCTAGATAGTAAAAAAATTCCAAAAACATTTAGTTTTAGGGCGTGTTTTGTCTTTTGAATCGAGTTGTAATTTGCACTGGTGTTACAGCTTTCTGCACTGGTGTTACGCCTGAACTGCACTGCTCTCGACCAATCAGAATCGAGGATTTTTTGCAAGTATATTATTATTGATATAACGGTAATGATAGAAGTCGTATAACGCATCGTGGTTTTCAAACAAGATGACTTAAAATATACAGCTTTAAGTGCATTTCATGGTCATTAATTCATCGCTATTTTTTTATTTTGTGGCTATTAATTTCTTCGTTTTTCTCATCAAGACGCGTTCTAAAGCTACTTTGTGTAAATTCTCGTTGATTTGATCGCATCCGACTACCATGCTCCTTTGCGTTAAATGATATTTTTTGGAGTGACGTCAAAGTGAAATATACTAATAATTCTTTACGTTATCAGAATCCAAAAAGTCACTGGTCTCTCCAGGGATATAATATGGACAAGTGAGCCGCTACAGGTACAACACTGCATTACTGAATATAAAGCTGTATTACTCACGTGACGTGTTTCCTGATAATTTTAATGGCCTTGTAAACGCTAAATATTCATTCCCATAACTCAACATTTTTTATTGTACAATCCACTGAACACCACTTAAAAATATAGCCAAATTTGTGGTCAATTTTCAATGTTTATTAAAAAGATTCCTCTAGTGTAATGTCGCCGGACTGTTCCTTGTTCTTATAGGTTCTTCGATATGATAAAAACGGACACTATCATTGTCATTATGATTCAGAGAACTGGCGCCCTAACCAACCTTGCTGTCAATACGCTATTAATGGTGAACACAAGAGCTGCTCGGTTTGTAGGTATGGTATGATTATTAACATATTTTGTTATCATTATTATTAAAATTATTATGTTGACTCCGGAATACCAGCTATCGGCCAGGTCCATGTTGGTTTACTACCGTTCTGACCACGACCTCGGAGGGGACGATTGTCTGCTAGATTCTAAAGCCATGTTCACACTAACCCAGATACATTTGTAAAAGTTTGAGTGTAAACGTTTTCAAACCTATCCGGCATATGGCTTCGATATAGCTGATATAGTGAAAGAGACCAATATTTATGTAGTTACAACAACAAACAACAACAGACAACAAAATCAACAGCATCAACAACAACATCATCAACAAGAACAACGACAAAAAGTGAATGTTTATTTGTACTCATAAAAAAATAGTTACATATAATTTCTGAAAGATATGTTATGTGCAGTTGATGAGAGCCAAAACATTTAGAACTATATCATAAGCTAGTTTTATTAGAATTTAGATCAAGTATATATTAAGTCATACAAGATCTTCTATAAACCTTCAATTACTAATATTTTTTTTCAAGGTACATCACATTTTTCTATTATCTAAATGAACCAGAACAAGGTGGTGAAACAGCTTTTCCCATAGCTGATGACCAAGCTGAGGTAAGGCTATGTTAATGCGTTTTCCAACATATGCGAGATCTGCAATTTTTTGCCGTGATATCCGAAAACGTTTGCCTTAGATCTGCATACTTTTGCCGTGAGATTTGAAAACTGTTTGTTGAGTGTTATAATCAAAACCTTTGATGTTGGTGTTTGCACACTTAAGTTGGGTGATGTGATATTACATTTTTGCCGTAGCCCTTTTGCCGTCAGCGTCAACAAACTGTTGCCAACGTTTTCCACCTATATTTACCGTATGCACTTACACCAAGCAGTCACGTTGTCGTCAATCTTAACATGTACCTTAGTACATGCACTGAAGCACCTCATGCACAAGGCTTCGCCTTCTACCAGTTTTCGCCCTCAAAATGTTGATAATGTTTGCAATACACGAATACGCGTACTCTTTATCACATCTCACCCAGACAATCTATATCAATAGAATTTGACCATCACTCCACTTACATTTTGACGCTATTTTGAACAATTTTTAGTCGTCAATCCTCTTGTTCATTGTACAAGAAATAGAACAAACATTACAACTTTGTCTGGATAAATGTGGTTTTTACTTACTTATATATTGTCATGTAGAACAAATTTCTGATGGATTTGTTTTTGGTTTATGATTTTGGTTTATTACTTTTGTATCACACTTTGATGGATAAACTTTGTTTTGCGAGTTTTCAATGCTAAAAATAACGTTTTGATGCTTGTTATTTTAGTATCTAACGAAAGAATCGGCGCATCTCTGTGACCTGAGCCAATATTGCCAAGATGCAAGGGTCTCGTACCAGCCAAGACGAGGAACTGCTATATTTTGGTACAACCACTATCTCAATGACACGACCGGGTGGATGGGAAGACTGGACCGACGGAGTATACATGGCGGATGTGACGTCATCAGAGGAATAAAGTGGTCTGCTAATAACTGGATTAATGTCGGGAGGACGCGAATCGAAGATGAAACGTTTTGGCAATACTATAAGAACAGTGTTGAGGACTATAGTCAGAAGAATAGCAATAACTGGCTACGTACTATAGCAGAATTAATTATTTCTTAAAACGCGGGGATGTTGTTAATATGAAAATACATATCAAAGAATCGTTATAGAAAAATATCTGAGCGTAAAGGCTTACATTTAAGAGAAAACTGCCAGATATTATAGAGAATTCAAAAACTCAAAATGTCCGTCACATTTGATCAACTTTGAAGCCTCGATCTCGTGAAGCCCATAATTACAGGGCTCCACGCGAGCAGCGATTCTTTGATATGTAACAGTGATGAAGAAAGAACGTTTTCGATTAGCACACTTTCACCATGCAAATTTGTGTTTGTGCGACAAAATCACATGTTAATTAGGTACATGCATATACAAAACAACAAAATCAAAATTCTCACAGCAAGTAAAGTATTTTACAACAAACAAAAGCAGCTGCACTACATTTTCTTGCAAACTAGCCAATCTGGGAAATATTATGGAAAAAGGTTTGTAACATGCATGAAAATTTTACACGCGTCTGGCCGTTCTCCGTCGCAGATTTTGGCGCGAAAAAGAAATGAGGCCTGGTTTCCGTATAATCGAGAACGGTCGAGAACGATCGCAATATTCCGATCGTACGAACGCAAAAAGTGCTTCCATATAATCGTAGACGATCGAAATGGTTCGTAGGATCGAGAAACTTTGATTTTCATATAATCGACATTTTTCTCGATCGCTTGCGACTATTCTCGATTGTTTTCGATTATATGGAAACCACGATTAACTGACGTGCTAGTATTAGCAAACATATTTTTTGCTGAATTGTTTTTTTGAGCCTCAAACACATCTACCTCGAGAATAGTGCAGCTAAGCATACACCTAATGTTATTTGAGTTAAGCGCAAACGTTGTAATATGTGCATCTACTATCCGCAGATTCTATGAAAATATTCTATCACATATGAAATAATGGCAAAGAAATCGTAATACAACATTAAGAATTAATTGGATTGGTGACATCAAGGTACTCTACTTGCCATGTATGTAAAATTTCACAGTGCGCATTTTACTAAAAAAGCTGTAGTCAAAAATAAGTAAAACTATGATAAAGAAATATATATAACACAGCAAAAAACAATTGAAATGCATGGTAAAAAGGAGAAAATAACAAATTAGATGTAACGTACTATTTTTTTACAATAAACGTCGGTATCATACATATACTAATTTGTGGTCCAATTCATATTCACATGCATTTTAATCGATAAAGACGCATTTTTCTCATTTTGGTTGGCTACAGTCCATCAATTTGGTCGAATCGAAAAAGACGCATTTTTCATCATTTTGGTGGGCTACAGTCCATCAATTTGGTCGAATCGAAAAAGACGCATTTTTCATCATTTTGGTGGGCTACAGTCCATCAATTTGGTCGAATCGAAAAAGACGCATTTTCCATCATTTTGGTCGAGAAAGCCGCATTTTCCATCATTTTGGTGGGCTATAGTCCATGCATTTTCTTCGAAAAAGACATATTTTTCATCAGTTTGGTGGGCTATAGTCCATGCATTTTGCTCGAAAAAAACGCATTTTTCATCAGTTTGGTGGGCTATAGTCCATGCATTTTGATCGAAAAAGACGCATCTTTCATCAGTTTGGTGGGCTATAGTCCATGCATTTTGCTCGAAAAAGACGCATTTTTCATCACTTTGGTGGGCTATAGTCCATGCATTTTGGTCGAAAATGACGCATTTTCCATTATAGTCCATGCATTTTGGTCGAAAAACAGTCTTTTTTCATCATTTTGGTGGGCTATAGACCATGCATTGTGCTCGAAAAAGACGCATTTTAATGACTATACGGGGAAGACCCGCTGAACAGGGTATGTTTTTTCGACCTTGGTGTCATGAACAGGGTATCCAATTCTACTCTATTCCCGATTTAATCCAAACTTCCTGTCATACACAGGGTCCAAAAAATGAGATAATTATTTTGCATTCATGAAATCGGCAGGAATAAGATCGTTGACTTTTAAAAAAAGATATGAGCAGCACGTGTGTCTGAATTGATATATTTATACAAATCATATAATGTTCGTAAACAATTGTAATTTGTCATAAACAGGGTATGTAAGTTAGGTATTTTTTGTCATAAACAGGGTAATCCCTACAAGATCCCAGCGGAACACCCCTACCCAGATCTGAAGGGAGTACCCCCCCCCCCCCCCCCCCCCGGGGGAAAAACTCCATGTTGATCGGGTTCATCTAGTTATTAATTGTTACTTCATGGTAGTGATGACGTTAAGATGGTTGTTGTTATGGCTGTTATGGCGATAGTAGAGTGCTTACACTATGTCCATGAAATGAAAACTAATTAGTAACTAACTAATAGTCTCTATTTAGGGATTATTTAGGTACCATCATTCAACCAGAACAGTTAAAGAAAAGGCAAATACATAGGAAACAATAACTAGTCGTTACAACTTACTTGTCTAAAATAGTCACTAAATATGAACTAATAGGTAGTAACTATTTAGATTTTATTTCATGGACATATTGTAAGCACTCTCTGTATGTGGTGTTATTGATATAACGGTAATGATGGAAGTCGTATAACTTCGAAACGCATCGTGGTTTTCAAACAAGATGACTTAAAGTATAGAGCTTTAAGTGCACTTCATGTTCATTAATTCATCGCTATTATTTATTTTGTAGCTATTAATTTCTCTGTTTTTCTCATCAAGACGCGTTCTAAAGCTACTTTGTGTGAATTCTCGTTGATTTGATCGCATCCGACTACCATGCTCCTTTGCGTTAAATGATATTTTTTGGAGTGACGCCAAAGTGAAATATACTAATAATTATTTACGTTATCAGAATCCAAAAAGTCACTGGTCTCTCCAGGGATATAATATGGACAAGTGAGCCGCTACAGGTACAACACTGCATTACTGAATATAAAGCTGTATTGCCCATGTGACGTGTTTCCTGATAATTTTAATGGCCTTGCAAACGCTAAATATTCATTCTCCATAACTCAACATTTTTTATTGTACAATCCACTGAACACCACTTAAAAATATAGCCAAATTTGTGGTCAATTTTCAATGGTTATTAAAACGATGCCTCTAGTGTAATGTCGCCGGACTGTTCCTTGTTCTTATAGGTTCTTCGATATGATAAAAACGGACACTATCATTGTCATTATGATTCAGAGAACTGGCGCCCTAACCAACCTTGCTGTCAATACGCTATTAATGGTGAGCACAAGAGCTGCTCGGTTTGTAGGTATGGTATAATCATTAACATATTTTGTTATCATTATTATTAAAATTATTATGATGACTCCGGAATACCAGCTATCGGCCAGGTCCATGTTGGTTTACTACCGTTCTGACCACGACCTCGCAGGGAACGATTGTCTGCTAGATTCTAAAGCCATGTTCACACTAACCCAGATTGTAAAAATTTGAGTGTAAACGTTTTCAAACCTATCCGGCATATAGCTTCGATATAGCTGATATAGTGAAAGAGACCTATATTTACGTAGTTACAACAACAAACAACAACAGACAACAAAATCAACAGCATCAACAACAACATCATCAACAAGAACAACGACAAAAAGTGAATGTTTATTTGTACTCATGAAAAAAATAGTTTCATATAAGTTCTGAAAGATATGTTATGTGCAGTTGATGAGAGCCAAAACATTTAGAACTATATCATAAGCTAGTTTTATTAGAATTTAGATCAAGTATATATTAAGTCATACAAGATTTTCGATAAACCTTCAATTACTAATATTTTTTTTCAAGGTACATCACATTTTTCTATTATCTAAATGAACCAGAACAAGGTGGTGAAACAGCTTTTCCCATAGCTGATGACCAAGCTGAGGTAAGGCTATGTTAATGCGTTTTCCAACATATGCGAGATCTGCAATGTTTTGCCGTGATATCCGAAAACGTTTGCCTTAGATCTGCATACTTTTGCCGTAAGATTTGAAAACTTTTGCCGTGAGATCTGCAAACTTTTGCCGCGAGATCTGCAAACTTTTGCCGTGATCTTGCAAATTTTTGTTGAGTGTTATAATCAAAACCTTTGATGTTGGTGTTTGCACACTTAAGTTGGGTGATGTGATATTACATTTTTGCCGTAGCCCTTTTGCCGTCAGCGTCAACAAACTGTTGCCAACGTTTTCCACCTATATTTACCGTATGCACTTACACCAAGCAGTCACGTTGTCGTCAATCTTAACATGTACCTTAGTACATGCACTGAAGCACCTCATGCACAAGGCTTCGCCTTCTACCAGTTTTCGCCCTCAAAATGTTGATAATGTTTGCAATACACGAATACGCGTACTCTTTATCACATCTCACCCAGACAATCTATATCAATAGAATTTGACCATCACTCCACTTACATTTTGACGCTATTTTGAACAATTTTTAGTCGTCAATCCTCTTGTTCATTGTACAAGAAATAGAACAAACATTACAACTTTGTCTGGATAAATGTGGTTTTTACTTACTTATATATTGTCATGTAGAACAAATTTCTGATGGATTTGTTTTTGGTTTATGATTTTGGTTTATTACTTTTGTATCACACTTTGATGGATAAACTTTGTTTTGCGAGTTTTCAATGCTAAAAATAACGTTTTGATGCTTGTTATTTTAGTATCTAACGAAAGAATCGGCGCATCTCTGTGACCTGAGCCAATATTGCCAAGATGCAAGGGTCTCGTACCAGCCAAGACGAGGAACTGCTATATTTTGGTACAACCACTATCTCAATGACACGACCGGGTGGATGGGAAGACTGGACCGACGGAGTATACATGGCGGATGTGACGTCATCAGAGGAATAAAGTGGTCTGCTAATAACTGGATTAATGTCGGGAGGACGCGAATCGAAGATGAAACGTTTTGGCAATACTATAAGAACAGTGTTGAGGACTATAGTCAGAAGAATAGCAATAACTGGCTACGTACTATAGCAGAATTAATTATTTCTTAAAACGCGGGGATGTTGTTAATATGAAAATACATATCAAAGAATCGTTATAGAGCGTTTAAGGATTGAATTTAAGAAAACTGTCAGATATTATAGAGAATTCAAAAACTCAAAATGTCCGTCACATTTTATCAACTTTGCAGCCTCGGTTTCGTAAAAACAGCCCATAATTTAAAAAAACACAGGGTTCACGCGCGAACAGCGATTCTTTGATATGTAACTGAGTGATGAAGAAAGGACGTTTTCGATTAACACACTTTCACCGTACCATGCAAATGAGTTTGTGCGACAAATTCACATGTTAATTAGGTACATGCATATAAAAAACAACAAAATCAATACTCTCACAGCAAGTAAAATATTTTACAACAAACAAAAGCAGCTGCACTACATTTACTTGCAAACTAGTCAATCTGGGAAATATTATGGAAAAAAGGTTTGTAACATGCATGAAAATTTTACACGCGTCTGGCCATTCTCCGCCGCAGATTTTGGCGCGAAAAATAAATGAACCTGGTTTCCGTATAATCGAGAACGATCGAGAACGATCGCAACATTCCGATCGTACGAACGAAAAAAGTGTTTCCATATAATTGTTGACGATCGAAATGGATCAAAACGGTTCGTAGGATCGAGAAACTTTGATTTTCATATAATCGATATTTTTCTCAATCGCTTGCGACTATTCTCGATCGTTTTCGATTATATGGAAACCACGATTAACTGACGTGCTAGTATTAGCAAAAAATTCTCAATTGTTTTTTTTGAGCAACAAACACATCTACCTCGAGAATGGTGCAGCTAAGCATACACCTAATGTTACTTGAGTTAAGCGCAAACGTTGTAATATGTGCATCTACTATCCGCAGATTCTATGCAAATATTCTATCAAATATAAAATAATGGCAAAGAAATCGAAATACAACATTAAGAATTAATTGGATTGATGACATCAAGGTACTTTACTTGCCATGTATGTAGAATTTCAAAGTGCGCAATTTACTAAAAAAACTGTAGTCAAAAAGAAGTAAAACTATGATAAAAAAATATATATAACAAAATAAAAAACAATTGAAATGCACGGTAAAAAGTGGAAAATAACAAATTAGATGTAACGTACTATTTTTTACAATAAACGTCGGTATCATACATATACTAAATTGTGGTCCAATTTATATTCACATGCATTTTAATCGAAAAAGACGCATTTTTCATCATTTTGGTCGAAAAAGACGCATTTTTCATCAGTTTGGTGGGCTATAGTCCATAAATTTTGATCGAAAAACACGCATTTTTCATCATTTTGGTCGAAAAAGCCGCATTTTTCATCAGTTTGGTGGGCTATAGTCCATGCATTTTGATTGAAAAAATGAAATTTATGTAAATTGAGGTACGAGATTCGCATAAATTACTATTTTGCCGGCACGGAGCAGTATGGACTGGGGCCGGTGTAGTGCATTATGGGTCTAGGTATAAAGGTCGAGTACGTTAGAATTTTGAATCATCTACGGTCAGTCAACGACACTATTTACTATCAATCATTTTCTTTGTCATTCATATCTCCTACTTAAGTTCATGGATCGACAAGAAGTTGAAAATATTATTCAGCAGAGTAACGATCGTCTGATGGAGCAGTTCTCCAGTCTAATATCTAATAGAATTAATAGTTTAAAAAGGTCTTCCGAGGCCTCTTCAGAGGAGCAACTTAAAGAAATCAAGAGACTAAAGTCAGCAGAGGTGCCACCCTTCAAAAAGAAGAGTAACGAAGAACAGTTCAAAGCCACCAAAGACGTACTAAACACTATCGAGGACGCGCAGTTCTATTTAGAGAAGGGAAACTTCGCCAAGACCAAGGAATCGCTCGATAAAGGTAAATCGCTAATAAAAGATCGTCAAAAGTTAATTCTTCTAGCCGACAAATCCCCTTATGGATGGAAAACGGTGGTTGAGTACAAACAGCACGACCTTGCGGACGACGAGGAAGACGAAAAGAAAATTTACAGAGCCGAGGCGAGAGCGGCGAGAAACGTGAAAAAATTTAGCCAGTTACGCAACCCTAACAAGCCCAAATCCACCACAGCGGCAACGCAAGAACCCATTCCGACCCTTATCACTCATAGATCAAGGCAAAGCTACAACCCTATTAAGTCTGGCGGAGTGTGTTTTAGTTGTGGGAAGCCAGGGCATTGGAGGTCTGCTTGCCCGTTAAATACCAGCTCTGCCTCCCAACCAAAGTGACTATATGGCAGTGAACCAAAGACGAGCACTTTAGAAGGTGATGTACAATTTTGTTATTTTCCTTTGAATCTATAGTTTTTTACTAACATGAGTCTATCGATATTTATAGACCTAGAATGCACTATGGTAATTCATCATGACTTTGACGACGCTAATTTCATACAACCAGATTTTTGTCGAGAAGAGGAAGAGTTGAATGCTGTTAGCCAACCTAATTTGATATCTGTTAAAGGGAGATTATGCAAATGTATTTCAGCTTGGAAGGATATAAATGCACCTAAGTTTATTGTTGATATTATTCGGCAGGGTTATAAAATACCGTTTATATGTGATCCAGAGCCTTTCAAAGGGGCCAATAATGCGTCTGCTCTAAAGGAGCATGAGTTTGTTGAGAGTTCTATAAATGATTTGTTAGCTTTAGGATGTATTTTAGAAGTACATGTCGAGCCCAAAATCGTTAATCCACTGTCGGTTTCTATTAATAAATCCGGTAAGAAGAGGCTTATTTTAGACCTCAGGCATATTAATAAGTGTATTTTCAAAAACAAGTTCAGGTGTGAAGATATTTCTATTGCTAAAGAAATTTTAAACCCCGCGCCAGCAGGCAGTCCGCCTGCAGTCATTCTCACGTTATTGTGCGCGCGCTACCGCATGTAACGCCTGTTGGATTTGGGTTGTTGTGGTGTCCGCCATCTTGACTCACGATTAGTTCCTCGTTAATAAATCTGTTCAATCGTTAGTTGTCTCGCTTATTTACTGGCGTGGTGGCAGCCATTCAAGAACCCACGAAAGACAATAAATATAGCGAACATCAGCAAAGGTCTACTAACGAACTTGCCTGTCCTGTGGCCGGAAAACGAACAGTAGGAACTCAACGAAAGCTAAGTACAAGTAATAATTCATCTATCGATATATTCACAATACAATATGTCCACACGAGCACCCAAACAGTGGTCTCTCACCAAAAACGAGACCATCACGTCATTCGAGGCTTGGAGACAGAACTTACAATATATATTATCTCTCGACGCCAATTTCGCACCATTTTTAAATGATGCCACACAATGGCAAAAAAAATCTCAGAGCCCACGCAGAGGCCTTGTTGACGATGGCGAAGACGTTCACGCGTCACGACGACGGTCAGCTGAACAAAAGCTCACACACCTCGAGCTTATGTTGGGGCAAATTGCTAATTACTGTCCCATCATATCAAGGAATTCTATCGTCAAAAATTCCACCTCAATAAAGTCCATTTGGCAGGTGATCCGAATGCACTTCGGATTCCAAACTACCGGCGCCCACTTTATTGATTTCAACAACATCCATTTAGAAATTGATGAACGTCCAGAAGACCTGTTCCAACGCCTGATGTCCTTCGTCGAAGACAATTTACTCGCTGCGCACAGCAACATTACACACCATGGCGAAGAACCAACTGCCGACGAAGAGTTAACACCGAGTCTTGAGAACATGATCGTGCTAACTTGGTTACGCTTGATTCATCCAGACTTACCCAACCTTGTTAAACAGAAGTACGGTACAGAACTACGGTCGCGAACCCTAGCCTCGCTAAAGCCCGAGATCTCCCAAGCATTGGATTCCTTATTAGATGAGCTTCGATCCACGGCCGATGCAAAGGTCCTACGTTCTGCAGTATCGCGATATAGAGTCAAGCCTCAAGAGCTGAGCAGGCCCTCCACGCTTAACCGTCCAGCAGGAAACCGACGTCCCAAATCGTGCCCTCTATGCAAAGAAGCAGGCCGTGATCAGAATCACTTCCTCAGCAAGTGCCCTTTTCTACCCCCTGAGGACCGACTCTTCCTCACGAAGGCCCGTTCAACTACAACCATAGACGAAGACGAAGACAGTGATACCCTGGGTGACCCCGAACCTACTCCCCCGTCCGCCCGAGCCATATCCCGAAGGGTCAGCACTAAGAGCTCTTCTCAACTCAAGGCCTTCTTCAACCAACATGCTGTCTTGTTAACCCTCGACACAGGAGCCGAAACTAGCATGATTAAAGCGTCTCTCGCACGCTCACTTGGTCTTACAATCGAAAAGTCATCACAACAGGCTTTACAAGCCGACGGTACTACTCCACTAGCTGTTATCGGAGAAATACACACCTTCCTCTCACGTTCGAACAAGCGCCTTGCTCTCAACGCTCTAGTGGTGGAGGATTTAGATGTCGACATACTGGCCGGCATACCCTTCCTCATCACAAACGATATCTCCATTCGCCCGGCCACTCAGCAGTTGACCATCCAAGGAGTGGAGACAATCCTTTACCGTACAGACAGCAAACACAGTGCGCAGGCCCACGCCGTCCGGGCAACAACATCATTCGTACTACGTTCCTCAGCACCGTCCACAGTGATCTGGCCCGGAGATTACCTTGAGATCGACGTACCCTCGGAACTAGGAACCGACTCCAGTATCGCCATCGAGCCTCGGTGTGACCCAGCCTCACTTAAAAGACCCCCTCCGCACAAACAGCAGTGGCCGCCACCGCAGATCGTGGAAACAGTCGGTAACACAGTGCGCCTAGTTAACAACTCTGATGAACCTTACTCTGTCCGTCGCAATGACCACATTTGTTCGGCCCGACCGACCACTTCAATTACCCCTCCAACGATACCTGAACCAGTAAGCCTAGCCACACCAATGGATAAAGCGACACCGTTCTCAAGCGCTGTAACTCTAGATCCTGATAATCTACTCTCAACAACCATGCGCAGTCAGTTCCAACAGACCCTTCGAAAATACGACAATGTATTCAAGCCTGACATCCCGGGATATAACGGGGCTGCTGGCCCAATTGAAGCCCGTGTGAACATGGGACCCGTAGAGCCCCCCCAACGAAAAGGTCGCTTACCCCAATATTCCAGAGGCCAACTCGTGGAATTACAACAAAAGTTCGATGAACTCGAAAACGATGGCGTCTTCAAAAAACCCGATGACATTGGTCTGACTGTAGAATACCTCAACCCATCCTTCCTCGTCAAGAAACCATCAGGTGGCCACCGTCTTGTTACAGCCTTCGCCGACGTTGGCCGTTATAGCAAACCCCAGCCTTCTTTAATGCCAGATGTTGATTCTACTCTTCGCACCATCGCACCATGGAAGTCCCTAATAAAATCTGATCTCTCCCGTGCCTTCTATCAGATCCCACTTGCACCAGCATCAAGGAAATACTGTGGCGTAGCAACACCCTTCCGTGGCATACGCGTCTACTGCCGATCAGCTATGGGCATGCCAGGCTCGGAAACTGCTCTAGAGGAGATGATGTGTAGGGTACTAGGGGACCTTATCCAAGAAGGCTGTGTTGCCAAGATAGCGGATGACCTCTACTGCGGAGGGGCTACCCCTGAAGATCTACTGTCTACCTGGACACGAGTACTCGACCAGCTCGACAAATGCGACCTTCGTTTATCACCAACCAAGACCGTCATCTGTCCTCGGTCTACCACCATACTTGGTTGGGTGTGGTCCCAGGGCAAATTGTCTGCAAGCCCTCACCGTGTCGCTGTGCTCTCTTCCTGCCCCCCTCCCACCACCGTTAAAGGCATGCGATCCTTCATCGGTTCATACAAGGTTCTTAGCCGTGTCCTACCTGGCTGTTCTGCTGTAGTTGACCCCCTTGAATGCACCATCACAGGCCTACAGACACGAGACACGCTCACTCTTGACGAAAGCCTTCTCCACCATTTCCGGAAAACACAACAAGCCCTCTCATCAGCCAAAGAAATAACCCTGCCCCGCCCATCGGACACTCTGTGGATAGTGACCGATGGTTCGGTAACAAAACACGGCCTCGGCGCTACCTTATATGCCGCTCGAGAGAATCACCTTTACCTAGCAGGTTTCTTCAGTGCCAAACTCCGCAAACACCAAGTTAACTGGCTCCCATGCGAAGTCGAAGCCCTCAGCATTGCCGCCGCTGTCAAGCACTTCAGCCCCTACATCATACAGTCGGAGAAACGCACGTGCGTACTCACAGATAGCAAGCCTTGCGTCCAAGCTATTGAAAAACTGTGCCGTGGAGAGTTCTCAGCCAGCCCTCGAGTAACATCCTTTCTAACCACAGTATGCAGGTATCAAGTATCTCTCCAACACTTAGCCGGCACCGCCAACTTGCCTTCTGACTTCGCTAGCAGAAACGCTCCTGACTGCCCAGAACCTACCTGCCAAATCTGCACCTTTATCCATGAAGCGGAAGACTCCGTTGTACGTGACGTGTCAGTTCAAGATATTATTGACCAAACAAAATCATTGCCATTCACAACTCGATCGGCCTGGCGCGATATACAGAGCGAATGCACTGACCTGCGGAGAGTCCACGCACACCGCAGCCAAGGCACTAGACCATCAAAGAAGTTAACCAACATCAAAGACGTCAAACGCTATCTCAACGTCGCTTCAATCTCTAAAGACGGCCTTATCGTCGTGAAACGAGATCAACCTTTTACAGCCACTACAGAAGCAATCGTAGTACCACGTTCTGTTCTTGACGGTCTCCTTACAGCTCTTCACGTGCGCCTAAAGCATCCATCGCGTCATCAACTCCAGACAGTCGTCCAGCGTCATTTCTACGCTTTAGACATGAACAGCGCCTTATCAAGAGTTTCATCCGCCTGCCACATATGTGCCTCACTACAGAAGTTCCCAAATTCTCTCATGACTCAGACCTCTGATAACCCACCAGATGTAGTTGGAATATCTTTTGCCGCCGACGTTATCAGACGTGAACGACAGTCGATCCTCGTACTCAGAGAGTGTTCCACATCGTATACCAACACGTGCCTTATACCCGACGAGAAGTATGATACGCTACGTGACGCGCTCACCCGCCTTATTGTCGAGCTACATCCCATTGATGGTCCAAGAGCAATCGTGCGTGTAGATCCTGCACCAAGTTTTGTATCTCTCAGTAACCAAGACGCTCTGAAACACCTAAACGTATGGCTTGACATCGGCCGTGTCAAAAACGTAAACAAAAACCCAGTGGCCGAGAAAGCAGTACAAGAGTTAGAAGAAGAACTCCTGAAACAAGAACCCAGAGGAGGCCCTGTTAACCCCACAAGTCTTGCCTTAGTTACTGCCCGCCTTAACTCACGCTTACGTCATCGCGGACTTTCTGCTCGTGAACTGTGGACCCAACGCAGTCAATTCACCGGTGAGCAAATCCCACTGTGTGACTACCAAATTATCGTTGAGCAACACCAGCGAAGGTCCGTCAACCACCCGTACAGTGAGAAGTCCAAGAACACAAACAGTCCTACACCGCCGCCTCCACCGATACGTGTTGGGGATCTGGTCTATTTGATCTCCGACCGTAGTAAACTACGAGCTCGTGAGCGCTACATCGTTACTGAGGTCAACAACCCGTGGTGTCACATCAAAAAGTTCACGGGATCTCAACTACGTGCAACGTCATATAAAGTTAAACTATCTGAGTGTTACGTTCTTCCCAGCTCTGCTACCAACCCCGGTTCCCAAGATGATGATGAAGCAGACCAAGACGTTCCAGTTACAACTACCTCTCCCTCTGCACCTCAAGTACCACCCCAAACTCCGCCCCCACAAGAACTAGTTCGTCCTTACGATGCCGATTGGTTAGTGCCCCGGATACCAGCATATCAAGAAGACCCAGACGTCGACAAAACTATTATTGACACTAATACAGAAGAAGCTGCTTGGACTCAACCCTCTGACATCGGCAACAAAGACCCGTGTAACTCCTCTTCACTTGATGCCTACCAAGACACCCCCTCTAGACCACAACGCATGAAGAAACCTCCCAAGTACCTCAAAGACTACTTGTTATACTAGGACATTTATCCATCAATAAGTAGCCACGTAAATAACAGACTATATATTGTAAGCCGTAACTAATGTAGCTGTATACCCGTTGTTAAAAAAAAATGTAACGTAACAAACCGCTAGAAGAAGAAGAAGAAGAAGTCACGCCAGCAGGCAGTCCGCCTGCAGTCATTCTCACGTTATTGTGCGCGCGCTACCGCATGTAACGCCTGTTGGATTTGGGTTGTTGTGGTGTCCGCCATCTTGACTCACGATTAGTTCCTCGTTAATAAATCTGTTCAATCGTTAGTTGTCTCGCTTATTTACTGGCGCCGGGGATTTTATGTTTTCATTTGATCTAAAATCCGGTTATCACCACGTCGAAATATTTGAGGAACATAGAAAGTTTTTGTCTTTCTCATGGACGTTTTCAGACGGATTAGTTCGTCATTTTCATTTCACAGTTCTTCCTTTTGGTTTAAGCTCTGCTCCTTATTTGTTCACAAAGTTACTCAAGCCTCTTATTAAGAAATGGCGTTCTAACGGAATATCTATAGTTATATATCTGGACGACGGCCTTCGGCGCCGCAGCTACTTATGTTAGTGCGAAAATATTAAGCCTACAAATTCATGCGGATTTTCTTAAGTTTGGTTTTTTGCCCAACGAAGACAAATGTCATTGGGAGCCATCCCAAGAGATTACCTGGTTAGGTGTTATATTGAATACAGCTAATTGCACTATCTCAGCCACTCCCAGGAGATTGGAGAGTTTGTTATTAGATCTTAAACGCATTCTTGAGCAATGTCGTAAACATCAATATCGTTTTCATGTCAAAACCCTAGCTAGTGTTTGCGGCAAGATTATCTCTCTCAGTAATTGCGTAAGTAATGTTACTAGGTTAATGACCAGATATATCAATGATGTAATTAATTCCGCCTTAAACTGGCACTGTCAAGTCACTATTAATGACAACGTTGTAATGGAAATTTCATTTTGGGAGGTTAATGTAGGTCGGCTTAACGGCATCCCCATTTGGTGTAATCAACGAGCCCCAACTAGAATTGTATATTCGGATGCCTCAGACACCGGCTGTGGCAGTATTCTGTATACTGGCGGGGAGTTATTCCATCAAAATTGGTCCGTAAGTGAAAGAAATAAAAGTTCGACTTACAGGGAATTGTTAACAGTTTCACTAGCATTATCTGCATATGTAAATAGGCTTAAAGCTCAAACAGTGTTATGGTTATCTGACAATCAGAATGTCTCTCGTATAGTTTCGCACGGTTCAAAAATGCAGAGTTACAGGAAATTGCCCTTGATATTTTTAGTACTTGCGTCCGTAACGGGATAAATCTAGATGTCCAGTGGATACCGAGAGACCTAAACACGGTCTCTGACGCTATGAGTAGAGTAATTGATTTTGATGATTATACGATTCATGACGAAGTATTTGATGCCCTGGACTGTTTGTGGGTCCCTCATACCTGCGATAGGTTCGCGTGTTATTACAACGCTAAGCTGAGTGTATTTAATTCACGTTTCTTTCAGCCAGGTACTAACGGTGTTAATGCTTTTGCACAGGATTGGAGGTATGATAACAATTGGCTATGTCCTCCCGTGTATTTAACGTGTAAAGTTATAGAACAGCTGAGATCTTGTTACTCCGAAGGGACTCTCATTGTTCCCGTGTGGAAATCGGCACATTTTTGGCCAGTTCTGTGTGCAGACGGTCAGAGCTGGAATCCTTTCATCCATGATTGGAGAGTTCTTCCAGATAGTCCTAAGTTATTTCTTAAGTGTAAATCGCAAAACTGTATTTTTGGCAATAAGCCCATGAATTTTACTAATGTTGCGCTGAGGATTAATTTCACGATTCCTCCTAGAGTTGCCTATGCAAGTGTAGATTAGTAGACGTCAGACGAGTGTTACAGAAAAAGGCATAGAGTGCAATATTGATACAGTTACAATGATGTTCCCACGACCCTAGAGGGGTCCCTTTGAGAGGACTGAGGGGAGATAAACTACGACCCCATCTGGTGGGTGTGATGTAAAGCTCTAATCGAGCTAGAGATAATTTTTGGACTACTAATGACGTCTTAGTAATTGTATTTATTTAATGTTGTCAGTAAGTATTATGTTAATTAAAACTTCTCAATTTTTGCTTTAATGAGCTTTTCTGTTTGTCTTTAAGTAGTCTGATTTTTTCTGTGAATTTGTTGTTACTATGCTCAATCGATCACCCCTTACACCCCTGTTTTTCGTTTCGTTTTCCCTTTTGTTTTCTGTTGTTCTTTTCGCAGATATATTTCCTGCCGGTCCAGTCTGGAGAACAAGCCTCGACGATAACCCATTGGCAGAACAACTGAGAGAAAACATGAAGACTACAATCTTGTATTCACGAGCCAAAGGCACCAACGAAGCTTACTATCGTTTCTTTACAAGGTGGAAAACGTTTGCCAAGGACGTTCTTCACTTGACCTCTTTCTTACCGGCGGACACCCTTCACGTAGCCCTGTTTCTTCAGTACCTGTTAGAGACTTGCCACAGCGCAGCATCCGTTCAGACAGCCTTCTACTCCCTGAATTGGGCCCATAGGGTAGCAGGTCTTCCTTCACCTACCGATAACCCGTTTGTAGCAGCAGTACGAGATGGAGCCACGAGGCTGCTTAGCCGTGATAAAAATAACCATCGTAAAGAGCCATTGGATCTAGAGTTCCTCAAGCGCGCATGCTCTCTAGCAAATCTAGATAACTTACTTGAGCTACGCAATATACTGATGTTTGTGCTATCGTTCGCAGGTTTCCTGCGCAGCTCAGAGGTGCTCGAGCTAAAAAGTGGGGACATCAAATTCTCTGAAGGGTTTGTTACCGTGTTTATTCGGAGGAGTAAAACAGATCAACTTAGAGACGGCGATAGTGTGATCATAGCCGAAGCAAAAAACAGTGTAATCTGTCCCGTAAGGCTGCTCAAGCCTACTTGCAGAAAGCAAGCATTGATTTACGTACTAACGTTTATTTGTTTAGACCAATATCTGTTTCTAGGAAAAGCCATCGACTGGTGTCAGTAAACCGACCTATTAGCTACACCACATACAGAGAGACCTTCAAGAAGGTGTTCCAACCAATTGTATCCGACATCTCCAGGTTTAGCACTCATTCTCTAAGGTCCGGCGGGGCCACGCTAGCCGCTAACACAGGCATACCAGACAGGCTTTTCCAGCGCCATGGGAGGTGGAAGTCATCACAAGCCAAGAACATATATGTTAAAGATTCACTGGCTTCACGCCTAGCCGTATCCAGCACACTTACATCAAACGCACAGACGCCCAACGAGTGACCAGCATCACGGTTGGCCCTACCTTTAGTATCTAAGCACGTTGCGTTCGACTGACCAACGTGCCCAAGTATCAATTGTTGTTATATTGAGTGCTAATGCGTAGTGTAGGAAAAATATGAAATTTATGTAAATTGAGGTACGAGATTCGCATAAATTACTATTTTGCCGGCACGGAGCAGTATGGACTGGGGCCGGTGTAGTGCATTATGGGTCTAGGTATAAAGGTCGAGTACGTTAGAATTTTGAATCATCTACGGTCAGTCAACGACACTATTTACTATCAATCATCTTTTTTTTTTTTTTTTCTACCTAGTTGTTAGGCTGTGAGATTTCTTGTTCTTTAAGCAAGTACAACTAATAGATAAGTTATTTGTATTACCAAGCGGTTGTAATTGGAGAAATACGTCCTTTGGTAGATACAATAAATATAGGGCAGGAAACTCCTACCCCGGAGGTAGCAGCATTGCCTGGTAGGGGTACACGTTTCCTATTTTCCTCAAGAAAGGTTTTTCAGGTTTTTCGTGTCCCGCATGCTGCCTAGTTTTAGGAATAACATTCATGCTTACTACTGTAACTAAACAACGATAAATGTAGTTGGTGGAAATTATCTGCAATAAACTGCCCGTTGCGTTCGACTGACCAACGTGCCCAAGTATCAATTGTTGTTACATTGAGTGCTAATGCGTAGTGTAGGAAAAATCACGCATTTTTCATCATTTTGGTCGAGAAAGCCGCATTTTTCATCAGTTTGGTGTGCTATAGTCCATGCATTTTGATCGAAAAACACGCATTTTTCATCATTTTGGTGGGCTATAGTCCATCAATTTTGATCGAAAACACGCATTTTTCATCATTTTGTTGGGCTATAGTCCATGCATTTTGTTCGAAAAAGACGCATTTTTCATCAGTTTGGTGGGCTATAGTCCATGCATTTTGGTCGAAAATGACGCATTTTTCATCATTTTGGTGGGCTAAAGTCCATGCATTTTATTCGAAAAAGACTCATTTTTCATCATTTTGGTGGGCTATAGTCCATGCATTTTGATCGAAAAACACGCATTTTTCATCATTTTGGTGGGCTATAGTCCATCAATTTTGATCGAAAACACGCAATTTTCATCATTTTGGTGGTCTATAGTCCATGCATTTTGTTCAAAAAAGACGCATTTTTCATCAGTTTGGTGGGCTATAGTCCATGCATTTTGGTCGAAAAAAGACGCATTTTTCATCAGTTTGGTGGGCTATAGTCCATGCATTTTGATCGAAAGACACGCATTTTTCATCAGTTTGGTGGGCTATAGTCCATGCATTTTGGTCGAAAAAGACGCATTTTTCATCATTTTGGTGGGCTATAGTCCATGTATTTTGTTCGAAAAAGACGCATTTTTCATCAGTTTGGTGGGCTATAGTCCATGCATTTTGGTCGAAAATGACGCATTTTTCATCATTTTGGTGGGCTAAAGTCCATGCATTTTATTCGAAAAAGACTCGTTTTTCATCATTTTGGTGTGCTATAGTCCATGCATTTTGGTCGAAAAAGACGCATTTTTCATCATTTTGGTTTGCTATAGTCCATGCATTTTGATCGAAAAAGACGCATTTTTCATCATTTTGGTGGGCTATAGTCCATGCATTTTGTTCGAAAAAGACGCATTTTTCATCATTTTGGTGGGCTAAAGTCCATGCATTTTATTCGAAAAAGACTCGTTTTTCATCATTTTGGTGGGCTATAGTCCATGCATTTTGGTCGAAAATGACGCATTTTTCATCATTTTGGTGGGCTAAAGTCCATGCATTTTATTCGAAAAAGACGCAATTTCATCAGTTTGGTGGTCTATAGTCCATGCATTTTGTTCGAAAGAGGCATTTTTCATCATTTTGGTGGGCTATAGTGCATGCATTTTGGTCGAAAAAGACGCATTTTTTATCATTTTGGTGGGCTATAGTCCATGCATTTTGTTCGAAAAAGACCTATTTTTCATCATTCTGTTGGGCTATAGTCCATGCATTTTGTTAAAAAAAGACGCATTTTTCATCAGTTTGGTGGGCTATAGTCCATGCATTTTGGTTGAAAAAGACGCATTTTTCATCATTTTGGTGTGCTATAGTCCTTGCATTTTGGTCGAAAAAGACGCATTTTTCATCATTTTGGTGGGCTATAGTCCATGCATTTTATTCGAAAAAGACGCATTTTTCATCAATTTGGTGGGCTATAGTCCATGCATTTTCTTCGAAAAACACGCATTTTTCATCATTTTGGTGGGCTATAGTCCATGCATTTTATTCGAAAAAGACGCATTTTTCATCAGTTTGGAGGGCTATAGTCCATGCATTTTGTTCGAAAAAGACGCATTTTTCAATATTTTGGTGGTCTATAGTCCATGCATTTTGATCGAAAAAGGCGCATTTTTCATCATTTTGGTGGGCTATAGTCCATGCATTTTGTTCGAAAAAGACGCATTTTTTATCATTTTGATGGGCTATAGTCCATGCATTTTGGTCGAAAAAGACGCATTTTTCATCATTTTGGCGGGCCATAGTCCATGCATTTAGGTCGAAAAAGACGCATTTTTCATCATTTTGGCGGGCCATAGTCCATGCATTTAGGTCGAAAAAGACGCATTTTTCATCATTTTGGAGGGCTATAGTCCAGGCATTTTGGTCGAAAAAGACGCATTTTTCATCATTTTGGTGGGCTATAGTCCATGCATTTTGTTCAAAAAAGACGCTTTTTTCATCAGTTTGAAGGGCTATAGTCCATGCATTTTGGTCGAAAAAGACGCATTTTTCATCATTTTGGAGGGCTATAGTCCATGCATTTTGGTCGAAAAAGACGCATTTTTTATCATTTTGGTGTGCTATAGTCCATGCATTTTGTTCAAAAAAGACACATTTTTCATCAGTTTGGTGGGCTATAGTCCATGCATTTTGATCGAAAACGACGCATTTTTCATGATTTTGGCGGGCTATAGTCCATGCATTTTGGTCAAAAAAGATGCATTTTTCATCATTTTGGTGTGCTATAGTCCATGCATTTTGCTCGAAAAAGACGCATTTTTCATCATTTTGGTGGGATATAGTCCATGCATTTTATTCGAAAAAGACGCATTTTTCATCAATTTGGTGGGCTATAGTCCATGCATTTTCTTCGAAAACATGCATTTTTCATCATTTTGGTGGGCTATAGTCCATGCATTTTGATCGAAAAAGACGCATTTTTCATCATTTTGGTGGACCATAGTCCATGCATTTTGATCGAAAAGGGTGCATTTTTCATCATTTTGGTGGGCTATAGTCCATGCATTTTGTTCGAAAAAGACGCATTTTTTATCATTTTGGTGGGCTATAGTCCATGCATTTGGTTCGAAAAAGACGCATTTTTCATCATTCTGTTGGGCTATAGTCCATGCATTTTGTTAAAAAAAGACGCATTTTTCATCAGTTTGGTGGGCTATAGTCCATGCATTTTGGTCGAAAAAGACGCATTTTTCATCATTTTGGTGTGCTATAGTCCATGCATTTTGGTCGAAAAAGACGCATTTTTCATCAGTTTGATGGGCTATAGTCCATGCATTTTGGTCGAAAATGACGCGATTTTCATCATTTTGGTGGGCTATAGTCCATGCATTTTGGTCGAAAAAGACGCATTTTTCATCATTTTGGTGGGCTATAGTCCATGCACTTTGGTCGAAAAAGACGCATTTTTCATCATTTTGGAGGGCTATAGTCCATGCATTTTGGTCGAAAAAGACGCATTTTTCATCATTTTGGTGTGCTATAGTCCATGCATTTTGTTCAAAAAAGACAAATTTTTCATCAGTTTGGTGGGCTATAGTCCATGCATTTTGATCGAAAATGACGCATTTTTCATTATTTTGGTGGGCTATAGTCCCTGCATTTTGTTCGAAAAAGACGCATTTTTCATCATTTTGGTGGACCATAGTCCATGCATTTTGATCGAAAAAGGTGCATTTTTCATCATTTTGGTGGGCTATAGTCCATGCATTTTGTTCGAAAAAGACGCATTTTTCATCATTTTGGTGGGCTATAGTCCATGCATTTTGATCGAAAAAGACGCATTTTTCATCATTTTGGTGGGCTATAGTCCATGCACTTTGGTCGAAAAAGACGCATTTTTCATCATTTTGGTGGGCTATAGTCCATGCATTTTGGTCGAAAAAGACGCATTTTTCATCATTTTGGAGGGCTATAGTCCATGCATTTTGGTCGAAAAAGACGCATTTTTAATCATTTTGGAGGGCTATAGTCCATGCATTTGGTTCGAAAAAGACGCATTTTTCATCATTTTGGTGTGCTATAGTCCATGCATTTTGGTCGAAAAAGACGCATTTTTCATCAGTTTGATGGGCTATAGTCCATGCATTTTGGTCGAAAATGACGCGATTTTCATCATTTTGGTGGGCTATAGTCCATGCATTTTGTTAAAAAAAGACGCATTTTTCATCAGTTTGGTGGGCTATAGTCCATGCATTTTGGTCGAAAAAGACGCATTTTTCATCATTTTGGTGTGCTATAGTCCATTCATTTTGGTCGAAAAAGACGCATTTTTCATCAGTTTGATGGGCTATAGTCCATGCATTTTTTTCGAAAATGACGCGATTTTCATCATTTTGGTGGGCTATAGTCCATGCATTTTGCTCGAAAAAAACGCATTTTTCATCATTTTGGTGGGCTATAGTCCATGCATTTTGGTCGAAAAAGACGCATTTTTCATCATTTTGGTGGACCAAAGTCCATGCATTTTGTTCAAAAAAGACGCTTTTTTCAACAGTTTGAAGAGCTATAGTCCATGCATTTTGATCGAAAAAGACGCATTTTTCATCATTTTGGTGGGCTATAGTCCATGCATTTTATTCGAAAAAGACGCATTTTTCATCAATTTGGTGGGCTATAGTCCATGCATTTTCTTCGAAAAACATGCATTTTTCATCATTTTGGTGGGCTATAGTCCATGCATTTTGATCGAAAAAGACGCATTTTTCATCATTTTGGTGGGCTATAGTCCCTGCATTTTGTTCGAAAAAGACGCATTTTTCATCATTTTGGTGGACCATGGTCCATGCATTTTGATCGAAAAAGACGCATTTTTCATCATTTTGGTGGGCTATAGTCCATGCATTTTGTTCGAAAAAGACGCATTTTTCATCATTTTGGTGGGCTATATTCCATGCATTTTGATCGAAAAAGACGCATTTTTCATCATTTTGGTGGGCTATAGTCCATGCATTTTGGTCGAAAAAGACGCATTTTTCATCATTTTGGTGGGCTATAGTCCATGCACTTTGGTCGAAAAAGACGCATTTTTCATCATTTTGGTGGGCTATAGTCCATGCACTTTGTTCAAAAAAGACGCTTTTTTCATCAGTTTGGTGGGCTATAGTCCATGCATTTTGGTCGAAAATGACGCATTTTTCATCATTTTGGTGGGCTAAAGTCCATGCATTTTATTCGAAAAAGACGCAATTTCATCAGTTTGGTGGTCTATAGTCCATGCATTTTGTTCGAAAGAGGCATTTTTCATCATTTTGGTGGGCTATAGTGCATGCATTTTGGTCGAAAAAGACGCATTTTTTATCATTTTGGTGGGCTATAGTCCATGCATTTTGTTCGAAAAAGACCTATTTTTCATCATTCTGTTGGGCTATAGTCCATGCATTTTGTTAAAAAAAGACGCATTTTTCATCAGTTTGGTGGGCTATAGTCCATGCATTTTGGTTGAAAAAGACGCATTTTTCATCATTTTGGTGTGCTATAGTCCTTGCATTTTGGTCGAAAAAGACGCATTTTTCATCATTTTGGTGGGCTATAGTCCATGCATTTTATTCGAAAAAGACGCATTTTTCATCAATTTGGTGGGCTATAGTCCATGCATTTTCTTCGAAAAACACGCATTTTTCATCATTTTGGTGGGCTATAGTCCATGCATTTTATTCGAAAAAGACGCATTTTTCATCAGTTTGGAGGGCTATAGTCCATGCATTTTGTTCGAAAAAGACGCATTTTTCAATATTTTGGTGGTCTATAGTCCATGCATTTTGATCGAAAAAGGCGCATTTTTCATCATTTTGGTGGGCTATAGTCCATGCATTTTGTTCGAAAAAGACGCATTTTTTATCATTTTGATGGGCTATAGTCCATGCATTTTGGTCGAAAAAGACGCATTTTTCATCATTTTGGCGGGCCATAGTCCATGCATTTAGGTCGAAAAAGACGCATTTTTCATCATTTTGGCGGGCCATAGTCCATGCATTTAGGTCGAAAAAGACGCATTTTTCATCATTTTGGAGGGCTATAGTCCAGGCATTTTGGTCGAAAAAGACGCATTTTTCATCATTTTGGTGGGCTATAGTCCATGCATTTTGTTCAAAAAAGACGCTTTTTTCATCAGTTTGAAGGGCTATAGTCCATGCATTTTGGTCGAAAAAGACGCATTTTTCATCATTTTGGAGGGCTATAGTCCATGCATTTTGGTCGAAAAAGACGCATTTTTTATCATTTTGGTGTGCTATAGTCCATGCATTTTGTTCAAAAAAGACACATTTTTCATCAGTTTGGTGGGCTATAGTCCATGCATTTTGATCGAAAACGACGCATTTTTCATGATTTTGGCGGGCTATAGTCCATGCATTTTGGTCAAAAAAGATGCATTTTTCATCATTTTGGTGTGCTATAGTCCATGCATTTTGCTCGAAAAAGACGCATTTTTCATCATTTTGGTGGGATATAGTCCATGCATTTTATTCGAAAAAGACGCATTTTTCATCAATTTGGTGGGCTATAGTCCATGCATTTTCTTCGAAAACATGCATTTTTCATCATTTTGGTGGGCTATAGTCCATGCATTTTGATCGAAAAAGACGCATTTTTCATCATTTTGGTGGACCATAGTCCATGCATTTTGATCGAAAAGGGTGCATTTTTCATCATTTTGGTGGGCTATAGTCCATGCATTTTGTTCGAAAAAGACGCATTTTTTATCATTTTGGTGGGCTATAGTCCATGCATTTGGTTCGAAAAAGACGCATTTTTCATCATTCTGTTGGGCTATAGTCCATGCATTTTGTTAAAAAAAGACGCATTTTTCATCAGTTTGGTGGGCTATAGTCCATGCATTTTGGTCGAAAAAGACGCATTTTTCATCATTTTGGTGTGCTATAGTCCATGCATTTTGGTCGAAAAAGACGCATTTTTCATCAGTTTGATGGGCTATAGTCCATGCATTTTGGTCGAAAATGACGCGATTTTCATCATTTTGGTGGGCTATAGTCCATGCATTTTGGTCGAAAAAGACGCATTTTTCATCATTTTGGTGGGCTATAGTCCATGCACTTTGGTCGAAAAAGACGCATTTTTCATCATTTTGGAGGGCTATAGTCCATGCATTTTGGTCGAAAAAGACGCATTTTTCATCATTTTGGTGTGCTATAGTCCATGCATTTTGTTCAAAAAAGACAAATTTTTCATCAGTTTGGTGGGCTATAGTCCATGCATTTTGATCGAAAAAGACGCATTTTTCATTATTTTGGTGGGCTATAGTCCCTGCATTTTGTTCGAAAAAGACGCATTTTTCATCATTTTGGTGGACCATAGTCCATGCATTTTGATCGAAAAAGGTGCATTTTTCATCATTTTGGTGGGCTATAGTCCATGCATTTTGTTCGAAAAAGACGCATTTTTCATCATTTTGGTGGGCTATAGTCCATGCATTTTGATCGAAAAAGACGCATTTTTCATCATTTTGGTGGGCTATAGTCCATGCATTTTGGTCGAAAAAGACGCATTTTTCATCATTTTGGTGGGCTATAGTCCATGCATTTTGGTCGAAAAAGACGCATTTTTCATCATTTTGGTGGGCTATAGTCCATGCATTTTGGTCGAAAAAGACGCATTTTTAATCATTTTGGAGGGCTATAGTCCATGCATTTGGTTCGAAAAAGACGCATTTTTCATCATTTTGGTGTGCTATAGTCCATGCATTTTGGTCGAAAAAGACGCATTTTTCATCAGTTTGATGGGCTATAGTCCATGCATTTTGGTCGAAAATGACGCGATTTTCATCATTTTGGTGGGCTATAGTCCATGCATTTTGTTAAAAAAAGACGCATTTTTCATCAGTTTGGTGGGCTATAGTCCATGCATTTTGGTCGAAAAAGACGCATTTTTCATCATTTTGGTGTGCTATAGTCCATTCATTTTGGTCGAAAAAGACGCATTTTTCATCAGTTTGATGGGCTATAGTCCATGCATTTTTTTCGAAAATGACGCGATTTTCATCATTTTGGTGGGCTATAGTCCATGCATTTTGCTCGAAAAAAACGCATTTTTCATCATTTTGGTGGGCTATAGTCCATGCATTTTGGTCGAAAAAGACGCATTTTTCATCATTTTGGTGGACCAAAGTCCATGCATTTTGTTCAAAAAAGACGCTTTTTTCAACAGTTTGAAGAGCTATAGTCCATGCATTTTGATCGAAAAAGACGCATTTTTCATCATTTTGGTGGGCTATAGTCCATGCATTTTATTCGAAAAAGACGCATTTTTCATCAATTTGGTGGGCTATAGTCCATGCATTTTCTTCGAAAAACATGCATTTTTCATCATTTTGGTGGGCTATAGTCCATGCATTTTGATCGAAAAAGACGCATTTTTCATCATTTTGGTGGGCTATAGTCCCTGCATTTTGTTCGAAAAAGACGCATTTTTCATCATTTTGGTGGACCATGGTCCATGCATTTTGATCGAAAAAGACGCATTTTTCATCATTTTGGTGGGCTATAGTCCATGCATTTTGTTCGAAAAAGACGCATTTTTCATCATTTTGGTGGGCTATATTCCATGCATTTTGATCGAAAAAGACGCATTTTTCATCATTTTGGTGGGCTATAGTCCATGCATTTTGGTCGAAAAAGACGCATTTTTCATCATTTTGGTGGGCTATAGTCCATGCATTTTGTTCGAAAAAGACGCATTTTTCATCATTCTGTTGGGCTATAGTCCATGCATTTTGTTAAAAAAAGACGCATTTTTCATCAGTTTGGTGGGCTATAGTCCATGCATTTTGGTCGAAAAAGACGCATTTTTCATCATTTTGGTGTGCTATAGTCCCGGCATTTTGGTCGAAAAAGACGCATTTTTCATCATTTTGGTGGGCTATAGTCCATGCATTTTGTTCAAAAAAGACGCTTTTTTCATCAGTTTGAAGGGCTATAGTCCATGCATTTTGGTCGAAAAAGACGCATTTTTCATCATTTTGGCGGGCTATAGTCCATGCTTTTTGGTCGAAAAAGACGCATTTTTCATCATTTTGGTGTGCTATAGTCCATGCATTTTGGTCGAAAAAGACGCATTTTTCATCAGTTTGATGGGCTATAGTCCATGCATTTTGGTCGAAAATGACGCGATTTTCATCATTTTGGTGGGCTACAGTCCATGCATTTTGGTCGAAAAAGACGCATTTTTCATCATTTTGGTGGGCTATAGTCCCTGCATTTTGGTCGAAAAAGACGCATTTTTCATCATTTTGGTGGAATATGGTCCATGCATTTTGTTCAAAAAAAACGCTTTTTTCAACAGTTTGAAGGGCTATAGTCCATGCATTTTGATCGAAAAAGACGCATTTTTCATCATTTTGGTGGGCTATAGTCCATGCATTTTATTCGAAAAAGACGCATTTTTCATCAATTTGGTGGGCTATAGTCCCATGCATTTTCTTCGAAAAACATGCATTTTTCATCATTTTGGTGGGCTATAGTCCATGCATTTTGATCGAAAAAGACGCATTTTTCATCATATTGGTGGGCTATAGTCCCTGCATTTTGTTCGAAAAAGACGCATTTTTCATCATTTTGGTGGACCATAGTCCATGCATTTTGATCGAAAAAGGCGCATTTTTCATCATTTTGGTGGGCTATAGTCCATGCATTTTGTTCGAAAAAGACGCATTTTTCATCATTTTGGTGGGCTATAGTCCATGCATTTTGATCGAAAAAGACGCATTTTTCATCATTTTGGTGGGCTATAGTCCATGCATTTTGGTCGAAAAAGACGCATTTTTCATCATTTTGGCGGGCTATAGTCCATGCATTTTGGTCGAAAAAGACGCATTTTTCATCATTTTGGATGGCAATAGTCCATGCATTTTGGTCGAAAAAGACGCTTTTTTCATCATTTTGGTGGGCTGTAGTCCATGCATTTTATTCGAAAAAGACGCATTTTTCATCATTTTGGTGGGCTATAGTCCATGCATTTTGCTCGAAAAAGACGCATTTTTCATCATTTTGGCGGGCTATAGTCCATGCATTTTGGTCGGAAAACATGCTTTTTTCATCATTTTGGTGGGCTATAGTCCATGCATTTTATTCGAAAAACATGCATTTTTCATCATTTTGGTGGGCTATAGTCCATGCATTTTGGTCGAAAAAGGCGCATTTTTCATCATTTTGGTGAGCTATAGTCCATGCATTTTGTTCGAAAAAGACGCATTTTTTATCATTTTGGTGGGCTATAGTCCATGCATTTTGATCGAAAAAGACGCATTTTTCATCATTTTGGTGGGCGATAGTCCATGCATTTTGTTCGAAAAAGAGGCATTTTTCATCATTTTGGTGGGCCATAGTCCATGCATTTTGATCGAAAAAGACGCATTTTTCATCATTTTGGTGGGCCATAGTCCATGCATTTTGGTTGAAAATGACGCATTTTTCATCATTTTGGTGGGCTATAGTCCATGCGTTTTGGTCGAAAAACACGCATTTTTCATCATTTTGGTGGGCTATAGTCCATGCATTTTGATCGAAAAAGACGCATTTTTCATCATTTTGGTGGGCCATAGTCCATGCATTTTGGTTGAAAATGACGCATTTTTCATCATTTTGGTGGGCTATAGTCCATGCGTTTTGGTCGAAAAACACGCATTTTTCATCATTTTGGTGGGCTATTGTCCATGCATTTTGGTCGAAAAAGACGCATTTTTCATCATTTTGGTGGGCTATAGTCCCTGCATTTTGTTCGAAAAAGACGCATTTTTCATCATTTTGGTGGGCTATAGTCCATGCAGTTTGGTCGAAAAAGACGCATTTTTCATCATTTTGGTGGGCTATAGTCCATGCATTTTGATCGAAAAAGACGCATTTTTCATCATTTTGGTGGGCTATAGTCCCTGCATTTTGTTCGAAAAAGACGCATTTTTCATTATTTTGGTGGACCATAGTCCATGCATTTTGATCGAAAAAGGCGCATTTTCATCATTTTGGTGGGCTATAGTCCATGCATTTTGTTCGAAAAAGACGCATTTTTTATCATTTTGGTGGGCTATAGTCCATGCATTTTGTTCGAAAAAGACGCATTTTTCATCATTTTGGTGGGCGATAGTCCATGCATTTTGTTCGAAAAAGAGGCATTTTTCATCATTTTGGTGGGCTATAGTGCATGCATTTTGGTCGAAAAAGAGGCATTTTTCATCATTCTGTTGGGCTATAGTCCATGCATTTTGTTAAAAAAAGACGCATTTTTCATCATTTTGGTGGGCTATAGTCCATGCATTTTGGTCGAAAAAGACGCATTTTTCATCATGTCGGTGGGCTGTAGTCCATGCATTTTGGTGGAAAAAGTCGCATTTTTCATCAGTTTGATGGGCTATAGTCCATGCATTTTGGTCGAAAATGACGCGATTTTCATCATTTTGGTGGGCTATAGTCCATGCATTTTGGTCGAAAAGACGCATTTTTCATCATTTTGGATGGCTATAGTCCATGCATTTTGGTCGAAAAAGACGCTTTTTTCATCATTTTGGTGGGCTATAGTCCATGCATTTTGCTCGAAAAAGAAGCATTTTTCATCATTTTGGTGGGCTATAGTCCATGCATTTTGATCGAAAAAGACGCATTTTTCATCATTCTGTTGGGCTATAGTCCATGCATTTTGTTAAAAAAAGACGCATTTTTCATCAGTTTGGTGGGCTATAGTCCATGCATTTTGGTCGAAAAAGACGCATTTTTCATCATTTTGGTGGGCTATAATCCATGCATTTTGGTCGAAAAAGACGCATTTATCATCAGTTTGATGGGCTATAGTCCATGCATTTTGGTCGAAAATGACGCGATTTTCATCATTTTGGTGGGCTATAGTCCATGCATTTTGGTCGAAAAAGACGCATTTTTCATCATTTTGGTGGGCTATAGTCCATGCATTTTGGTCGAAAAGGACGCATTTTTCATCTTTTTGGTGGACTATAGTCCATGCATTTTGTTAAAAAAAACGCTTTTTTCAACAGTTTGAAGGGCTATAGTCCATGCATTTTGGTCTAAAATGACGCATTTTTCATCATTTTGGTGGGCTATAGTCCATGCATTTTGCTCGAAAAAGACGCATTTTTCATCATTTTGGTGGGCTAAAGTCCATGCATTTTATTCGAAAAAGACGCATTTTTCATCAATTTGGTGGGCTATAGTCCATGCATTTTCAACGAAAAACACGCATTTTTCATCATTTTGGTGGGCTATAGTCCATGCATTTTATTCGAAAAAGACGCATTTTTCATCAGTTTGGTTGGCTATAGTCCATGCATTTTTGTCGAAAACGACGCATTTTTCATCATTTTGGTGTGCTATAGTCCATGCATTTTGCTCGAAAAACAACCATTTTTCATCATTTTGTTGAGCTAAAGTCCATGTATTTTATTCGAAAAAGACGCATTTTTCATCATTTTGGCGGACTGTAGTCCATGCATTTTGGTCGAAAAAGACGCATTTTTCATCATTTTGGATGACTATAGTCCATGCATTTTGGTCGAAAAAGACGCTTTTTTCATCATTTTGGTGGGCTGTAGTCCATGCATTTTATTCGAAAAAGACGCATTTTTCATCATTTTGGTGGGCTATAGTCCATGCATTTTGGTCGAAAAAGGCGCATTATTCTTCATTTTGGTGGGCTATAGTCCATGCATTTTGTTCGAAAAAGACGCATTTTTTATCATTTTGGTGGGCTATAGTCCATGCATTTTGTTCGAAAAAGACGCATTTTTTATCATTTTGGTGGGCTATAGTCCATGCATTTTGATCGAAAAAGACGCATTTTTCATCATTTTGGTGGGCGATAGTCCATGCATTTTGTTCGAAAAAGAGGCATTTTTCATCATTTTGGTGGGCTATAGTCCATGCATTTTGGTTGAAAATGACGCATTTTTCATCATTTTGGTGGGCTATAGTCCATGCGTTTTGGTCGAAAAACACGCATTTTTCATCATTTTGGTGGGCTATAGTCCATGAATTTTATTCGAAAAAGACGCATTTTTCATCATTTTGGTGGGCTATAGTCCATGCATTTTGATCGAAAAAGACGCATTTTTCATCATTTTGGTGGGCCATAGTCCATGCATTTTGGTTGAAAATGACGCATTTTTCATCATTTTGGTGGGCTATAGTCCATGCGTTTTGGTCGAAAAATACGCATTTTTCATCATTTTGGTGGGCTATAGTCCATGCATTTTGGTCGAAAAAGACGCATTTTTCATCATTTTGGTGGGCTATAGTCCCTGCATTTTGTTCGAAAAAGACGCATTTTTCATCATTTTGGTGGGCTATAGTCCATGCAGTTTGGTCGAAAAAGACGCATTTTTCATCATTTTGGTGGGCTATAGTCCATGCATTTTATTCGAAAAAGATGCATTTTTCATCAATTTGGTGGGCTATAGTCCATGCATTTTCTTCGAAAAACATGCATTTTTCATCATTTTGGTGGGCTATAGTCCATGCATTTTGATCGAAAAAGACGCATTTTTCATCATTTTGGTGGGCTATAGTCCCTGCATTTTGTTCGAAAAAGACGCATTTTTCATTATTTTGGTGGACCATAGTCCATGCATTTTGATCGAAAAAGGCGCATTTTTCATCATTTTGGTGGGCTATAGTCCATGCATTTTGTTCGAAAAAGACGTATTTTTTATCATTTTGGTGGGCTATAGTCCATGCATTTTGTTCGAAAAAGACGCATTTTTCATCATTCTGTTGGGCTATAGTCCATGCATTTTGTTAAAAAAAGACGCATTTTTCATCATTTTGGTGGGCTATAGTCCATGCATTTTGGTCGAAAAAGACGCATTTTTCATCAGTTTGGTGGGCTATAATCCATGCATTTTGGTCGAAAAAGACGCATTTATCATCAGTTTGATGGGCTATAGTCCATGCATTTTGGTCGAAAATGACGCGATTTTCATCATTTTGGTGGGCTATAGTCCATGCATTTTGGTCGAAAAAGACGCATTTTTCATCATTTTGGTGGGCTATAGTCCATGCATTTTGGTCGAAAAGGACGCATTTTTCATCTTTTTGGTGGACCATAGTCCATGCATTTTGTTAAAAAAAACGCTTTTTTCAACAGTTTGAAGGGCTATAGTCCATGCATTTTGGTCTAAAATGACGCATTTTTCATCATTTTGGTGGGCTATAGTCCATGCATTTTGCTCGAAAAAGACGCATTTTTCATCATTTTGGTGGGCTAAAGTCCATGCATTTTATTCGAAAAAGACGCATTTTTCATCAATTTGGTGGGCTATAGTCCATGCATTTTCAACGAAAAACACGCATTTTTCATCATTTTGGTGGGCTATAGTCCATGCATTTTGGTCGAAAAAGACGCATTTTTCATCATTTTGGTGGGCTATAGTCCATGCATTTTGGTCGAAAAATGCGCATTTTTCATCATTTTGGTGGACTATGGTCCATGCATTTTATTCGAAAAAGACGCATTTTTCATCATTTTTGTGGGCTATAGTCCATGCATTTTGATCGAAAAAGACGCATTTTTCATCATTTTGGTGGGCTATAGTCCATGCATTTTGGTCGAAAAAGACGCATTTTTCATCATTTTGGTGGGCTATAGTCCATGCATTTTGCTCGAAAAAGACGCATTTTTCATCATTTTGGTGGGCTAAAGTCCATGCATTTTATTCGAAAAAGACGCAATTTTCATCAATTTGGTGGGCTATAGTCCATGCATTTTCAACGAAAAACACGCATTTTTCATCAGTTTGGAGGGCTATAGTCCATGCATTTTGTTCGAAAAAGACGCATTTTTCATCATTTTGGTGGGCTGTAGTCCATGCACTTTGCTCGAAAAAGACGCATTTTTCATCATTTTGGCGGGCTATAGTCCATGCACTTTGCTCGAAAAAGACGCATTTTTCATCATTTTGGTGGGCTATAGTCCATGCATTTTGGTCGAAAATGACGCATTTTTCATCAGTTTGGTGGGCTATAGTTCATGCATTTTGGTCGAAAACGACGCATTTTTCATCATTGTGGTGGCTATAGTCCATGCATTTTGATCGAAAAACACGCATTTTTCATCATTTTGGTGGGCTATAGTCCATGCATTTTGGTCGAAAATGACGCATTTTTCATCATTTTGGTGGGCTATAGTCCATGCATTTTGGTCGAAAACGACGCATTTTTCATCATTTTGGTGGGCTATATTCCATGCATTTTGGTCGAAAATGACGCATTTTTCATCATTTTGGTGTGCTATAGTCCTTGCATTTTGATCGAAAAACAAGTTTTTTTTCATCATTTTGGTGTGCTATAGTCCATGCATTTTGGTCGAAAAAGACGCATTTTTCATCATTTTGGTGGGCTATAGTCCATGCATTTTGCTCGAAAAACACGCATTTTTGATCATTTTGGTGGTTTATAGTCCATGAATTTTGTTGGAAAAAGACGCATTTTTCATCAGTTTCGTCGGCTATAGTCCATGCATTTTGGTCGAAAAGGACGCATTTTTTATCATTTTGGTGGGCTATAGTCCATGCATTTTGGTCGAAAAAGACGCATTTTTCATCATTTTGGTGGGCTATAGTCCATGCATTTTGTTCGAAAAAGACGCATTTTTCATCATTTTGGTGGGCTATAGTCCATGCACTTTGCTCGAAAAAGACGCATTTTTCATCATTTTGGCGGGCTATAGTCCATGCATTTTGGTCGAAAAAGACGCATTTTTCATCATTTTGGTGGCTATAGTCCATGCATTTTGATCGAAAAACACGCATTTTTCATCATTTTGGTGGGCTATAGTCCATGCATTTTGGTCGAAAATGACGCATTTTTCATCATTTTCGTGGGCTATAGTCCATGCATTTTGGTCGAAAACGACGCATTTTTCATCATTTTTGTGGGCTATAGTCCATGCATTTTGGTCGAAAATGACGCATTTTTCATCATTTTGGTGTGCTATAGTCCTTGCATTTTGATCGAAAAACAAGTTTTTTTCATCATTTTGGTGTGCTATAGTCCATGCATTTTGGTCGAAAAAGACGCATTTTTCATCATTTTGGTGGGCTATAGTCCATGCATTTTGCTCGAAAAACACGCATTTTTGATCATTTTGGTGGTTTATAGTCCATGAATTTTGTTGGAAAAAGACGCATTTTTCATCAGTTTGGTGGGCTATAGTCCATGCATTTTGGTCGAAAAGGACGCATTTTTTATCATTTTGGTGGGCTATAGTCCATGCATTTTGGTCGAAAAAGACGCGTTTTTCATCAGTTCGGTGGGCTGTAGTCCATGCATTTTGGTCGAAAAAGACGCATTTTTCATCATTTTGGTGGGCTATAGTCCATGCATTTTGGTCGAAAAAGACGCATTTATTCATCAGTTTGGTGGGCTATAGTCCATGCATTTTGTTCGAGAAAGACGCATTTTTCATCATTTTGGTGGGCTATAGTCCATGCACTTTGCTCGAAAAAGACGCATTTTTCATCATTTTGGCGGGCTATAGTCCATGCTTTTTGGTCGAAAACGACGCATTTTTCATCATTTTGGTGGGCTATAGTCCATGCATTTTGGTCGAAAAAGACGCATTTTTCATCATTTTGATGGCTATAGTCCATGCATTTTGATCGAAAAACACGCATTTTTTCATCATTTTGGTGGGCTATAGTCCATGCATTTTGGTCGAAAATGACGCATTTTTCATCAATTTTGGTGGGCTATAGTCCATGCATTTTGGTCGAAAACGACGCATTTTTTCATCATTTTGGTGGGCTATATTCCATGCATTTTGGTCGAAAATGACGCATTTTTTCATCATTTTGGTGTGCTATAGTCCTTGCATTTTGATCGAAAAAACAAGTTTTTTTCATCATTTTGGTGTGCTATAGTCCATGCATTTTGGTCGAAAAAGACGCATTTTTCATCATTTTGGTGGGCTATAGTCCATGCATTTTGCTCGAAAAACACGCATTTTTTCATCAGTTTGGTGGGCTATATTCCATGCATTTTGTTCGAGAAAGACGCATTTTTCATCATTTTGGTGGGCTATAGTCCATGCACTTTGCTCGAAAAAGACGCATTTTTCATCATTTTGGCGGGCTATAGTCCATGCTTTTTGGTCGAAAACGACGCATTTTTCATCATTTTGGTGGGCTATAGTCCATGCATTTTGGTCGAAAAATACGCATTTTTCATCATTTTGGTGGCTATAGTCCATGCATTTTGATCGAAAAACACGCATTTTTCATCATTTTGGTGGGCTATAGTCCATGCATTTTGGTCGAAAATGACGCATTTTTCATCATTTTGGTGGGCTATAGTCCATGCATTTTGGTCGAAAACGACGCATTTTTCATTATTTTGGTGTGCTATAGTCCTTGCATTTTGATCGAAAAACAAGTTTTTTTCATCATTTTGGTGTGCTATAGTCCATGCATTTTGGTCGAAAAAGACGCGATTTTCATCATTTTGGTGGGCTATAGTCCATGCATTTTGCTCGAAAAACACGCATTTTTGATCATTTTGGTGGGCTATAGTCCATGAATTTTGGTCGAAAAGGACGCATTTTTTATCATTTTGGTGGGCTATAGTCCATGCATTTTGGTCGAAAAAGACGCGTTTTTCATCATTTTGGTGGGCTATAGTCCATGCATTTTGGTCGAAAAAGACGCATTTTTCATCATTTTGGTGGGCTATAGTCCATGCATTTTGTTCGAAAAAGACGCATTTTTCATCATTTTGGTGTGCTATAGTCCATGCATTTTGGTCGAGAAAGACGCATTTTTCATCATTTTGGTGGGCTATAGTCCATGCATTTTGCTCGAAAAACACGCATTTTTGATCATTTTGGTGGTTTATAGTCCATGAATTTTGTTGGAAAAAGACGCATTTTTCATCAGTTTCGTCGGCTATAGTGCATGCATTTTGGTCGAAAAGGACGCATTTTTTATCATTTTGGTGGGCTATAGTCCAT